>CM068583.1:68552230-69152230 GCA_035048485.1 Pteria penguin
ACTCAGAGATCATTGCAAAGACCATAGTTTTTGTATTGGGTCCCTCTACAACCCAATGCACACTTTTGCTTGAGAGTTGCACGCTGACTAACATGGCGATGGGGACTCTATGACGGGCCTTGTCCGAACCTTCTCAGAGGAGACAAGGTCCTGATCCTCGTCCCCTCTGACTGTTAGTCAACACTTCTATTGATCAAGGATCTGAGCTTGCTTACAGACGGGCAGAGCACAGTTTACTTATGTTGATGTTGCCCTACATATTTTTGATAGCAACATATTATTCTATAAATTTTTCGTGTTGAATAAATTTTTATGACCTCTCTTCTTGAAAAATTTGTTGATCCTTGTTCTCTATATGGGGGATTATTTATATATTTTTAAATGTGTTTCCTTTGATTGTGCTGCTTTCGCGGTGAGTGGAAGGTGGGCGGCCGTAAACCGGTTAACTACACCAACTGAGTGACGTTTGTTACTTCAACTGACCGTCCTAAGTCGGTATCGTAACCGCAGCACAATCGAATATTTTTGTAATGTCATCCCGTGTATATTCTTCCATTACCATTTTTTTGTATGCAGGTCCTTGGTGATTTGTGTCATACAGCTTAGTCAGATGTCTTCTGTTTTCTCTTTTAAGATGAGGCTACGATTGGATTTTTGAAAATTTACTCTAAGATCAAGGTCAAGAAATATGGTAAGATGAACAGCTGTAGCCGCAAAAACATAAAAGCTAAATGTGAAAGCCCTTACTATTTGAAAGACATGGTCAAACATAATTATTTATCTATTTATTTATTTTCATTTACTCGAAGATCAAAAAAGGTAAAAGACTGCACCATTTGAAAGGTTTTATGTGCAGTTTACAACCGCTGTGTCAAACAACACTGACCATGTACCACTGCATGAAAACATTTTTTTTAATTTATAGCAATTCCTCCTCTCCCTTTCCATCTTTCTTAACATAACAAGATACAGTAAACAATTAATCCGCCTTCTCTACTTGTCATATTCACTTTGCAGTACGATGTACATAAATATAACGATAGAAAACACGCACACCGAGTTGAAAACATCAGAGATAGAGCGTAAACATAAATGATAAGACATAAGCTTGACCTGTTATATGGGGCACGAAATCGAACAAAGAAGCGGTAGACAAGGAAGTCAAAGCGAACAAGTTTGATGAAGGCAACTCCATAAGCGAAGGCCCAACAGTACGGCTATATATACAATGGTTAACGAAGAACACTCTATTTTTACAGCGGGAGTCGAACCCGGAAACCTCTCGGTCATGAAGCGAGCACCTCATCCACTGAACCACACCGACTTTATTTTCACTGATACATCATCAACACGTAAAACTGGACGGCAATAATGAATTACAGATTTTACTTAAATTCCAGGTCAACGACGCCAATGAACTTAGAAAGAAAGGGCTTTTATTAGTTGAATATGCATGCCAAATATGCCTCCTCTATTTCTCAAGGTAAAAAGTTATGGCGAAGGTTAAAATCGATAACAGATGGACAAAAAAAAAAACAAACAAACAAACAGGTCAAACGAGAAATCTGAAGACATCTGACAAAGCTGTATGACAAAAAATCACCAAGGACATACGCACAAAACAAGATAATAGTAGAATATAAATGGAAAAACGACATTACAAAAATATTCAATTGTGCTGCGGTTACGATACCGACTTAGATCGGTCAATTGAAATAACAAACGTCATTCAATTGGTATGGTTAAACGGTTTACGGGCGTCCACCTTCCCACTCACCGCAAAAGCAGCACAATCAATAAATCTTCCATATAGATAACAAGGATCAACAGGTTTCTCAAGAAGAGAGGTCATAAAAATTTATTAAACACGAAGCGTTTATAGAATTATATGTTGCTATCAAAATATGTAAGGCGACATCAACATAAGTAACTTGTGCTCTGCCCGTCCGTAAGCCGAGCTCAGATCCTTGATCAATAGGAGTCCCGACTAACAGTCAGTGGGGACGAGGATCAGGACCTTGTCTCCTCTGAAAAGGTTTGGACAAGGCCCGTCATAGAGTCCCCATCGCCATGTTAGTCAGTGTGCAACTTTGTAAGGAAAAAGTGTGCATTGGGTTGTAGAGGGACCCCATACAAAACTATGGTCTTAGCGATGATCTCAGGGTCATACTGTCGACGTCAAAGGCGTTTAACAATTTTAGAACCCGCCGATATGAAATTATCGGAAGCTTTGACCCTCCTTAGTTTGTACACTAGATCACAGTAGAAATTGGGATGGGATACTCCGCTGGATACGTATTGTTTAAAAGTCACATTTCCAAGTTTAGATAAAATGTCTGAATAAGATCTGTAAAATTTACCAAAAGTTTTTCGAAGTTTATGATATCTATAACCCTGAGTAAAAAAACAATATGCCCCGAACTATCGATCCGGGGGCCTAAAAAGATAAAATTTAGAAAAGAACAATAGTATTGGACATGAGTAACATATCCTGATGCCTCGCACTATCTGGAATACTGACCTATGACGATGACAGACTTGACCCTTATCATGCTCATCGACGTCCGCCTATCGTACAACAAGATAATCCCCTATCGTTACCTCGTGAACTCAACACAGAGTGCGCTACACAGATGTTTAACAACACAGAATATTGTGTAGGATCCATAGCGCTTATGTAACCCTGGAAAAGACCTCTACTCCCTACACTGTAACATGCAGAGAAATTGTAACCGCCAATGTCATACACAGGACCTGGCATACACATAAATGTACTCAAAATTATATAAATAAACATTCTTTCCCCTACCATCTCCAACAAATTTTACAATGCACACATTTATAAGAGGCTGATACTACAAGTACATTTCTTGGAATCTATAATGCATGAGTTCTACTATAATTTATGAATAATATTTTTCCTTCCACTTAAAGTGGAACAAAATTCGAACTTGATCTGTAGCTTGTCATGGTATTGAGTGCAAGGGCCATAACTCAGCAAAAACAAATCATCAAGGAGGCGGAACTAAATTCGAACTTGATATGTAACTTGTCATGGTATAGCAATGTACATATATCAAATGATAATCTGCAAACAAGTGCGGGAAACTGATTTGCCGGACTGACAGACGGACAAATTGCAAATCTATAGTCCCCTTGAGCGAAGTTCGCCGGTAGGGACTAAATATTTAGTGATCCACTAAAACCAAAATATGAAACCATCTTTAAAATGTGGAAATGATACTGATTGCCATGGTGATGAATATGATAGTTTTGGGCTATTTAGGCCAAATTTAACTGTAAGAAAATTGAAAATTGATAATTTTGTTTATCAATATATAAAACAAACTTTAAATTGATAATAAAAATATATTAATACAACAAGATATAAAGCTTTTAACTTTTGAAATACATCTTATGTAATAATGTGTTGGAAGCAAGCATTTTAACAGGCTGCCGAAAATGTAAGATTATGATACATTATGTTCCAATTGCTTGAAAACTGGCCAATTTCTGTTACCTTAAAGACAGATTTAAAAATATGCATTATCTCTTGGTGTCACGCTTGATTAGCTTTGAAAATCAGTTATTATGTATTTTTAAAATTTTTGAAAATTCGTATGGGAACGTGTAGAGAAATTTCCTCAATAATAGAAGAAAAAATGCATAAAACATAAAATCTTTCTAACTTTCACAAGTGTATATAATGTTTAATTTCATTAAAATGATTTTCAAACAGAAATCTTGTATATTGAATTTATTGGGACATATTTGTTTTGATTACCTTCATTTATAACTACTAAAAGAGTAAATTCTTTTTCTTTAAAACTATGAATTTTGAAATAAAATGATTGCTATCACAATAAATTGCTCAAAATTCGAAAAAAAACCCTACTAAATAAGGTTTTAAATCAATTTTTTAAGTTCTTCGAAAGTTCAAAATTCTATTAAAGAAATATAATTTGATAATTTGATATACTTTTAGTGCAACTTTTAAAATATAAATAAAATACATGTAAATTAGGTGATAAATTGTTTATACATGTACATATATACTTCCAGTCTGTAATCCATGATTTACATGTCGCAAATTGACCTTTGGACGATCGTTTATCGGAGTTCAAAAAACGGATACTTGCAACCTGTAAATCACTGATTTATTGAAAATGATGAGAAATTCTTAAAAATCAAACAATGGTCATGCACACGTTTCGATGTACCACGATTTCTCTCTAAGTACAGTATACCAGTATATTTATCAAGAAACATTCATGGATCCATTGATCGATTTCAATTTAATTAATGCCAACGCCGTGATTCACCTAAAGGGTGGCGGGACCGAAACAGAAAGATACAATGGAAGAGTACTTAAAATGCAGTTATAGGGTACATGTGTATCTTCCAAATCTGTTAGATATTATGCAGAAAATGATGTATCTCCTACTGTGAAGCGCGCTAACGTGGCCATCCGCGGCGCACGGGAATAGCAAACTTCATGTTCCCGCGACGTTAACATTGTTAAGTTAGGACGGCATCCGTTCAATGAGGCGTGTTAGCAAGGCTAACATGTTTGGCTTTCTTATGAGACAACAAAGCTCAAGGTCTTTATCAGAACAGACGTGGCAACGCGACGTAAAAGATCATGTTTGACTTTCTTATGAGACAACAAAGCTCAAGGTCTTTATCAGAACAGGCGTGGCAACGCGACGTAAAAGATCATGTTTGGCTTTCTTATGAGACAACAAAGCTCAAGGTCTTTATCAGAACAGGCGTGGCAACGCGACGTAAAAGATCATGTCTGACTTTCTTATGAGACAACAAAGCTCAAGGTCTTTATCAGAACAGACGTGGCAACGCGACGTAAAAGATCATGTCTGGCTTTCTTATGAGACAACAAAGCTCAAGGTCTTTATCAGAACAGGCGTGGCAACGCGACGTAAAAGATCATGTTTGGCTTTCTTATGAGACAACAAAGCTCAAGGTCTTTATCAGAACAGGCGTGGCAACGCGACGTAAAAGATCATGTTTGGCTTTCTTATGAGACAACAAAGCTCAAGGTCTTTATCAGAACAGGCGTGGCAACGCGACGTAAAAGATCATGTCTGACTTTCTTATGAGACAACAAAGCTCAAGGTCTTTATCAGAACAGGCGTGGCAACGCGACGTAAAAGATCATGTCTGACTTTCTTATGAGACAACAAAGCTCAAGGTCTTTATCAGAACAGGCGTGGCAACGCGACGTAAAAGATCATGTCTGACTTTCTTATGAGACAACAAAGCTCAAGGTCTTTATCAGAACAGGCGTGGCAACGCGACGTAAAAGATCATGTTTGGCTTTCTTATGAGACAACAAAGCTCAAGGTCTTTATCAGAACAGGCGTGGCAACGCGACGTAAAAGATCATGTTTGACTTTCTTATGAGACAACAAAGCTCAAGGTCTTTATCAGAACAGGCGTGGCAACGCGACGTAAAAGATCCATGGTTGTTACAGATAAGTCTGGTGCAATGTTCTACATTTCTGAACAGTGCAACGAGCAGATGCCGCCAAAATATATTTACAAATACAATATGATGGGACATACAAACAAGAACAATTCCTGTGAAGAGGTGTATCTATAATACAAGCATTATATATCTATTTGTTCTATTTCATTCAAGAGTGAAAATACTGGCAAATATTTGGCATGCATATATTGATCATTTACAACTGAGTGACCTAATGATATTAGAATTGTATTTTCTACTGCGTACCTAGGAGCGACTGCCACAGTACGTTGTCTCGTGTTTGTTTGGATGTTCAGTTTGTGGGTATTGACTAAACACCAATGCAAGGCATGAATATAATAAAGATAAATCTTGGACAAATTTGGGGCCCCAAGAATTTCTATGCACAAAAGGACTTGGCACACTACGGATAATGTCCCGATGAGAGAAGATTTGATGTTGATTATCGCCAAATTTGAGTGTAAATATTTTTTCTGAAGTAATTTATCAAAAGAACATTAACAGGTCACTTATGTAAAAAATAAACAATAAATTTGAATGTTTGCCGTAAGGTGTTTTTTTTTTCTATTCGTATAAGGTCCCATGTTCCAATAACATCTGACTGGCACTCACTGCTTCCGATGGGAGTTAAATTATCATTGATTATTGTTTTACATCAATCTACGATTATTTCCTGTATATGGTGACGGCATTTGCCTAATGCATTACATAGACATTTGTACTTCTGCAACAGGCCCACCCGAAACTGAGGAATCTTTTACGTGCTATTTCTACCGGGAGACGGGACCTCAGTTTTTACTGTCTAATCCGAGAGGCAGTACGCATGTGTGCTCACGACGGGAGTCACACCCGGGACCTTTTGGTCAAGAGCCCAGCACCTCATCACAGAGCCATAAACCAGAGACATATATACAGAGTATATATGTCTCTGCATAAACTAAGGATATACTTAAGTCATAATGTCTTATTCTTCTGTTCAGCAATGAAATAATAACTGGGATTTGGGTTTTATTTAGTTTTATTCTATTGATAAATAGAATTAAACCATTCTACATGAGAATTTATTTGAATGTTTGATAATGGAATAAATTAAAATGAAATATTTGACTTAAGTATATTCTCAGTTTATGGCGCCGGACCCTGATTATTGAGAAATGAAAACGGTTTCCAGACCATAAATAAATTCCCTTTTAATCTATAATTATTAAATTTTATCCACAGACTCTGCATGAGTCAAGATATACATTCATTTTAAATAATTTTGGGGTCAAAAAGCCAAAGAACCCAAAGATGCATATCATTGATTATCAAAAATGATTATTAAGCCATCTACGCCATGATATCCTTTCCATCTCTGATACCAAAACTTAACAGATGCTTTATAAGTCAACGGTTTGCCATTTTGATTTTGAAGTTGGTTTAAGAACAAGATTATTAATTGTATATTTTAAAAATCATTTCACCTGATTAAACACAGTATTTAACCTTTTAAAATTATTATTTGAGACAATCTCTGAATTTAAGGCTTTGAAGAACATATATATGTACTTGAAAAGGGACTACAATAAAACCCTGACCAACACCCAGCACAAGGCCTACATGTTAACTAAGTTATCACAGGAATTAGTTTTACCATTCAAGGCCTAATGGAAATGGTCTTTGTTGACAAACTTACATTATATAAGTATTACTATAAAGTTTTTGAGAGAAAACTACATATATCATAAAGAGGTCATTGAAATCACACCTGCAACAAAATGTTAATTACATGTACATAAATGAATAAAGCTGGCGTGGCCTAGTGGTATCGCGCTGAACTCCTAATCGGGAGGCCGGGGTTCGATTCCCGCTCTGGTCATTCCAGTGTCCTGTCTTTCGGATGAGACAGTAAAAACCGAGGCCCTGTGTCATGGTATGCATGGCACGTTTAAGATCCCTCACTGCTTCGGGTGGGTCCTTTGCAAAGGTCAAAATTTGTATGCCCTGCATCAGGCAGATGCCATCACCATATACGTGAAATATTCGTGGTGTGACGTTAAACAAAAATCAATCAATACATAAAAGAATATGTGCATGACATACATTGTATAAACTTCTCTCTATAGATGCAACACTTAATATGCTATAACCTAGTATTGTCTTTGTTATACACTCCACTAGCTCAAAAAATTTATCAGATTTTAAAGTCATGCAATTTGTGAACTAAAACTTGATGCTATCATAAAACTAAATTTAAATTAATTAGTCAAAATATCAATGGATAAAATACAAAGGAAACCCCTCAACAAGCTTAAATTATCATGCATTAGCTACATGGCATTAAGTTTGTGTCAATATAATGTATTAATATTTGCATTAGATATTTTAATAGAAAAGGGGGGGGGGGTATTACATTTCAACACAATTCGCAATTAAGACAGCACGAAATTAAAAGGATGGACATTGGAAGGGCTATCCTTTCTCCCATCTGTTTATCTTCTTCTTGTTTTCCCTCCTCCCGTCACATCCCATCACCATGTCACCCCCACCCCTTACTCTACCCTTTCCTTGTCTGCTCGTAAGTTCATGTACTCGCCCCGCCCACTCCACTTTGCTTTATGCAGAAGGGGGAAGGGGATTAGTTTGTTTTAGTGTGACTTATCCTATTAAGCTGCAGAGACTGACTGTCTACAACATCCACACCAACTGATTGACGAGCATATACCTTTCCCGGCCTCTACCTGTGCCAGTACCTGCATGGGAGTTAACATTAATGACCAGTGACCAATGGCCATAACACGGCACGATTACAGTGCCACGGCAGGTTGACAACCTTATGATATCTCTTATTAAGATGTAGCAAACCATACTTACAAGACAATCTAGTAATCCAGACATGATTAAAGTATTACGGTGTCTACATTTCAACAGGTGAACGTAATGATTGCTATTCGGAGCTCATCGAGATATTTAGGGGTTTACTCAAAATAAAAAAAAACATTTATAGCGCAATCTATAGATATATATGTTTTTGGGGGGTTTTTTTGTGATGATGTAGTGCTAATCCATTTTTAATATTTATGTTTCCCTTTACTATTGATGTACGATTTTCAATATTTTATGTTGACTGTACTTCATGGTACGTTGTTACAGGGTATCACTCGAAATCTTGTTTTGATATAACCATTCACTATTTAGAAGACAAAATTATCTCTGAATAATACGGATTGTGGAATGCCACGTTCCGTATCTTGGTAATTTCGCTAGAAATCTACCTGTCCCACTAAATGTAGAGACAGGAACAGAATCTTTTTGGGTAGGTTTATTTTCACAAGAAAATTTTCCCAATCCTGCGCTGAAAGTGACATCTTCTTTGTTCTTGATTAATAAAATTGATTCTTTATCTCTGCGGAGAAAAAAATTTATTCATCATTTATTTCATTATGATAACAATTCAGTTCAATCTATTCTTTTTATTTTATGATATCGACCAGTTTCAATTAATGATTTATGATGATATTTTAAATTTTGTTATTTTATTTCTACAACTGCATAGTGTACATAATGTTAAAAGATTTAGATTTAAACCTGGGAAAGGTTTTGCATAAAGCGTCACTGCTTAGAAATCGGTATATTCAAAATTAATGGCACAGCGATTGATGACAGTTTATGATGTGATTTTGTAGTATATCGCATGGTTTGACTACATTTTATAATCATTTACAACCCTCCGATTCGATAAATGCATTCTCCTAATTTATGTCACTTAATCATTTGCGCGTTCTCCACATGCTATTGACATTGCAAATAATATATATTATATTATATTATATTATATTATATTATATTATATTATATTATATTATATTATATTATATGAATGAATAAAGAATTGAATTTATTTTTTGCTAATAAATTATTGCTACACGTACTACTAAAAAGATTCAGCACAGGAAATGTCAAATTTGTGCAGCAATTGCTAATAAGCTGCACATCAAGACGAACAAAAAGAAGATATCGTGATTTTTTTGACTACATGATATTTAATTTAGGTGTACGTGGCAAGATATTTAATATGATGACTTCATTAATGGCTATATACGTCTGCAAATTACATACATATTTCTGTGAAAAAGTTCTTATAAACCTGCTAACCACAGCAGTTGAGTTCTTATAAACCTGCTAACCACAGCAATTGAATAGTGATTGTCACTTTCATGGACCGTCCTAAGTCGGCAGAAATCTGCATTTTAATCGAATATTTTTGTGATGTCTTTTCGTATGTTTTTTTTATAATCTATATGCCTGTGGCGATTTTCCCATACTATTGAGTATGATGTTATCTTTCCTTCCTTTTGCAGTTTGATTTGATTTTAAACCTAAAGCCTTCGGGGTTTATCAGTGTGGCATGTCAATAAGAAAGCTACAGTTTGACATATACTGATACACATAGCAGAAATCTGACAGACACAATAGATAGAAGCATTTACCAAAAGATGGTGGCAATAATAATTACAATTATACTTACTTTTGATTTATATCCCATGATGCAACTGTTATAATGTCTTCAAAGGGTTTTTTGTTTTGTATAACCGTTTTGCAGTGTCATTCTCAATAAAAACTATTACTAAATATCGCATCGGCCCGAAAGAAATTAAAGCAGGAAAGAGTTCCCGAAAAATTTCCGGGAGAAGCATACACTTATAAACAAATACAACCTAATATGCGTGCCACACCAAGATATGGGGAGCGGAAGTTTGTCTTCTTGAAAGAAAGGCATTGTTTTATAGTATCTATTTAAAAGAAAATTGACATTGAGACAATTATCTTGATTGTCATATGAAGTACATGTACAACGCTCAACTTTTGAGTGCACTCCGTATTGGAAGAAGGGAAGAAGAAACTAGAAAAAAAACCCCTTAACCCACCAAACTCGCCCAATGAAAATATAAATGTGAAATTCTTAATTTATTTTTGCTAAGTTTTCTCTTTTAGTACTCTGCTAAACAATGATTATTAAGGCCTCAACGGCGATCTGGATACATGGCCAGGTGGCTGTTACAGTAGATTCGGTCTTTGGTCGAAACTAATCATGTGTGGATGTACTTTCCTTGGCATAATATTGAGTATAATCCTATGAGAAGGATAAAGATTGACATGTTGGAAATCGAAAAGGGAAGAAATGGTCGGTAGCATGACCTAATTTGTGGTTATTTGGTACGCACTAAGTCTTTTGTCCTATACAACAAATCTGAAATATCAGTTTCAAATATGCATTACAATATCTAGAAATGTTACTTCAAATAATTCTTCTGTAAAATGTCAGAGAAATGGATATTCATTTTCAAATCCTAATCCATTTGCGATTATGCAATCCAAGTAAATCTAAATTTTTCAATTATTTTTTTTTTGTTTCTTCTGCTGCTGCTGCTTCTTCTTCTTCTTCTTCTTCTTCTTCTTCTTATCGCAATGATCTTACAGTTACAGTGTATGATATTCAGAAGACGGTCGTGTGCAGGCGGCAAGCTCTTTTCAAGTGGCATGCAATTGCCATCGTCAGTAATAATCCAACCCAAATTCAATCGGTTCAGGCCAGTACTCTTCACTTTTATCCACCGCTGACACTGGTAGCAAGACCTTCTGGAATGAAACACTGCAGATTCAGACGTTGGTGAGAAACTCTGTACCTGAACGCATTTATTGTTGGTAATAGCCTTGTTGGTATACAGGCGAAGCCTCGGAAGGTCTAATCCTTCGTGTGGAAGTCCTCCTTAAAGGTTTGCAATATTTTTTTCGCCACTTGTGACAAAAGTTTCCCCGCTATTTTCAGGCTTGAGAAATACCTCCATTGCCATTGTAACACTAGTATTTTTGACAGCCTCTTGAATGCAACACCTTTCCCTATTCCAAATAGCCTAGACGTAGTGTCACATTCCGTGACTGCGTGGGCCACTGGCAGAATTTTACATTTGTATTCACCAAGACCTCGCTTTGTTTTCATGATGTCCCAGTCCCTACATTTGTTGCAATGCTCTGACTTAAAGAAAATCTTGTACCCGTCAAGAGATGCGAGGCAGCAGAGGAGAACAAGAAGATCAGTGTCCTCGCCAATGACAATATTTGTGGACTTAGCACAGGCAACAGATGTTGATACAATGAGACAATCTGCATCCTCCTGTGCGTGGATGACAGTGCAATCATTTTTCCGAAGTCTTAGGACAAGAAGCATATGAAGCGAGCCTTGTTGTTCTTATTCGCTAGAAAAACTTGTTTGCTGGATTTGAAAGTCATATCTGCCGTAAATGTTACGTCAGGGGAGATGATGCCCTTGGAAAGTCGGAAATGAGTCGCATCTTTGATAGATGGGTGAGTATCCGTCAAATAGAAGAGTTGACATTGAATATCTCTTGTTGATATAGTCAACATATAGCTGACATACGACATTCAATGACATGCCCTTATCCAATGAAATACGCTGTAGCAGAAAACAACCATCCAAAATAAACTTTACATGTTCTATATTTATTATAACCACTAGGCCGATGTCACTGCTGGTGGACTGATAGTCCCCGAGGGCATCAAAAGTCTAGTTTTCAGTGCTTTTGTACCGACATGAAATATATACTTCAAATTTTCAATCATCAAATTAAGTAAATCACTCTCTAGGTATATATGTTCTATATTTATCACGTACATGTAATTCATTTTCCGATACAGCACAATTAACCGCTCATGCTCCAAAAAGCATCTGGAATTTGTGGTTTACTTGCTGCTCTTGGAAGCCCTGATGGTTCGAAGATCGGTGGCGAACGTGTTGATAATTCATATTTGACGATATCTGGAATATCTTCAGTTTCTCTGGTTGATATGCCATTAGGCGTTGAAAATGCACCTAGGGGTCAACCTCAAATCTGTCTTCCTCAACAGCGACAGATGTTTTGTTAATAGAAGATACTTCCTTTAAGTTTTGAAGGAAAAATCAAACACATTTTGACCAACCATAGAGTCACATTCTACCGTTACGTGAGTGTTTTACTCTGCATTCACACCGGTGTTTATATTCCAAAAAGGGGTGCTCTCTGTAGGAAGTTATTTCTTATATTAATACCGTTGTATAGTTTTGTATCTCATGCAATTGAAACTATATCTGTTGATATAAGATTCCCACATCTTAGAGAGAGAGAGAGAGAGTCACCGTTACAGAGGTGATTAAGACGGATTTTATAGAATATTTCAAATGTAAGTGAATGGACAATCCTGTCTTATTTCTTAATGCTCTGTCTTATTGAAACTTGATCTCTTTCGTACATTTTAAAAGCATGTGCCAAAGACTCCCTGCTAAATCTGCCAATGCTACTGCTATTCGAACACTCCAGGGTAATTATATAGGCCATAGAATTATCTCGAACAGGTAGCCACCTTCGGTGGTCCAATTTCATGCATGATTTAGTACCAGTCCGTGAATGATAATATTGTGTTTAAAAAGTTGCATCATAGTTTTTTTTTCTACATTTCATATAAATTGAATGAACATATTGATATACACTAATCAAACATATCTTTAATATTTCATTTTTTTCATAATTATCACCGAAATAAATTATCCCTTTTGGGTCAACTCTTATGTGTTGGATACGCTTTTATCGATGCTGTACGCTTAACGGTCAGACCTCTAATGGCAGTGTTTGATTTGAAAAATAGTAAAGATCCTTTAGGAAAAACGAAAATAAAAAGGGGAACAAATTTTTCCCTGACGGACCCATAGTTTACATCGAAAGCTTTCAAATAAGCAGTTACTCGCCGTAAATCTAAATCATTGAAGCATTTTCCGTTAATATGACAAAATGTTACTCCATAACCCTAAGAGGGAGGTGTGAAAGGAAGGAAGATTCATCACATTTCCAAATATACGATGGTATGGGGAAAGGTCGGAGATCTGTGTAGAGTGATTCACTCTGAGTGCCTTCATGCCTCCTCGAAACAGACTGGGCAGTTTCGCGTACTGTATACAGCTGTAAAAAGTTTGCTTAGAAAATTATGTGCACTGACACTATTACCATTGGGGCTCCATTCCTAGCAAAACTTTATGAGACCAGTACCTAAGTAAACAACGAAGAAGTACCGATCAGCCATCCAGTGTCGAAGTCCAAAAGGGAAGACCAAAATTGTCCCATACAAACCGTTGCTAACCCCGGAAAATATTCCGCAAACATTCCGGAGCGAGACCAGATGCCAGGGGTGAGCGAGCGTCCCTTGCCTGCATACAACACCCGTCGCAACCGTCATATGGAAACGTCAAATTCGATGAAGGTCCCAATGCACACCATCGTCGGATGCCGGGGGCATCCGACGATGAATGCACACAGAAATGTATATAAATGGTCAAGGTGGCGTTCTAATAGGATTTCAATCGCACCTAAGAACGTCGTGAATCACTCTGGTAAGCGGGACCTCATATTCTCTTATGAGATCACCGTAGCGGCCGTAGAACTTCCTCAGCAACGATTAGCACTGCATAGCACTGTATGTCCGATCCAATACAAGATGAGCGCCTCCTGTGTTGTAGTCAAGTTAGGATCGCAGAACACCTTCCCTAAGGCATCTTGGGACTGCAAATTTGTTCAGGTCAAGATGGATTGGGATATCTTTCGAGATTTAGCTTGATGAAAATGATACAAAGAAAGCATATGGCAAAAGTTATCACAGACAAAATCGCAAACGATAGAGACAGAAAGACATCACAAAACATTCTCTAAAACTAGTACGCGGACGCCGACGCGGACTTCAGAAAGTCCGACTTGAACATGAAAAATAGTGATTTCTCTAAAAGTTCCAAATATTTTTTTGTGAAACTTTCTACAAACATAGTAATGGACATGTTTATTCTTATCAATGCCAGATATTCACAACTTAAGTCCTAAATTTATCATTTGAGGCACTGATCTGTTACAAACTCACTAAAACTAGTACGCGGACTTCGACGGCCGACTTGGGATGTCAAGACGAATATTCGTCTAATTTCAATAAATAACAACATAAACTTAATTGTTATGAATAGTGTAAGTGTAAAGAAATGTAAATACTTCTTATTTATGCATAAGGACATCTTTATCGGCGATAAAACAAGGTTTGTTTACCTTGTGTGACAGCGGTCTCGATCGTTTGGAAAAGCCGACTTCGGTTTCAAACGGACGCGTACGGCGGACTCGAGAACTACACAGACTTACTATATCGCCTAAACTAGTACGCGGACTTCTGTATTCGACTTTGAATTTCTAAGATGTAAATGAAGAAAATTCCTACCTTGTTACTTTAGTTAGTGTGTATGTTTAAACTGCGAATAAGGAGTAGATAAAGTCTAAGGTGTAACATTGTTTTAAAAATGTTCATAATGCCTCAATTAAGTGATCGTCAAATGTCCGACATCGTACATTTTGGCAAACTTGTTCATTATGACGTCATAAATAAATGGCCCGTCAAACCCGAATTTAACTATGACGTCACAATGGAACTACGTAATGGGCGTGGTTAAAGTTGGATCTGGCGATCTCTCAATTAATTTTAATTACAGCTTGATTTTATTATGTTAATAATGTTAACGATTCCGTTTGAAAAGCGAAGTCGGACTTGTTGTGTTGGACTGCCTCTATCACAATATAAGATATGTTTTAACATTTAACTAGATATGGCAATTAATTATCATTAAAATATTTAAATTTTTTGTTATGATATGGAAATAAATAGAAAATATCTTTATACAGACACAGAAGTCCACGTACTAGTTTTAGTTCTCGAGTCCGCCGTACGCGTCCGTTTGAAACCGAAGTCGGCTTTTCCAAATGATCGAGACCGCTGTCACACAAGGTAAACAAACCTTGTTTTATCGCCGATAAAGATGTCCTTAAGCATAAATAAGAAGTATTTACATTTCTTTACACTTACACTATTCATAACAATTAAGTTTATGTTGTTATTTATTGAAATTAGACGAATATTCGTCTTGACATCCCAAGTCGGCCGTCGAAGTCCGCGTACTAGTTTTAGTGAGTTTGTAACAGATCAGTGCCTCAAATGATAAATTTAGGACTTAAGTTGTGAATATCTGGCATTGATAAGAATAAACATGTCCATTACAATGTCTGTAGAAAGTTTCACAAAGAAATATTAGGAACTTTTAGAGAAATCACTATTTTTCATGTTCAAGTCGGACTTTCTGAAGTCCGCGTCGGTGTCCGCGTACTAGTTTTAGTGAGCGCCATAAAAAGGTCCGCACCGAATATGCACCGACCGTAGCGCGGCAAAACAAAAATGGCCGGAGAGTACAAGTAAACTCCAAGTAGTTTGTTAATTATTTGTATTTTATAATGTCGGGCAGAACTCTTCATGAATCAGATACTGCCACCTTGTTATTGCACAAGTTATGCTGCAAAATTACTGGATTGAAAGATGGTATGTTCTTTCAAGTCTTAAATTTCATTACACAACACCCGTCGAAAGACCTGTCTTGATTTGAAAAATAATTTCAGACACGGTCCATGACACGAAATCAGACCTGTCCGAAATTATGATCTTAAAACTGGACTACTAAGAACGATTGCGAAATAAATATAAATGCTCTTTTTGGTCATCTGGACACTACTATGCTGTCGGATTACATTAAACAGATTGGGGGCAACCTCTCATTTGAGAGATAGTCGCTCAAATGAGTTACTATCACTGTGTTCAGTAATCAATTACAAGGAATGTACAGAAATAAACAAGTACTAAAAAATTAAAGTTTCAAAATTTTGACTTAAACTTAAAAGGGCACATCTTTATAATGTATTGAACATAAAATACAAAAAGAAGTTTACCTTTTCAACTTACCATTTTGGAGTTTATAGCTGCAACATTTGTGCAGATATAAACTCCAAATCAGTAAGTTAAAAATGTCGACTTGCTTTGTAAACTATATTCAGAATGTTGTAAACATGTGCCCTTTTGAATTTCAAATCATAATTCCAAAATTTCATTTTTTAGTACTTGTTTACTTTTGTTAATAGTTACTCATTTGAGTGATTATCTCTCAAATGAGAGGTTGCACCCAACCTGTTAAACTTAATCTTTGGGGTGCTCCTAAATACCAAACACTACCAAACTTTTACGTTTTTTTCTCTTTTAAATGCTATTTCTAGGTGTGTCAAACATATTTTATAGTCCATACGGACAATGTTCATAGATTTTACCTGAGAATTTTACACTGAAGTCCCATTCATAGCCTAAATGAAGACAAATACATGTAAAGTAATTATGTATGACAGTGCGCCACCATATTGAATCAGGAACAATAATGACTTACATATGGGAATGCTGTACTGAACTTTCAATTTATGTTTCCTTTCCAGAATTTGCACTTAGAAAAATAGATTTTCACAAAATTTAAGAATATAACATGATGTATGCTAGCAGTGGTTAAATCAGTAAAGAATATATCATTCTAAGTTTTTCTTTTAGTTTTGTCAGATTCCACTCTGATTTAGAAACAAATGCCAACAACCTCTAAATCCGTAATAAGTGAAGAATGTACTAGATAACATTATTTAGAAAAAAATTCTTAAAACCGAATGGTCAATACAGCATTCCCGTACGTAAGCCATCATCTTTCCTGATTCAATATTGCGGCACGCTGTCGTAAATAATTACTTTATTCGTCTTCATTCATGAATGGGACTTCAGAATGTAAAATTTTCCGGTAAAATCTATGGATAGTGACTGTATGGGCTATAAAACATGTTTTAAACATCTAGAAATTGCATTTAAAAGCGAAAAAAACGTAAAAGTTTGGTAGAGTTTGGTATTAAGGAGCACCCATCTCTTTGAGATTCTTGCATGTGGAGTTTACTTTGCTGTTGTTTACTGTTCCCACTTCTTTACATTACTTGGGTTTTTTTTACGATTTCACCAAACATCAAATGAAAAATGCTATAATAACTAATATTCTTGAAGTCAGACTTCCAAGTATTTGATAACGAGCATTCAGAACATAATTGGGGTAAAGCATGACTTCATTATAGAAAGCAAGGCGTATTCCAGTAGCAGTGTTTCCGAAGGTCCGTCGGACATGTTTTGCAAAAAAAAATGGCTTCGGTCCGATTAACTTCAGAATCGCGCCGGACCTAATGTCCGGTAAAACTTTGAACCAGGGCTCAAGCGTTAATCAAGGTATCTGCAGTTATTTGCAACCATAGTCTCAAAAGCAAAGAGTACGTAGTCTCTCTCTAAATCAAACATGAAACTCCTGTCGGAAGAGTTAAATTCCAAAGCATCAACGTATCCCCAGTTGAAACTAAATACATCTGATTCTTTGCACTAAGACACCCCTGCACTTCTCATCGCCCTTCGAAATTTAGCGAGTGTACGTGTGCATGTACGTTATGTGTACCACATTCTGGAGTGATCAAACTTGTACAAACAAAGCAGCTAGTATTAACTACTGTGGCTGTATGAGCAGTAGGTAATCTTGTAATACTAGAGGTATTTATCTAAAATGCATATCTCCAGTCAACTGCGTTGTGCAACCCATTAGTAGAACAAAAACGAACTATCATTTTTTTGGCGCCAAAAGTCAGCAAGCTGAAAATATCAGAGTTATTTCTCTTTGAACTGTTTCCTGTTGAGAGACAGTCTCCTATTGGGATTTACCTCTATTAAGTAAGAGTTCCCACTATTTGGTGGGTAATTAAGGTTTCAATAGATCAACAGCACACATCTTAGAAAACTCCAGAGTTTGGAAGTACTTTTATGAAGGAGGGGACAAATTCATTTTTAATTAACACATGTACATTAATTTACATGTGCATACTTGTACATCCTTTGATATTATAAAATTAAATTTGCAAACATAGTTGGTTGGTTGGTTGATTGGTGTTTTACGTCGCTTTCAACAATATTTCAGTTATATCGCGACATGGAAGCAGGAGGTTACCAACCTCTTAAACATAGTGGCGCAACCCGGGAATCGAACCCGGATCGTCGGCGCCGCAAGCCAAGCGCTTAACCACTACACCAAGCCTGCCCCTGCAAACATAGTAAAATTTTAAATTAGATAATGGGTAGGAGAGGTTCTCAAGGCCACTGTGACTATGCACCAGTTACATATACATGTGTATTCACAAACATGGTCTTTGTTAAAATAAAATGATCAAAGAAAAGAATAAGTTGATTGAACTTATTTAATAGCAATATATCACTTGTTCATTACAGTAAAAATGATGATAACACACATGTACCATGTACATATGGTTTTGCAAAGCAATTCCGGTCTATGAATTGGCGAAAACTATCTGTCCGTCCATCCGGTTGGCAATATGACGACTGTTCCCTCAATATGACTTTGGAGACAATCAACTTTTTATTATGACATTGACTTCAAAATTTTTATGGGAAACCAGGGCTCGAAACTAACTTTTTCAAGCACTAGTCTGGCGGACTAATCGGTTACAAAATCCATTAGTCCGCACAAAAATCTATTAGTCCGCACAAAAATAAACTATTTATTCTTTTTAAATTGATTTAATTCCAGGGTAAACACATTTCATTTGTCAGATTCAACATTTCAAGACACTGTGGGGCACATATGCCTCTAGCTTCTTCTCGTCCATTCAGGAAGGATGGCTAAATATATCGCCACATTTCTCTGTGGCCCCACGATCACCATGCAAAAAAACGTCAATGTCATTCGAAAATGTATTGAAGCCTCTCTATAATCTGTTTCAACGAAGCGCACCAGCGACTCGTTATTTTCCATGTACTTTTCGGCGAATATGGAATATCGCAACTAAAATAAAGTCAACTTACATGCGCATTTTGTAATTTTTAAGACGTTACTTAATTGTGATGTAAGTTGCCCACATAAAAAAGCCCACATCGCGAATAATAAATTTGGTAAGTTACTAAATGCAAATCTTGAGGAATTTCAGTATTTGCTATATTTACTAAAAAAAGGTTACGGGATTTCCAGAAAAATAAGTTTTCAGTCGTTTGCAGGGCGGGTGAGAGGATTTGAGTGGGTATCACAGAGTTTTCATTAGTGTGTCGGACTTATACAATGAGAAATCTGTTAGTCCGTGGCATAATTTATTAGTCATGGACTTACGGACATACGTTAATTTCGAGCCCTGGAAACCTTGTCAACCAAAATGTTAGTCAGAAGTAGCAGCGAAAGGGTCTATTTACTTCCCAGTTAACAAAGTTATTATACTTTCTGGAAATCTCCTAGAGCCATTTTAAGTAACATTCATGGAAAAGCACATGACATACATTTTGCATCGACATTTATAAGATATTAATTAAACTGCAGGCTTACCAGTTCGTACTGGTATATGAATAATAGCTTTTTCGGACGGCTAGATACATTTTACCTGAACGTATACATTCCTCTGCCAGTCTTCCCGAAAACTCTCACGCCCGACGCCTGAGGCTAGTAAATCTGAGCTCGGGCTAGTAAAATCACGCCCTGTATTAGCCCAACTGGCTATTAGAAATCGATCGAACGATTTGAATTTCTGGATCGAACCATGTCTGAAGACAAATAGACTTTAAGCTTGTCTTCATCATACAAGCGTTTCGTTATATAAGGTGTTTCGGAAAGTGCTTATACGACGCAGCACTAGTTATAATACAACAAAAATGAATGCGTTTCAGGCACTTAAGGCAGGTGCGACTGCGCTTGCAAGTGGCAAGCGCAAACAGGACGATGAACATAAAATAAATAAACATAAAAGAAAAACGGGAGCGTTGTTTTGAGAAGTGGAGGGAGGGGCGGCCCTTGTTCGTTTTTGACGAGCAAAGTAACCTTATGTCGTGCACATGGTGCAAAGAGAATAAGGTAGATTCAAACTTCGGGAAGGAAATAGAGAGAGAAACACATTAAAGAATGAAAGATAAATAAATTGCTTTAAAATTACTTGTTTTAGCATTATTAAGTTTGGGCTAGTAAAAATTATCATGGGCTAGTAGATTTGTGGAGCCTACTAGCCCTACTGGCTAGTGACCTGAAAAAGTTTTTCGGGAAGACTGCTCTGTAACTGAAACAGATCACTTTTCTTTCTGGTTTCAGTGGCGGAGCCACCAGTAAATTCAACAACAACTACATGTGTAAATAAAATACTACGATGTACATAATTACACCTCAATAAGGCTATGTAAGATTAATTCTATGTTTCTCAGATAATTGGGTCTCAGATAAGTGGCAAGGTAGGTAGGGTACAAATTTTTTTGTATTTTTCCCCAACCAGTACTATTTAAAGCATTTCCTCAGGATTTGTGTGTGGTTGAATTTTCTTATCTTTCTTTGACACATCCTTTATTAGTTTGGCTATTGATGAATCTTTTACAAATGGAAGAAACATCCATTGCATGACTGTTTCTTCCTTAAAGTTAACTTTAATGCTTAGAAGAAAGCTATCTTTCTCCCCTCCCCTGGTCTTGCCATCCTTTGCATTTGTATTGTTATCAGGGATACTTTCAAGTAAGGTCATAGAGACATTTTTGAGTCGGCTTCGGTGAAGCCGCACTCATTGCAATCACTTTCTTTTCAGGGGTTATAACTTTCACTACCGATATAGAGCTTACTACGCCGCTGAAAAATAAAGTGCCGAAAAATTACTGAGGTTGTCTTAAAAATTCTTGATCAGCACAATGTACCTTTAGCTCAGTTAATTTAAGCTAAACATAAGCTAGTTTCAATAACTCGAAAAAGGAGTTGCAATAATGTTTTCAAATTTCGCGTAATAATATGTAGTTGTGACTACTTTACGATGTGTTTACCACCGACACCGTCAGATGTACTCGATTGTGTAATTCTCCGGACAAAGCATTTGTCTTGATCTTGTATCGCTTGTTTTTATCGAGCTATTTCAATTAAAGTTTTCCCCAACATGTTCTGGAACTTAAGTTCTTTTTCACATATATGACAAATTTAAAGATCGATTTTCCCGCATTTCCTCTGATAATGAAAATGCAATATAAATATTTAGGTAAATGTTGTATGTTTCTAAATATAAATGATGTTAAAACATTATGAGAATCGTTAATAAGATGGTTATTTAATGTCCCACTTGAAGGAATGTCGTTCCTTTGCTCAGCTTCGACTCGTGACAACAATGCAGTTAAACTTGTTGCCATGAAGTTGTCCATTGCACGTTCATTTCGGATACAAGCAATTGCAAACTCTTTGCCGTAAGATAGTATGAAGAGAGCAAATTTTATTAGCATTTTGTACATAGGTATAATGACGATGTAGTTGCTACAAAGACCTAATTTTTGCCCCCCCTCATTTTCCTGAAATCTTGAATCCGCCACTAAAATGGTAACATGATTATATACTTAAAATCAGCAAAGCCGACTCTCAGGACTTTTGAGTCCTTTGATTTGTCTTTTAGGGTGACCACTTGCATATGTGTATTGTTAATGTTAATGCAAAGCAATTCTGGTCTATAAATTGGCAAAATCAGTCCGTCTGTCTGTCCGTCCGTCTTCAACATTTTGCATTTAGCATTTGCAATCCGGTCATACCATCCTTGACAGTTTCATGTTTGCCTTTAGGGTGACCACTTACATACATGTATTGTTAATGTTAATGCAAAGCAATTCCGGTCTATAAATTGGCAAAATCAGTCCGTCCGTCTGACTGTCTGTCCGTTCGTCCAGGGTCAGCATTTTGCATTTAGCATTTGCGTTTAGCTTGGTTTCTTTCATACTCTCAAGGGTACTCCTGTCAAAGTTGGTAGGTTTGTAGATACTTGAATGTTCTATCCAACCAATACAAAAATTTAATGACCTTGACCAGGGATTGAAATTAACTTTTTTGACCACAGGCTAATTTTAGCCTGTGAAATAAAAATCCACTGGCTAAAACAAAATTCTGCAGGCGAAAATAAAAATCAAGAAAAAGTTATGTTGTCAACACTGTAATTCAAATACATCATGCACCATGTTACAATGTAACATTAACAATATAAACTAGTGACTAGTCTGAAAATCACTGACTTCTTTTGAAAAAATTAGTTATCATCATGTCTGACGTTTCGCGCAATCAAATCGAATCTACAATGTCATATGGTACATGTATAGTAAGGTAGCGGCTATTTACACGACGGTCGTGTACCTAAGTGAAACGGGCCATTTACACTACCGTTGTGTTCATGCGCGGATTTAGAGGGGGGTTAGGGGGGTCTGGACCCCCCCTGGAATCCGAAAATTTTACCAAAAAAAGGTAATATTTGGGCATTTTTGGGGTTGGACCCCCCCTCGTCTAAGAGAAAAAATTACCTTTTTTGGTTGGACCCCCTCTGACAAAAAATTCTGGATCCGCGCATGGTGTTACTTATGTGCATTACCTAAGGAGACGACTGGCATATAACCCGTATATGTGAAGATGCCCGGAAGACATTTCGTTAACCATTCCTGTGATCAATTATTTCATTTAATTGTTTTATACACAATTAAATCCCTTCAATTAGAGATTTAATCATTTTGAATAGAATGATTGATTGATTGTTGTAAAACGTCACACCACGAATATTTCACGTATTTGGTGACGGCATCTGCCTGATGCAGGGCATACAGATTTTGATCTTTGCAACGGACCCACCGAAGCAGTGAGGGATCTTTAACGTGCCATGCATACCACAACACGGGACCTCGGTTATTACTGTCTCATCCGAAAGACCGGACACTGGCATGACCAGAGCGGGACTCGAACCCCGGTCTCCCGATCAGGAGTCCAGCGCAATACCACTAGGCCACGCCTAGTGTTTATAAGAACACTGCTCGGTATAAAAACTTTAATAAAGGAATAGATATTAAAGTTGGAAGAAAAATATAATCAACACCCAGAAACAGAACAAGAAATTGCTATCCCAGTCTACGCGAAAGTTTAAATTTTTTACAGGACCACAGGTCTGGTGAAAGTAGAAATTTACCAGACCTGGAGTAATTTTACCAGACCGTCAAATTTTGTGCATACGCAGATACAGAGGGGGTACCGGGGGTCTGGACCCCCTGGCATCCGAAAATTTTACCAAAAAAAGGTTATAAAAAAAATATTGGGGCATTTTGGGGGTTGGAAACCACCCCCCACCCCCACCCCCCTCGTCTAAGAGAAAAAATACCTTTTTTGGTTGGACCCCCTCTGACATAAATTTCTGGATCCGTGCATGTTGTGTGATCTTGATATCAATTATGATATATCCAAGTCATTTTAATAGTAAAATAGAACTTAATAGATTTGAAATTGAATTTATTCATTCATAATTATTCATCTTGTGAAAACATGGTCAACAGATTTCATAGCCTTTTCCCAGCGAGACGCATCACTTATAGTGGCACTAGCCTTCCTCTTCCCCCCTGGCACCACCCCCTCGACATAATTTAGTTTGAAATACATTCAGACTTTCTTGTGGTGACCTTCGTTTCACAATCGCGCTAGCTATCACTAACTACTTCAATCGCAAGATAGTATTCGGACCGGCATCGGCTTTTACGCTTTTGGACGTAACAATGGAGAAAACACATTTCAGAAAAGACTACGATGTAGTTTTAATCAAAACTGTAATAGAAAAGCTCTTGTAGGTAATCATTTATAAAGAAAATTGAATAAAGCTATTTTGATTTAAGGACAAACTTTCAATTTTTTGTACCGGACCGTCGGTCCCGTTTCTGCAAAAAAATACTGATCCGTCTCAAAATTTACTGGCGATTCCCCCCTTCTTTTCATTTCGCTTATGTAAAAATTTAATGCCCTAAAAAGGGGTGGTTGTTTACATTTGAATTTTGGCCAATTTTTGGGGGGTATCCCCCTTCCAGCATGATTTTCTTGAAATTAAGGTGGATAACCTATGGTAAACTGTTAAAATACTGATAGAGGAGGGTCTGACAAACATTTTGATATGTGGATTATATATAGCTAAAATGTAGAATGTTGTGTAAATCTATATATAAATAAAGATTGATTCTGCTGTAAAATCATGAATTTTTATCTCATTTCGCTAATGTAAAAATTTAATGCCCTAAAAAGGGGTGGTTGTTTACATTTGAATTTTGGCCAATTTTGGGGGGTATCCCCCTTCCAGCATGATTTTCTTGAAATTAAGGTGGATAACCTATGGTAAACTGTTAAAATTCTGATAGAGGAGGGTCTGACAAACATTTTGATATGTGGATTATATATAGCTAAAATGTAGGATGTTGTGTAAATCTTGCTGGAAGTTCGGTAATTTAACATGGGACCCTATGGGAAATGGAATTACTATGCTTTGACCGGAATAAACATAGTAGCGGAAACAACACCGGACATCATAGTAGCGGAACCAACATTGCACAACCCGGTCCGGCATGAAATGGCGCAAATCAGCCCGATCAAAAATTTGTCCGGCCAGTCTGACGGTGCGATGTCTTTGGCAGACACTGATGTCGTGACCTTCCTGATCCCTGTTTAAACAGCATTACATAAAGCATTTTATTAACACTGACAAAGTACTTTCTCTTTCCTAGGGTAAAACATGTTCTATAAATAAATATTTTATATTTAACAATGGATTAAGACAAAGATACCACGGCTATTTTTTTCCAAGTTGCAATAAATATGACTCATTGGCACCAAATTTAAGTGCGCTGTGGTGTCTGAGAAACATAGAACTAATTTTACATGGCCTAAACTAGGTCAAAATAAAATATTACAAGTAAATGGTTTTCAGTCTTCAAAAATAAGTCGATTCTAACAAAATCAGTTTAGATTTACTCTCAAAATTCTACAAAAATCAAATATGGTATCTAATTTTACTTCAGAAAAATCCTGTTAAAGTTCTATAATTGAATTAATTCAATTCTCAATAATTAAATCAAATGTCTCAAAAATTCTGTAAAAGCTCTGTAATCCAAACTCCAATCAAAAAGCTTTTCTCTAAATCTGTCTCAATAAATTCTATAACTTCAACTAAAAACGTATCTAAATCTCGAAAATCAACTTACAAAAATTAATTAAAAAATATCCACTAAATTAACTTAGTCCAAATCTATCAAAAATAACTGAAATTCTAACTTCAAAAATAAATCTGAATGTCAAAGATGAATATTTGAAGTGAAACAAATTATTTCAATTTGCCAAGAGATAGACAAAGTGCTTAAATTACCAGATAGACCGGTACAATGAGAATTTAACTTGCACTGCAATCGCTTAATATACCCCAGACTTCTTGAAAACTTTTGAAACTTGTAAGGCATTCGGTCAGACAAACTGATGGACTTTGTCAGACCGAATAAAATTTTGTGAGACCGAAGTTTTTTCACAGTATTTGGAGTAGGAAATGAAAAAATGTGAAAATAAACACCAGCTGAATTCAATTGAATTTAATTAATCATATTCAATTTCCATTTCATATGCTTTAACTAATTGTTCCATTGTCTGTCATTTTCATCTTTAGATTGTTCATCATCACTTTCACTGTCATCTTCCTCGACATCACTTATATCTTCCTCTGTAGTCTGTGTCTCACTTTCATCCATACCCTTCTCTCTCATTGACTCCCTGTCAACTCCCTCTTGTATATCATCTGCAACTTGAACTCTTTCAACATCTTCATCATCTTCAACTGTTTCAACATCTTCAACTCTTTCATCCCCAAGCTTACTCTCAACAACTCTGTCATTTTGGAATGTGTATTTGTGTTTTTGGCCCGGCTTCCCCGAAGCCACATACTTTATAGGCTAGGAGGCTGCTATTTTGACCTTCATGTGATACACAAATCTTAATAATGAAGACCCTTAAATCTGATCAGGGTATTCAGACTCGCTTAAAGCATTCGTATGATCATGACAGATTGAATTGTATTAGTTCAGGTCAGAAAGGTGTACAGAATTCTGAAATGTTTTTTATCAGCAAAACCGACAGTTTTCAGGAACTCTGATACCCCTAAGGTCACCTTACAGTAAGTGGAAAATATTACTAGGGCTAATTTGATCGGTTAAAAGTCAAAGTTCTGATCTAATGTTGTAATGAAATGACTTCTTTTTGAACTTGGCGGACTTAAGGAAAAGAGAGCAAAAAATGGAAAGAAAATGTCTTTAACATAATAAATGATTTTGAAAAGGATTGAAGACACGCTAAAAGGTAAAGTTATGAAATAATAACATAGAAATATTCACATTTAGGCACGCTCTACCCCAGTGTATTTGTCTCGATAGTCTGCATATAGTTCTAGTGGGTTTATGCTAGGTCATTGCCTAAAAATGACAAGTTCAGGACCTCAGCCATTGATATCTGGTATTCAACATAGTTGAGATGATTGAATATGACCACAAAAATGCTTGTTTAAAGTTTAAACTAGAAATAAACCAAACTTTTAGAGAAATCTTGATTTTTTCTGTTTTAGTGTGGTACCCAGAAGATGTGAAATAGATACAAGATAAACTATTCATCTTTATCATTTGATAAACAATCAAACATGACTCAGTTTGGATTCATTAGCTCTCTCTTTCTCTCTGTCCATCTCTTTCTCTCAAAATATAAAGATATTTATAAATACCTCTATCAGTGCTCTAAGTTGCGACCAAAACACTTGCATTTGCGACCTTGCGACTGCAAAAATGCGACTGATTTTTTTCAACTCGGTAATTCCGTTTTTTGTCCGTGTTTATAAGTTTTTGTTTTTTAGACCGCTAAAATGTTGTATTCGGAAGTTATCATGATTTACCGATATCGTTCTGTTTATTTTCACTTTAAAAGTCCAATGCATTTGTTTCATTTTTTAAAACCAATCTACTAAAGTTTTTACTCTGAAGTAAAACCAATTAATGGCTACCAAATGAATGTTGGCGGACTTCGGCTTTGGGTTCTCCTCGCTCTAAATTAGCAGCGTTAAGAGATGATGATAACCTTTCTAAAAAAGGGACAGCCTCTGCTGCCAAGTGGTTGTCTGAATTTTCTTGGTTGCGTTATCGTGAGGGGAAGATGTTTTGTGCCGTTTGTTCGGACTGCAACAAAACAAAAAAAAAACAACAAAAGATATGTGTATAAAGTGGTACCAGAAAGATAAAAAACCCTGGGTGGCCTTTGTAGTCACAAAAAGATTAGATATATTATTAAATTGAATTCGTAATCCAAAATTAAAACATAAGATTGTTGCACTTTGTTTATATTAAGGAGTCGAGCATTTGCTCGACAGTCTTCTAGCGATCGTAAAAATTTTACCTCTACACCGCCTTTTTAATCCACGTAACAAAGTAGTACCTTCTTTAAAGTACTAAACATAGTAAAAGTTCTTGCAAAACCGGCTTTGTTATCCTTGTTATTGAAATTTCATTGCACAGAAATAGGTTTAAGCATAGGTCTGCTTAACTTAAATTGTCAATATATTGCCCTAAAACACGTATTATTCTGTCGCTTATTGTGTGTGTTAAAATATTCATTCGCCGTGATGACGCAAGCCGATTATGAATTACAATCGCACTTCATGGGAATTTTTCCAAATATGGGGAAGACCACGTGACATATTGCCTTATTTGGAGAAATCGTAGTAGAACGCTTGTAACACACGCGATCAAGGCCTAATTTGACATTAAGCGCCAATATGGAAACCGATCGCGCAATCTTCGAAATATATATAATAATATAGTAATAATATCTGTAGATATAAATTCAGTCTAAAAAAGAACAAATAAAATATTTCATAGAATCCTAAATATAGACTGGCAATGCGTATCACGAAGATATCTAGACAGGTGACCACTAATTCATAACGAGGCTGACCTAGGTTCAAGTGACGCTTTATCGGTTATTTCTATCTCTCTGGATTTCGCTTTGTTTCATCCAGAGACATATATACAGTGTATATATGTCTCTGTTTCATTCATTTAACCTAGAATCAACAAATATCGACAAAATTCATTACATCCTCAAGGCTAAACATCACGAGCCTCTCGTAAATTACATCAGGTACTGTATACCTATGCTGTGTATGCTACTGCAGACGAATTTTAAAAATAACTACACGCAGTGTGTACAGCTTCTTATCTGCCCTTACCGTCTGTGCTATAAATAACACTTGCTGGACAGGGAATAGCCTTTACAAAATGGCTGTGGTCACTTGTCTCTTCGCGCAGCGATAGCAAGCAATAGCAGGTAACTCCAGTCTATCTTAAACAAGCATAGTTTTTTAAAAAGTTTAAGTTGTAATCGGAGTAGCATTAAATGATCAAGATGTTGGTCACAAAGCCAAATAGCTTTATGTTAATGGCAATCACTTGCTTGTTTTTGCGCAGTTCTGAATTTTCCCGCTAAAATTTCTGAAGCCACGCCTCATTTTTTCCTTATTAGGGAAGTAGCATGTGTATATATCACATGGTCTTTCACATATCTGGAAAAGTTCCCATGACGGCATAAAAATTGGCAGCCGAGAAATTTTTCAAATCGCCTACAAAATTTAATGCGGATGTAAAGGATGATAGCATGGATTAAGACAGAATTTTAGATTGAATGCATGAAAATAAATTATGTAGAACTTATATGTGAAAATTTTATTCCAAATCAACCGATAAAGTGCGATTGTGATGCACAATCGGCTTGCGTCATTACGGCGAACGGCATGGTGTTGTAGCCCTTACACGTGCAAATACCATAAACGACTGAATAAGTAGTGTTTTTGGACGATATATAGAAGCTGTTGGCCCTAGTGTCAGTGTTAGTAGCGTAGACAAAAACAGAAACCTAGACCATATCTTAAAACAAATTAAACATAAGGCTTCCATATTTTACAGGCAATGGTAACAACTCGTCCATTTCTTTGTTTAAAAAAAAAATGGCAATGGTGTTCGATTGATTTCACGTGTACATTCTTTGTGAAAAGATATTTGACATATTTCTGCAAGAATGACGTAAAGAACGATAAAATGTTATGATGATATATTCTATGATATACTGCAGTATGACTGTTGGTCCTTAAGCTTTTATTTGTACTCTATTAAAAAATTATTGGAATTCAACAAAAAAGATGAACACAACTGGTAATTTCTGCTACTTTTGACAGCTTTAAATCAAATTTAGCTCGACGCCTTTGTGGCTCTTTAAGCCTTTGATTAATAAAAGCAAACATAAATTGGTTTATATGAAAAATTTTATGTTGTGGCAACCAAAAATTTCTAAAAGGTGACCAAATTTTCAAGAAGGTCGCCTTTTAGTGATCTTAAACCAAATGCTACTTAGAGCACTGTCTATGAAGCAAAATTTCAGGTCATCATTTGGAGGAGTGAATTCGAATTTCGGGTCATCCAGAGGAGTTTCAGGTTGGTTTTGACAACTGGATGACCACAAATTTCGAACACTGCCATATAATAATTTCATTCATTACTTTATATGTATAACTGAGCTGTGAGATATGTTTGCACATACTTAATTTTTGGTCGGAATTGCGTAGCAATTCCAGACCCTAGTCGTTACAATATGCTGTGGTTAATGCGTGGAACGCAGAAAATACCTCCTCGTGTATAAATAGTGCATCGATATTTAGAAAAAGCGTGATTAGATTTACTTATAGTACGTATAGTTCATATTGTACGAGTCAATACAAGATAAGTTTGATCAGATGAGAAAATAGATTTGCCGTTATTTCATCGATATAGACGAGTTTAATATATTCATGCGCTGGAGGACATGCAGTCTTTCTGAATACTCGATGGAAAGTCCCGAAAAAGTACGATTGACATTATTGTGTAGCTGTGCCGTAATAAGAAGTACACTACTAGTCCATACTAGTATCCATTGTATTATAATTAATAAAACTTGAGAATATCGCTTCTTTATATAGCAGTGGAATTCAAAGTGCTCTACAATCTTCTCGTCACAACGATAAACAAACGTCTTGGTAGTTGTTGATGTGTAATGCTACTAAAAGTACTTAAGTAGCCCGTTATTTATAGATCTACATGTGTAGACGTGGTTTTCCCCAAATGTACATGTACAGCGGGAGACTGTCCAGATTGCTAATTTCACACTACTGTCAAGATCAAAAGTGATAAGAGAGAATGAGATAACTATATAGTATGAGACGGAGACGTACGGGGGTGTACAGGGCGGAGCCGTTGTTTATATGAAAACGAGCACCTGTGCGCAGACCGTGTTTTTGTCAATACTGATCCTAAACATTACACGCTTGGTGTGTGATCTCTTGGTGGATCACGACTTTATTACCTTTGATGTACTTGACCATGCAATTCCGACCTTGAGGACTTTCAAGTCCTTTCATTTCTAATTACTTTGCTCTTTGGCGACCCTCAGGACTTTCAGTCTTTTGATTATACCACTGGCAGACTGGTAGATTGAAAAATCAGTCATTCGGCAGAAACTGTTATCAGTCTGCAGAAAAATTCACAAATACACAAAAGACAAAATGACTTTAAGTATGTTATTTTCAGTATACCAGGGGGAAAAAAAAAGCCATAAAAGAAAAAAATCCCCAAAGGAACCAAACCAATTCCATGTCTTTAAATGAATAGTTGACAGTTTGAAACTGTATTACTGTAATTCTATTCTGAATGACAATTCAGGGGCAGGCTTGGTGTAGTGGTTAAGCGCCTACAATCCGGGTTCGATTCTGGGGTTGCGCCACTATGTTTAAGAGGTTGGTAACCTCCTGCTTCCATGTCGCGATATAACTGAAATATTGTTGAAAGCGGTGTAAAACACCAATCAACCAGCCAAACAACTGAATGACAATTCAGTGTTTTTGCACCTTATCAAGATGGAATAGAACTTTTCAAATTAACTAAAGAGCTTAACATGGGACAGCAGTTGCTTAATGTTCAAATTTAAGTTGTCATAATGTAATTTAATGTCAGTCTGATTGATTTGGCGGTCCATGAACGATTATCGTTTTGCCGTCCAATATTGCATCTCTGCAATTAACGTGAAAAGTTCTATAGTTGTTTGTTCAGTGTTAAAGTAAATCAGTGTCATTTTCATGCTTTTACTGTATATGCAACACACAAACAATGGTAAAACAAACACATTATGAACTTTGATCAAAATGTGTGAAGCGCTTTCCCAAGAATATTACTACTAAAATTAGCTTTTGGGTTTTCCACACTAATTTCGGTCTATTATTTATTTGTATATGAAAATAACCACCTCTATTGTGTGTCGTTACTCTGAATTGTACCAGTCAGTTGGACTTGTACATTAGGGCATTTACCAGTCTGCGAAAGATCTATGTGTCTAAGACTTGCGTTAATTTCGAGCCCTGGGATACGTCAACGTATACCGCAAGCCAGAGTCTTTCTCCCTTTATTTATTCTGGTTGCCAGACACTTTTCCACTTAAGCCTGGAGATACTTTGGCCTTTTTCCATTTTAGCCCAGATGTTTTATTCTAAAGTAGTAAGTCATTTCAGCCTTTAATTTTTAACCCAATTGCAAAGCAAGCCCGGTCTAAGAATTGGCAAAGTCCTTCTGTCTGTCCGTCTGTATGGCATGAACAGTTTGCGTTTAGCTTGTTATGTAGCATATGGTTAATGATACCAACTTCAAACTTGGTCATTTTGTAGACATTGATTAATTCTTCCTGACAGATATCAGAGAGAAGGATGTCACATGTAGATTCATTGTGACCAGCACTTTCATCTGGTCAACTTTTAACCTTAACCTTGGACTTGACCTTGAATTAAGAAAACATTGGAAATACATGCTTTCCCTCTGTCTGACAATGTCCTGCTGGCAAGCTATGTTATCATTGACATGTCTTGTTGATTTAAAACAATAATCATTCTTGATACCAATGAAATGAAAGTTAATATACTGTGTTTTTACAATTTTCAGATGCTGTTTTTCCATATTTGCAACATTCTCTCCAAATTCTAGGAAGGTAAGTATCATTTTTTATCTTGTAACAGTGTATAGATCACAATGAATTTTATTTGAATGGAGCCATATTGGATTTGATGATAGCATGCTTAGCTCATGGCTGAGAGGTTCCTGGTTTGAGCCAGACCAACATCTTCATTGCAGGGATGATTCTAGGCATTTTCAAATGGGTCCCCCAAGCTATAGAATTGGGAATTTTTATTCAAATTGGGAAATTTTTTTCTATTAACAAATATTCAATAATTTACAGTAAACACTGATATGTGATTGCTGCACAAACAGCTTTTTAACTTAATACATGTAAAATGAACCTTGTTACAACATGTAGATTTCTGCATTTACAGTTGAACTTCAGTATCATTGAGATTTGAAATCGTCATCAATTAATACAATGATTTCCTATATATTGAGTCATTAATTTCATTCATTATTGCTGTGCTTCTTGGAGCATCCATCAGTTTTACTGATATTTTGTATATGAATTGAGTCATCAATTTCCTGCATTATAAGTAATACTGCCATTCAGGGAGCATCCATCAGTTTCACTGATACTCTAGTATTTTTTTTTAGGAATTTCCAGTCTGCAGAAGAAAGTGATGAATTTCAAGTTTCTGAAAAAATCAAAAGAAGATGTGAGTATAAATTTTTGTTATTTTACTTCATAATATGAAACTATAGAAGTTTGTTCATTAAAATATGAGGGACCATGCAGTATTTATCATTGGAATGGGACTGGTGCAAAATGTGATGGGACAACCATTTTTTATGGGACAGAGAGATTTTTCATTCAGAATGTGAATGGGATGACTACATTTTTGGTCGGAATTGCATAGCAATTCCAGACCCTAGTCGTTACAATATGCTGTGGAGAATGCGTGGAACGCAGAAAATACCTCCTTGTGTATAAATAGTGCGTCGATATTTAGAAAAAGCGTGATAAGATTTACTTTCAGTACTTATATATAATTCATATCGTGTGAGTCAATACAAGATAAGTTTGATCAGATGAGAAAATAGATTTGCCGTTATTCCATCGATTTAGACGAGTTATATTCATGCGCTGGAGGACGTGCAGTCTTTCCGAATACTCGACGGAAAGTCCCGAAAAAGTACAATTGACATTATTGTGTAGCTGTGCCGTAATTTAAGAAGTACACTACTAGTCCGTACTAGTATCCGTTGTATTATAATTAATAAAACTATCGCTTCTTTTTATAGCAGTGGAATTCGAAGTACTCTACAATCTTCTCGTCACAACGATTAACAAACGTTTAGGTAGTTGTTGATATGTAATGCTACTAAAAATAGCCAGTTATTTATAGATCTCCACGTGTAAACGTGGTTTTCCCCAAATGTACATGTACAGCGGGAGACTATCCAGATTGTTAATTTCACACTACTGTCAATATCAAAAGTGATGAGAGAATGAGATAACTATATAGTACAAGACGGAGACGTACAGGGGTGTACAGGGGCGGAGCCGTTGTTTATATGAAAACGAGCACCTGTGCGCAGACCGTGTTTTTGTCAATACTGATCCTAAACACTACACGCTTGCTTTTAACAATAATGCACATAATGTTTAGATAGTTTGATAAATTGAGATCAACATAGCAATGCAACAGCTATAACAAAAATTAACCATGCAGACTAAAATAATCAGATTATTCAAAAGTTTCACTCTTGGCACCATGCCATGAATTTTTCGCACATATAGGAACAGCATCTACCAGAAGCAGTGTATGCAAATTTTGCAACAAGTCAGGGATCCTCTTTGTGCCATGACATGGGACCTCATTTCAAACTGTCTCATCCAAAGGACAGGACACCTGTGTGCTGTCAGCTAGACTTGAACTCGGGGGCTTCTCGATCACCAGTCAAGCACCATGCTGTCTTAGTCATGCAGGCTGTATAAGCATAATTGATGATCAAGTAATATACACAACTGACAATAGCATACCATTAATAATTAGACATTATTTTAAAACCTGTTGTTAGTGGCAGATTTTGGAAAAGGATGTCCACTATGAATATTGTGGCTATTAAAAGTTTCAGGAAACCGAATGTTATCCTTGTCAGATATTTGACTGCAATCTCGATGATCTCAACTAAAATTGTTGATTGTTGATCACTGAAAATATGTTAATTCGGATAATATGCTAATTCTGATTCAATTCTCAATAGTCAAAAATCACTGATACAGAAAAATTGAAAGGAGTGTCAGTGTGTCATGCCCACGTTACGAAAATAACCAGGGTGGAGAGGGGGGGGGGGGAGCATATGGTGCATTGGCATTGCTCTGGCTTATTTTGAAAAAAATTTAGAAAATTATTCAAACTTCATTTCTCTCTGAATCTCTTTCAAATTTGAATTTTTGCAAGAATTATATATGAACTTTAATATAAATACATTCAAACTTCGATATCTCGAACACTGGTATCTCGAATACCCGGGATATCTCGAAGTCGACCGTCGGTCCCGAAAAAAAATCCTTCATACTATGATTAAATTCACCCCGGATGTGTCGAACATTGATATGTCGAATACCATGCTTATCTCGAATACATTTTCAAGTGCCGATGTTCTTATTTACCTGGTTTATCTCGAAGTTGACTTCTTATTGACAATATTCCCCACGGCGTTTACCCTAAATGACAGGTCGCTCGCGTGGTGTGATCAATTGACCGTGTCGGTGTACAGAGCCGCAGTAATTACATAATCGATCGCGTCCGTGCATACCCTGTTATTTATACCAAATATTAATAAATGATAATAGCTTATTAAACTCGACACAAAATTAGATAATTAACATTAACTGTAATTAATGCTTTTTCATACCTGCGTTTAAAGAAATTTCTTTACACTGTTCATTATTATTACTATTTCCAGTCCGTGTGTATGTCTATGTATTTTGATGCAAAGTAATAGTAATTAAATCAAATTATGACGTGTGTCTTTATCTTGTCTTACGTGTTAGCCCGTCCTCGGTTTTAGGTGTAGTATAAGACAGTTATATCCAGTATTGGATTTAAATTGGTCAAAGCATAGTAATTCCATTTCCCATAGGGTCCCATGTTAAATTACCGAACTTCCAGCAACATTTACACAACATCCTACATTTTAGCTATATATAATCCACATATCAAAATGTTTGTCAGACCCTCCTCTATCAGAATTTTAACAGTTTACCATAGGTTATCCAGCTTAATTTTGAGAAAATCATACTGGAAGGGGGATGCCCCCAAAAATTGGCCAAAATTCAAATGTAAACAACCACCCCTTTTTAGGCCATTAAATTTTTACATGAGCGAAATGAGATAAAAATTCATGATTTTACAGCAGAATCAATCTTTATTTATACATAGATCAAATAATTTCATCCAATCACAGCTCCTGATACATTGAAATAGTAGTCCCTCTCTCCCTACACCACATCAGCCTATCATGGCTCTCGTTAATTACCTTTCTTTGAACAATTACGATGTTACTGAAGAGGAAACATGACGTTTCCAGTTTTGAAGTTTATTCTCTATATATTCATAAAATATAAAAGGTATGATGAGATTTAGATTAATTATTTAGGAACAATACAATACGCACATCTTCATGCGTATTTATTGATAAATACATGTATATCTCATACATCTACTATAATAATCACAAATGTCAAATGAATCGGCGTAAATTAACAACTGCAGGATTTGTAATCATAAACTCGAAATTTGGATATCTCGAACTACGGATATCTCGAAGTATTTTCCACGGTCCCTCCGACTTCGAGATAACGAGGTTTGACTGTATATATTACTGGCTTTTGTTTCTTCTGTATTCTTTCATTTTTTGACATAAAAGAAAAAAAGGGAAGATATGGCCAAGAGAAGATTTATATTCTTGGCCATATCTTCTTATTGCCTTTATGAATTTCAATAATATTATACCGGATTGTTGCCGTGGGCCAAAGCATTTGCTATCTAGAGTCTTGAATAATTGGTGGGGAGGGAGCCTACACACTTTGAGATTTATCCTGTCAAGCTGATCGATGGGTGTATTGTGCCACACTAAGTGTTTCTCTTGTTTCTATAGATATGCAATAAAGGCCAGTTCTGGCTACTACATTATGTGGCCCTATTTTGATAGTAGGACCACAATTCCGTTATTTGTAAGTTTCTTTCATTTGATGCTGGAATACACTGAATCTTACCTGCAAATTCATTGATCAAAATGGTATGTTTTGGCAATATAAGAAATTGTGACCCTTTCATCAAAATAATAATGTCACATCTTGCAACTAAGTTCTGGTATGCTGAAGGTTAGTGTTTCAAACACCATTGAATGAGCAAATGGAGCCCAGATGAGCAATTTAGGTCCATTTTGGTCTCTTTTGTATTCTCTGTATTAATAGAAAGGATGGCATTTCTGGATATCATTCTTCATTTTTATATGGGGCAGATAAAAATGTATTGGGACTGACAGAACCTCTGGATGTTTCAGTCCCAATCTTGAACACAGTTTCCAAATTTTTGTTTTGATAAGAAACAATTTGGCTTTGGTGTCTTTAATAAGCATATTTTGTACCGTGTTTTCTTTAAATTTTGTGTAATATTCACTTAATTTACAGTGTCGAGACGAGGTCGAGATAAAGATGCCGCTGTATTCTCAGAACTTCACAGGAGACTGCAATCTCAGGTAGGATTCTCATGATTTTACTGCCTTAAACACTACTTATATGACCGGCTCAGATAGCATCACAAGTGTTTTCTGCAATACATGTATATGCTCATATACATATATAGTGACGTTTGGTAGCATTATCACAATTTTCCTGCTATACATCCATCCTACTACAATCTCAGAATTTTGAAGAGTAATGATATGCCTACCTCATGATTTGACATGTCATATTCATCGCATTTTAACATACATATTGTCATTATTTGCACAGGGAAGAAAAAAATGAGCATGAAGAAATGCTGGACCCATTTACTTACAAAGATCTACTGGACAATCGATATTTGGGGTCAAGTTTAGATACCATCTATTTTCTTTGAGGCCATAAACTTGAACCTATGTGTTGAATTTATTAATATGTCTGTAGCAGTGAATGTTATTGTTGAACATGAGGCCTCCCCCAAAAATCTCTGTCAAGGGTTTCCAAACTGAACCATGTGTTTAGTCCTTAGACTTTATTATTGGGCATATTTTGTACCTAAGTTCTGTGTTAAAAGCAGGCTGTTTTACTTTGTCAGACACTGCTTTACTTTGTGAAGACTAAAGTGAGCTATTGTGATGGCTGACCATCGTCCATTGTTTGTCCATCAATCATTTACATTATTAACTAAACTGCTTTGTGGATATCAATGAAATCTTGCATATATACAATATGAATAGTGGTTATTGCATATGATAGGGCCTAATAAGGACCAAAAATGAGATTGATTGATTGATTATTATTTTACATCACTCCATGATTATTTCACCTATGTGGTGACGACCCAAAAATGAGAAAATTAGCTAAGTCTTTATAAATCTTCTTAAGCATGAGCTTGTGACTTCATTATTGGTATGGAGCATTCTTTATGGTATGGAGAGATGTAGTAGTTAGTACAGAAAACTTGCTTCTAGTTCAGTAGCTATTGTAAAAACTCTTTGATTAAGGAAAGTAGGAATACAACTTTAGTAAATACTCATTTAAGAGCTCATGTGTATCATGTACAAATTTCATGCAGGTTTTGTAATGAAATATTCACGCACATACTTGATTAAAGTGTTTATTTACGTTATAGATTTACAGTACAGGAATTTCTCTGAAAAAGATTCTAGGTCACTTGCTTTGATTAAATTTGCTTACAGAAAAACGCTATTTTAAGTAAAAATGCTTAATATTTTCTGGTTTAATTCATTATTTTATAGTCAAATACCTAAATTATGGTGGTTTCTCTCTTTCTATGTATTTTACATAATTACTTTATGACTGACCGTCAAGTATTACCTATGTCAAAAAATAACTTTATTATTGGCCTTCGCTTATGAACCATGAGAGATAGGGTGTTGATACTTCCGATGAGTGTTTCTTGTAGTGATACCTTTCCATTAATACCATTATTTATGACCTTGTGACCCTGACCTTCAAATTTGATCTAAATTTAGATGTTTTTTGGGCCATAGTCACAATGTTGAGGCAGGAGGTAGGACTTTCATATTTCGCATGTGTATTCCTTGTGGTAATATCTTCCCATTTATACTATAATTTATTATCTTTGACTTTTAGGTTTTAACCTGCATTAAGAAAAATGTTTTATAATTTGATAACCATTTCATTTTAACCATAGCTTTCATATTTCACATGCATGTTCTTTGTGGTGAAACCTTTCCATTGATACCATAATTGATGGCCTTGTGAACTTGACCGTCAACTTTGCATATTATATTAAAAAACATCCTCATCAATAATTTTGTTGTCCTAGGTGGAATAGTGTTCTGAAACACATGTTGTTTCAAGCAATCAGTTATATGTGAATGAACTGAGTGATTGTGCTGAGATGAGTAATATAGCCTTAGGTCCATTTGGGTCTCTTGTTTTAAGTAATTGTGCTGAGATGAGTAATATAGGTCCATTTGGGTCTCTTGTTTTAAGTAATTGATTGTTATTGTGGATTGCATTTCTCTTCAGTCTGTCATTTTCACAATCTATTCAGGTCATGGAAGACACATTGTTTTGTGGAATTAGACCTTTATATCGTCTGAACATTTACTTTAAGTGCCTTTGTGCAGATATTCATACTGTAGGAAATATGATCTAACAAGTGTCTGAATCTGTCGTCTTTAAGACAGTCAAAACATTCCAGGTCTGAGTGATTTAAAGAAGGGCTCTCCTGACTTGAAATTTGTTGTAATTTGAAAAGTGCGACCGTATTTAGTTAAATTGGCTGATCTTATGAAATATGTACAAAAGGAAACCATTTCTAGTCGCTATTGAAGTCAAAGTGATGAGATCACACAATGATTCAAAAAGAAATTTTACTTACCTTTTTGTTTTCAACGATACATTTTTCTGGTCTGAATAGGAAGAAGAGAAAATTATGGGACATTTGAGTTATGGGAGCATCCCGAATTCTTATCTAGGTATCATTGATGTCTATATACCATTTGTCAAAGGATTTAAAATTTTGAGGAAAATATTGTCCTGCTTAAGGTAACTACTTAATGCATTTGTAATGGTGTGTCTCAGTTGGTAGAAATAGGAAACATCCATGATCTTTTTATGACTGGTATTTCCTTCAGATTTGGTTTTCACATTTCTATTTTGTGGCATTTATGACTGAGTGATTAACATGTATGAATGACCTTTAGTGATGGATGTCAGAATGTAAAGTTAGCTTACAACTACCGATATGTGTTATTTTTCAATTGAGTAAAGTAAATTGGTGGGTGCAGGCAACTACGAAATACCCAAGAATTGGATCCTCATGAATTAAAAAGTATTTTATGGTAATGGGTCTGAAACTGATGTATTTGAAAGTTTAACCCTTCAGCTCTCATTCACGTAAAGACTACTCATACCAAGAAGTTTCTGTATAAAGTTCACAAAATCTTTTTGTTGATCTATTTCAGGGTGTTTTACGGAACAGATGGGCAATATTGTATCTTATGATGACATTGAGTGATACATCTGGTAAAGGAAGTAAATCTAAGGTAGGTAGGAAGGAAGTATGAATAATTTATTGTGTTGAACTTGACTACATCTGATAAAGTAGGGTATCTTTCAATTTTCAAAAATCTCAAGTAGAGTGGTTCTGTTGTCTGGTGGCAGCAGGGGTTAAATTCTTCACACCCCACATGTGGAATTTGCTTATTCCATGCTTGGACTTTGTAATTAGAAATACCTGAATGGGCAAGGGACCTGCCTGAGCTTAACACAACTATGTTATGTTTGCAAATATTCAGTTAGTTTAAACAACTATTCAGAGCAAGACTGTCAAATAAAACAATATGCATCTATCTGTGATTGTATAATTTTGATAGTTTATATAATAGGGATAATAATTTTAGATTATTTATAATTTAGAGGTCATTAAATTATTCATTTCACGAATTTCTATTTTGGTTATCTCCTGTTACATTACAGTGAGTTATTTAAAATGAACTTACCTTTGTTATGTGTCACGAGAATGTCATTTATACATTGCATATACAGTCGAACTTCGATAACTCCAACTTCGATAACTCGAAAACCCCCTGAAACTCGAAGTTATCTAGCGGTCCCGAGAACATTTCGAATATTTTGACGTTATTCACCTTCTCAAACTCCAACTTCTGAAACTTGAATACCCCCGAAAACTCGAAGTAATTTTCAGGTCCTGACGACTATTTTACACTAAATTCACCTTTGAAAACTCGAAGCAAATAACAGGATCGGAAACTAATTGGTTTGTTTACACAGCAATTAAAATTTCATAGCCGTGTGCGTTCAAGCTTGACGGATTAGCTGACCTATTGTTGCGCAATCGTTAAGGTTAACTGCTGTAATTATGACAGAATGCGATTTTTAATTGCTAATGGTGAAAATTGTCGCCAATTATACAAGCTGCAAGTTTTTAACAGTTATCGACATTAATAAAATTATGCTTAAATAAAACATCTAAGGTATTGTATTTTATGTTTTGTTCTGACCTGCATTTAAAATAAATTGAGAGTATTACTTCTCCTTCATGTTATTTTTCACGACTACTACTTGTATTACAGTGAGACTTAGTTAAAAGTACATGAGCTGTTTTAAAGTTCGATCTTTCACTTTCGATTTGGTGGGAATTTTCTTACCTTCGATAACTCGAACCTTCTGAAACTCAAAGTAATTTCGTAGGTCCCAAGGACTTCGAGTTATCGAAGTTCGACTGTATATTCACCTTGGGCATGTGGAAAATTTTTCTTAGACTTAATTTTATGGACAAAATTCTTTAACAGAAGGGACAGGTAATATTAATGTAGTTGACAGGTATGGTGAATGAGGACAAAAATCTGTAGGACATTTGTCTTGTACATTTGTAGAAATTTTGAAAAACTGCAGGATATTTGGATAAACTGTAGGATGAAGAATACTTCATCATAATTCAGTATACAATATACTTGAGTGTGTATGTATGTATATGTACTTTCAAGCATATACTTTCTTACTTTCAGGAGTTTCTTGTCCTTTATTTGTATGTATTTTTTTTGTACCCTCATTTGACCACTTAATTGACCATAGACATAGTCCCCTCAAAAATTAAAGTTTACATTTTTTTCAATTTATTTACCAGTATAGATGCTATTTATAGTGATTTGAACATGCCCTCCACTAGAAAACAGTTTGAAAAAAATATAAAAACTTTTTTTGCATGCCTGAATGTGTCATGAGTTTAGGGCATGCAATTTTTCCTGTAGAGGAAGAAATGACAGCTCTTATGTAAAATAACAATATACATTAATCTCAGAAAAAAATAAGTGGTGGGATTTTTGCAATGATTTTTTAATTTACAAAGGAAACAATATGCAAAAAAACAATAGTCTATGACATTGCAAAACCACCAAGGAAAATACAGCAGGATATAAATATTGAGTGTAAAAAAAAGGGTAACATATATGGTCATGAAATTCTGAACTTCATATTCACGAAAATGCCTGTACGACAGTTCTAATGGTTTCAATGGCAAAGTCTGCATCATTGTATTTATACAAGTACAGAGGTCTCCAAGTTGCAAGTAAATTACTTGCATAAAGTTATGAGTAAAAATTTAAAAGGGGTAGAAAAAAAATCACTGCGTGTTGTCAAATGGCGAGTAAATTATCTGAACATTACAATTTCTGGAAATGGATTTTCCATACCAGTAGTAAGTGAACCTGTAAACATAGTTGAACCCGTAAAAATCATTAAAAATCGTAAACGTAAACTTCCAATAAAAATTTCATTGTAGGTTAGGTGAACTTGAAGTATGAATTTGTTTTGGTTCTCAGAAATACCTGATTTACAAGATCAGTTACAGTTATGTATGGTAACATGTCAGGCATTTTAATGAATAAGGCATAACCACAAAACATGGCGTGGAAACATAACTATCAACCAAGCTTTACCTAATATGGCTTCAAATTGCGAAGTTGTTTGACATTGACCAGTCAGTGAATGTCATTGAGTCATTGATCAGCTCAGATGCTACTCAGTCTAGAACTAATATAAGCTATCTACCTTATCATGTGACATTCTTTTTTCCATGTTGCTTTTGGACTTTCTTTGGTTCAGAGTTAAGATTTAGTTGTCTAATATGTGGTGAGTAAAATATTTAGGTTACTAGCCAAATGTCTAGTTATGAAAAAGGAACACTTGGAGCCCTGAAATAATCAGTGCCATAATTTGTAAATAGTTCTGAAAAAAGGACAGGACAAATTGTCTGGTGTGGGTTGAAATAACCCGACATCCGGAGAATCTACTAGGCATCGCTAGTAGGCCAACACTATTTGCCATCTCTGAGTTGATTCATTTTAAATTGCTAATTCTCCCTATTTGGTCCCTTGCAGAATGATCTTGGGCTGGGTCTGAAATGTTTGATCCTCACCCCCATTTCATGAATTTGGGGGCAGTCATAGAAATTGGAGGCATCAGTCAGAGTTTCTCACAGATATTTCACTTGCCAAATGCAAACTTCATATAAGAAAAACCTTCTTATTTCCAGGATCTGTAAACTATAAGTGTATTCTTCTTTGCAGAGTTTAAGCAGCACCATTTTTGGTAAAAGTCTCTCAAATCATGCAACATCAACACCTTTTCATCCTGCCATGCGACAGCCTTACCTTACACCTGGGAGCCTTGTATCAGGAGACAGTACCACTATCCATTCAGTTACTCACTCCTCAGGAAGTAGTGGTATCAGCAGTATCCATAGTGATCTCCATAGCAATGACCCTACACCTGTTCCTCAGTCCTATATACCAGTGTAAGTATTCCTGTGCTTGCCTCTCAGTCATATGGGCAGTTGTGATAAAATGATTTATCAGTCCATATTTATCAAGGTAGTCCCAGAAGTAGAGAAGGAGTGGTGTAAAAGGTGTACAATGACTGCTCACTCCATTTACTTCTTTCATCGGTTTGGTCAATTGACCATGGTGAGACGTGGTCAGCAAAGTAGCAGCCGTCTGTATTTACTTTTGTGTGATATGTAGAAGGCAAGAGTGTTCTTGTCGGGGATATGGCCTACATGTATATATCAATGTAATCTCATACTCTTTTCTTGCTCTTATATATCAGAGTGTGTACATACATTTATATACATAACTTTTGGTTCTGATGGTGGAGAACCAGTCAAACTCATGTGATACATTATAAGGTAACAATGTACGTTAGGTAAGAAAAAAGCATTAACAAAATAGAATAAAAGATCATTCAGGCTTTATCTGTATAGGTATAAATTTTGGTATGTCCATTCTCAAGTCTTAATTACTGTAATTTTCAGACTAGGTTGACATATTTTTTCTTTAAGATGCACACAGTGGTTTGAACAAGTTAAACAGCATTGACAGTACTAAATGACATATTTAGTTTTATTCTCCTGGGTATGAATGTCCAATTTTAAGTGAAAGATAGACAATGTGTACATTATATTAGACTTCACAAAATAGGAGTAATACACTAATCATTTTTCCCCTTCATGTTGAACTTAGCAGGAAATTCATGCTACATTAAACACATATACTGTACAATGTGCTGGTTAGGTTAGCATGTATATTGTCTCATTGACAATACAAGTCTTCTGTGTATTGGCTCAGAATTCTTTCTATATAAAGATACAATGGGAATTGAAAAAATTTCAAAGTGGAATATTACTCACAATTCGCTTTGTCGTTCACTTAAAAATTATAATACTTTGATATCAGTAAGTTGATAAAAGGCTCGTAGAAGCTATTTTTAAGCATCCATTAACCAAATTTTTCTACAATTTTTTTAGAATATGGTAAATTCCAACTTGAATGAAATGTATGAAAATTTAGTGAAAGAATTTAAAAAATCTTTTGCTACAAAATGTAAATTGTACTTTCTGATATGAAGGCATTATATTTTGGATGTAAACATGTGAACGATAAGTAGACTGTAAGTAATGAAAAGTTTCGATTTTGTAAGAAAATTCTCTTGATTCTCTCGATAGAATTCATAGCATGGGTCGGACATTTCAGGCTAAAGGTATAAGTGTTGCATGACACACATGCTCTTCCACTAAAGACAGTCATACTACTATGGTATGAATGTGTCCTCTTCAACCTATACATTAGTTCTTCTATATATATATATATATATATAGGGACCAACTTATGGAAATTCCTTCCATTTAAGCTCTGATGACCTACACTGAATATTGACCTATAGTCCAAAAATGACGGTATCAGCAGAAGTATTTAAATATCAGTTGTATTATAGTGTATTCAATGCTATTTACAGAACCACGTTCACTAACATAGATATGGATAGGACAGGAAATAGTAGTAAGAGTCTGGGATCTCGTCTTGCCTCAAATTTGTCACGCCACAAAGGTAAGTTTCAAGTTTCATATTGCTGATTCTGATGCTTGGCAAAATATTATCTGGCAATTGTATGATATTCCTTGTGTTTGTTTGTTTCTTTGATTCTGGTTTTACTCCAAGCGAGGCAAAGTAAGTCTTCTATAAAGAGAGATGTTAGGTCTGTTAGCTCGAATAAAAAACTAAAGGTATGCCTGTGTTACTTAGAATGATATTGTGTTTTTCGTTCAATTCTGAAAACAGAGACTCTCATTAGAGAATGCTCTGGTACTTTCTAGGTTTTTCAAATATTCAAGCTGTTCAGGTGAGCAATATAGGTCCATTTTTGCCCCATGTTTTCAAAAATGAGTCAGGCTATAGCTTTTTATAGAATGTGTTTTTATACCCCTGCAAACACAGTTTGGGGGAGTATATAGGTATCTCCTTGTCTGTCTGTCCTTCAAGTTAAGAACTTTCTGAAGCCGATTTCTCTTACAGGATAAATGATAGCAGGGTTGACAGAAATAGAAAAAATTATACTATCTTGGTGGACTCATGCATTTTAAAATCAAGTAGCCCACAAAAATTTTCACTAGCCCACAATATAACATCAAAGCATAAGTTGACACACAAATGACAAGTTTACGATGATATGAAATTTATCAAGTAATGAGTATGACATGAACATTACTTAAAATGAATATTAGAAATGGCACAGGGAAAATCACAAAATGTATAGTGAACCAAATTAAACATTCTTCACCACATCATCAAATGTTTACTTCTGTTTTAAAATTTGTCAAATTTTGTGGGGTTCAAATTCAACACGCTATTATGTGTTTTCGTTGATTAGTTCATTGTTACAATCTTTTAACCAAGATTCCAATATTTTTAAATACTGAACAAACAAAATTGTTATAAACCAATAAAACTGATAAAAGATAAGGTCATTTTAAACTGGTGGAAATGAAGAATCTGATTATATTTGAAATTTATTTTATACTCGGCATATGGGCGATACATTTAATGTCTACACTCGACCTCAAGCATTTCTTGTCGCCTGGGGGGCGTAGGCGACTGTCTTTCGTCATGATTTGGATAGGGCTTTTATATTTCACACAAACATTCATCATTAGAAATACTACATTTTTTTACCGAGATAGTTGACCTAGTGACCTGGACCTTGAAGTTTGGCCTTATGATAATACTTTGGTTAAGAAGTTCTGTAAGCAGATTTCTCTTACAGTATAGAGATAGGGCCTTCCAATTTCACACACACATTCACCATAAGAAGTACTTCATTTTGGTACCAAGACATTTGACCTAGTGACCTTAACCTTGAACTGGTAATAATTTTTTTTTCATTGATTATACTGCTTGAGCAGTAAGAGTTAGGGTTTTAATATACAATAAAAAAGCATCTTATGACCTTGACCTAGACTCACTGTTAGTCTAAGAACAAATTTGTTGTTACTTAACCTTGCTGCAGTGGGTATTTGTCCTGATAGGACAGTGCTAGTTTTTATACACCCTTCAAAAGACAGGATGTATTATGGTATGGCGATGTCTGTCTGTCCGCTATGGAAAGCAATAACTTAAGTAAACGTCAGCTGTTTTTCATGAAACTCATACAGAATGCTTAATTAGGGTAGGGGAAGCCGTCTTTCGATTTTGAGCAAATTCTCTTTTGTCATTAAGAAGTTATGGGAGTTAGATTTTATTTTCGCTATAGTAAGATGCTATGGAACGCAATAACCTTTAGTTAGTAAACGTCAGTTGTTCTTCATGAAACTTATACAAAATGCTTAAATAGTGTAGGGGAAGCCACCTTTCAGTTTTGGCAAATTCCATTTTGTCGTTATAGAGTTATGGGACTTGGATGCCTCTTTTTGGATTTCAATATTTCATAAAAGTATTGCCAAAGAGACCCAAGTTTGGAGGTAATAAAACCATAAGCTCACATTGATCCCGTCCAAAGTAAGCGATGAGTGTATTAAGCCATGCTAGGCGTTGCTCTTGTTTATAGACATTTGAACAATTGCTTTGAATTATGAATAAGAAGTCACTGTCATAAGTGCAAATTTACAAAAATTTAAACTGAAAAATGAAGAACGTTACTATCGGTACCATTCTAATTCCTAAACTTTGTATAAATATAGACATTTGAAATAGGTAATTATTATATAATTATAGTCATTCACAAAGGATGGATTATTTTGACAGTCATTTTACAATCTAGATGTTGACGAGAGAAGTAACTAAGGTTATAGTATCTATCAAACCTTTATCATTTGTTTCGGATATCTGGGCAAAATATTCATTGACATGATAGAATTGTTACTTTGCAATGAAACACATTCACCAATATTACCATAAAGTACATACACTGTAATATAGGTAGTTATATATATAATGACATAAACATTTCAGGGATTTTAAAAGAATTTATATGTACAAATGAAAAATTAAGTCTGTGTAACCAACTGGTAAAATGTTTTTACTGAATCATAAAGCTTAGACTTCACCATCAGTACCTTGTAATATTCTCTTCTGACAAATCTTTGGAGTATACAGGCATCACCACATCTGTTACTGTCTGTCTGTCCATTTGGCAGTTAGAGTTTATCTTATCCATAAAATAAAAATGCTTACTTGGATCTTGTTGATACTTCACAAAATTTATCAAAATTGTTATCCATGACATAATGGTATTGTAGCAATGTCACTGTAAAAAGCTGTTGAATTCCCTAAAAATCTTTGCATTAATATGGACCTGCTCCATACTTCACATAATTGTACCCCTTAATACAAAAGCGGGTCCTGTTCTTACTGAGTACATTAAGTTCAATTTGTTTTTCAGCCTCTTCAGGACCAGTAGTTCCTCATAGATCTAGAGTAACAGAGAATTCAGTAATGAACAGAGGAGACAAAAGTAAATATAATGTTAATACTTTTGAACTATCTCTGATATTAGTAATCTGTATAGTTTACATTGATAAAAAATTTTTATTTATGCAATGGAGGTAGGAAATGGGGAATGCCACTTTGATCTTTCATGAAATATGCATTAGGGCTGCATGGCTTTCAAAATGTGTTGATACAAACTAGTATTACTACTTTCACAAAGTTGGAATCGGTAAAGGTACCAGCTGAGATATTGACATTAATGATATGGGTTAATTCCGTATTTAAGAAGTGTTTAATTCTTCTAAAAGATCAGTTTCTCTTTCGATTTCACTTTAAAATTCACTTTTTAAAGAAGATACAGTATTGCAATGAGAGCATGCATAATTATTTGCAGATTGTGAGATAAAATACAGTCTTAACTTATTGTCCAAACCTGTGCACCTGAAAAGTCACGTTTATTTGAATCACCCTGATCATCCTTCTGTGTGTACCTGATCTCTAAAATGCAGTCATTCCCAATAACTTTCGGTCCCCATAGGTCATTCGGACCTATGTAGTGAAGGTACACACAGGTCCGAAACAAAAATTGTCTGTCTGAAAAAAAAAGAAGAGAAACATAAATGTATTCTGATATATTTAATCTCATCTAACAAAATCATCGATCATCCTCCAATTTTGATCTTCTGTTACAAAATTTTCAAAATAATAATCAGTTTCATCATTATTGCCATATATTGTGTCAACTGCTTCTATATCAAGGTCATAGACTTCATCTAACATTACACACACCTCCGTATAGCTCGAAAAACAAATCTCTGAAAAAACACTGACCGATTCCTCAATGAGACAATCACAGTGAATCACGCTCTTGTGAAAGCTTTCAATAAACCTGGTTTTGCAAAACGTTTACATTTCGGTTTACTTCATCATGGGGGGGGCAGGCTTGGTGTAGTGGTTAAGCGCTTGGCTTGAGGGGCCGATGATCCGGGTTCGATTCCCGGGTTGCGCCACTATGTTTAAGAGGTTGGTAACCTCCTGCTTCCATGTCGCGATATAACTGAAATATTGTTGAAAGCGACGTAAAACACCAATCAACCAACCAACCAACTTCTTCATGGTCACCAAAACACTTTAATTTGAGGGAGTATAAATAAACGAAACTCTGTTGGACCCGTCGGTCATTCGGACCGGCAATATGACAGTGGAACATCGGTCCTTGCGTAAATGTGTCAGTCAGAACCAAAGGACCGATGTTATTGGGAATGACTGAAAATGCTTTGATAAATTTCCACCAAACTTTGTGGTAAAGAAGATCATCATGTGTATTTTTCTAGCAAGGTATGTAACTGTCGTCCAGTAATCTTGCAGGAGTAATGGCCCAGGACCGATGAAATTTGTATTACTTATCTTAATCTTGTCATTGCAACTTCTAAACCACTGCAAGGATTCAACCAAACTTAGCACTTAGAAAAGACCTTCAAGTGAAGGTTTGCATGAAGGCAGATAATTTTGATGTCTAAATTTTCCTGAGAGTAACAAGCCAGTATGGCTCAGTGAAATATGTGCTCAGCTTGTGGCCGAGAAATCCAGGGTTTGACTCCCACTTTGGGCACATTTTTTGAGAGAGACTATAAAAACTGAAGTCCTTTGTCACAGTAAGCATGGCACATAAAATTATCATGAATTGCTTGGTTTGGTCGGGCATCGATTCCTCACTTGGGCACACCAGTCTTCTGTCTTTGGCAGTGTCACAGTAGACTTGAGCTGTAAAAGATCAGTCACTGCTTCAGGAGTGTCTGTTGCAAAGGTATAAATTTCTATGCAGTGCATCAGGCAGATACTGTCATATACATGAAATAATTGTGTGGTGGCGTAGAACAAAAATCAGTCGGCCAATCAATCAAAACAGGTAGAACTTCCTTTCTTTTTCAAGCTCTTTGCTATCTTTTAACATAGGTATATCAAAGATGAATATGCGTGTTTCTTTTCTTCCTGCCTATCCTTGAGTCTTTAATTCTGTCACCACAGTCAGTTTTCTAATACATTTCTTGTATTCCACAGGTTCTTGTTTTCATCATAGACCAGTTATTTTTGTATTCAATATTTGGTTTGTCAATTATTCCATCCTTTCCTCCTTCTGTCACTTTGCACTCCTTCACACAATTGATCTATGGATAATATGTGAAAGTCCTTGCATGCTATCCAAACTAAATTTGAATATATTGAAACTTACTTAACAGGGAAAATGCATATTGATTTTAGGATCAATAGGTCAAAGATCAGTAAGCCCACAGAGGGGGCATATGTTTTATAAACATGTGGTAGTAAATCATATTTTTGCATTAACACAACGTCGTTTTGCGCCTGAATACACCATTGACCCCCAGTGTCATTTGACATGAAATGATAAATGTAACATAAAAAGTGTAATCTTGAGGAACGTTTCAGTACCTTTGGTTAATGTATAGTGAATTTCCTGCGATATATGTTATCAGCATGATCAAGTTCAACAAGAAGAAAGAGATTGTTCTATTACTGCAAATTTATGAAGTATAAAATATTATAATATGTGCAATTTTGGTCCATCTTGCACTTAAAGCTGGAGACTCACACAAATTAAAATAAGTGACATTTCAATATTAGCAAAATAATCTCTTTATCTGTGACTGCACTCCTCACCCATAGCTACCGATGATCATGTGTCATTAGAATGGTAACATTTACACTTTGCAAGTATTTTGGTTGGTAATATTTACACCTTGCAAGTATTTTGGTCAGTAACATTTACACCTTGCGAGTATTTTGGTCGGTAACATTTACACCCTGCGAGTATCTTGGTTAGTAACATTTACACTCTGCAAGTATCTTGGTTGGTAACAATTACGCCCTTCGAGTATCTAGCTGCCTAACATATAAAGTTGAGGGTACAATGCAGTAAGCTAGATTCAATTCTATTCTTGATTTGTGTACACCCAAATTCATGACCAGTGTGAAATTATATGATGTATATTTATTTAGATAAAAAATACTTAATGATTCCATTTTCATTTAGCTGTTAGCCTGTTACATATATTTCAAAACATCAAGACCTATACACTGAATTCACATTCAATTAACTTCTGTCAAAACACATGTTGAAAGTTTAGCAGTCATGTTCAAATAGACCTTCTTATAGTTATACAAAAGCCTTTTATAGAAAGGTAAAAGTCATAATTTGTGGACCTAAAACACATTTGCTCTGTATGTTTGATTTAAAAAGAAAAGTATTTATCATGAGCGGTATAATGGTCGAACCTTTGTATAGGTTGAAAGGACCATTTAAGAAAAAAGTAACCTATATAGTCTGAAAATTATGGTACAGTCATATTTTCATGTTCTTTCTATTAGGCCATGGATGCTTGATATTTGGATATTCCTGTTAGATTTTGATCAATGTGTGTTTGATCATTATGTGTTTGATCATTATGTGTTTGATCATTGTGTGTATGATCAACGTGTTTTTCAGCTTCTTTTGAGTTACCAGATGCAGAACTTATCAAAGATCTTGTATATGCCTTTCAAGGTATAGAGGGTAAATGGATAAAATTCGATCCCTCGAAAGAAGGATACAGAATCGATTCTCAGGTAAAAGCTTAAAAAAAATTCATGCAATATCACAAAAAATCTTGAGATATAATTTACATGTATTACATTTTAGCTATTCATATTAAATTGATTTTCGAGTCTTCTCTTGGACTATAATCAATTTTCATGTTACCTAGGTATCACTTTGGCATTTGTCCGTTTGTTCATCCATCTGTCCGTCTGTTTGTACGTTTGTCTTCTCTACTCTAGATCAAAAATTTGTGTATAATGTAGTTATAAAAAGAATAAAGTCCTCCACTAAGATAATGAAATTTTGTTTTAGCTCACCTAAGCCAGAAGCTGAAATAAGTCGTTGTAATACATGTAGCTTGCCATCTGTCTGTCTGTCCATGAACCTTTTTAACTTTTCTTACAATTATTTTCTTTACTACTGGAGGTAATTTAATCAAACATGGTAGTGCTCAAGGTCCCTACAAGTTTTTTTTTATACCCCCAGCAAAAGAAGTTTGGGGGGAGGTTATGTAGAATCACCTTGTACATCTGTCCATGGTATTAAGAAGTAGTGTTGTACATCGGAAGTGATTTAAGAATCGATAATCGGAAGAAAAACGGAAAAGGTAAACCTATCGATTTAAATCGGAAATCCATGTTCTTTGAAATTTAGAATTTGACAAATAATAGACCACATAGCAAATCTGATTTTGATTTTTGATCTGGCCGATTCGGCGTTGTCATGGGTTTTAGTCGCCATATTGCATTCACACATCCTCTGCCTTTTCCTGCGTAACTTAAAAAACCCTCAGTTTGGAAGTCATTCGAAGCTATTATTGAAAAATAGTTCCTGTAGTTATCAGCGCTCACACGTATTTAAGTCACATAAATCCGTGCTTGGCGTGTAATGAAGACGGTAGAAGACTTTCGCAATTCAACTGACCAAAATTAAACACTAATCCCGAATTATTGCAGCATTAATTACTTTCCTTGACATAGTTTGTGTACTGGATTACATTTTACATCACTGATATTACCGAGTACAATTCTCGAGGTCAGCATGACATCACACTAAGGTATAAATGAAGATAATCCCCGAAACGTTCCGAGGATGACCTGGGGGATGAACTCGGTGTTTATCATAGACCGTACTGCAACTTTGCTGAATTATATTTTGAGCAAATTAGAGCTAAATGAGTCTTAAAAATTTTGAAAATCATTGAGGAATCTCACAACGATTGACTATCTTTCCTTCTTCGAATTTTATATGACCGCAGTTTGCAAAAATAAGATTTCAAAATATCGGATTCTTCGTAGACAGCGATGATAAATACCGAGAGTTATACCCCAACAAATATTATGCAAATTAGGTCATGGTGACCAGTCCGACTTCAAGAATGGCGGAAAACAATTGATGCATGGAAACGATGTAAGTCATTCCGCCGAGTGACGTCCGAGTCCATTTAAGCAGGCACGAGAAAAGGGTGAGACCTTTTTACCAAGGCACGAGTATAGGGCGAGGTTGTTTTGAATGACCATCTTGTTATTAATAGACAATTTGTGCAGAATTATATGCGAAACAATTCACATGCAGTTTAATTCGCTCTGAATGATCTTCTTTTTTATTTCCTCCCAGCGACAATCGATTATGAATAATTGAAGACTTTCAGCGATCGACAATCGATTATCAGCGACAATTAGTTCATCATTATTAAGAAGCAGTACAGCATAAGGGATAGGGCTTTCATATTTCGCACACGCATTTATCGTAACAAGTACTATATTTTGATACCAAGAGATTTGACCTAGTGACCTTGACCTAGGGACCTTAAACTTGAAATTGTCCCCGGCTTTTTGTGAAAGTGTGGGGACATTAAATCTCATTCATCTGTCTGTCTGTCGGTCACACAAATCTTAACCTTGGTCATAACTTTTTAAGCATAAGACATAAGGCCTTCATATTTGGCATGTGTGTCCCTAATTGCAAAACTTTCCATGGGTATCAAATTTTTTTATCTGTGACCATGACCGTGACCTTTGATCTACTTCAATGTAACTATTTATCCGTAAGACATGGGGTCTTCATATTTGGCATGTGTGTCCCTAATTGCAATACCTTTCCATTGGTACCAAAAATTTTTATCTGTGACCATGATCGTGACCTTTGACCTACTTCAATGTAACTATTTATCAGTAAGACATGGGGCCTTCATATTTGGCTTGTATGTCCCTAATTGCAATACCTTTTAGTTGTTACCAGAATTTTTTATCATGTGACCTTGACTGTGACCTTTGACCTACTTCAATGTAACTTTTTAACTGTAAGACGTAAGGTCTTCATATTTGGCATGTGTGTCCCTAATTGCACTACCTTTCCGTTGGTACCAAAATTTTTATGTGACCTTGACCGTGACTTTTGACCTACTTCAATGTAACTTTTTAACCAAATGATGTAGGGTCTTCATATTTGGCACGTATATCCCTAATTGCAAATACATGTAGACATGCACAACCATGACATTAGGTCACAGATCACTGCACCCTTACTTATGAAACCCCGAAAACAGGGAGCCACAATTCTCTGAATTTGCTTGTTATAGCTTGGTTTAGAAGTTCTCTTACAGTATAAAGGATAGGGCCTTTCATATTTCCCATACACATTCAGCATAACAAGTAGTACATTTTGATACCAAGACGTTTGACCTAGTGACCTTTATCTTGAGGGGCAGACTTAGTGTAGTGGTTAAGCGCTTGGCTTGCGGTGCCGACGATCCGGGTTCGATTCCTGGGTTGCGCCACTATGTTTAAGAGGTTGGTAACCTTCTGCTTCCATGTCGCAATATAACTGAAATATTGTTGAAAGCGACGTAAAACACCAATCAATCAACCAACCTTTATCTTGATCTTTGACCCAGTAATAATACCTTGGTTAATAAGATTTGTAGGCAGAATTTAATAGTTGTTATGGTGAATGTTTATGTGTTATATGAAAGCCTTATTATTAAGGTTTAAGATCTGGTAACTTTCTGCGTTTTAGAGTTAAAGATTGTCAGCTTCCTGTCTACCTGACCTTGATTGTGATACTTAGAACTTAGTATTCTTGTAGGCTGGTATACCTAAAGCAGTACGTCAGCTAGTCAGTAAGTTAGCAGAATGTGGCTGGCTCTATAATAAAACCAAAACTTACGTAGAAAACAAAAGTGCTGATAAGACATTTGGATTAGTTGGAAAGGTAAGCCAATTTATAAATCACTTTTGTAGTAATAATGTAAACAATCATGAGTTGTAATTTTCAAGGGTTTTTTAGCTCACCTGAGCCAAAGGCTCAAGTGAGCTATAGTCATAGTGCGCCGTCCGTCGTCGTTGGCGTCATCTGTCGTTTACTTTTTCACATTTTCGACTTCTTCTCTGGAACTACATTGCAGATTTGGATCAAACTTTGTGTAAATGATGTACTCAAGGTCCCCTACTAAAATTGTGTTCGGGATCCAGATTCCCTCAGGTGTGGATCCAGGGCGGGACCAAAAGTGCCCAAAAGGGTACCCCTCTTCAAACATCTTCTTCTCCAGAACCAGTACATAAATGGGGAAACTAATTGCATTTCAACAATCTATAAAGATGGGTTATTAAAATTGTGTTCAGGGTTAAGATCAGTCAAATAGAAATTTACACTTTTTTGACGTGTTTCTGGACTTAGTCATTTCAATGAAGAAAAGTGTCATGTTTTTCAGTTAATTGATATTGATGATTTCTTAATGACTATTTTGAGCATAATTGTGGTAAGGAATATTAATGTGAAAGAATTTTGTCATTATCTCAATTTTTGGATTTTTTATGAATTTTTTCAGACTTCCAAAAAAAAGGGGGGGGGGGGGGGGGTTGGCCATTTTTCACATTTTCAACTTTTTCTACAAAACCACATGAAAGATTTTGATGAAAGATGGAAAACATGAAGTACTAAAAGTCCTCTATCAATTTGGTAAATTTCATCCAAATTGGTTAACAGATAATGCCACCATGTCTAAAAAGTAGGTCTCACAATGGTACATATACCACTTGGTAATTGAAATATGGAGAGTAGCGGTTCAAATCCAGCTGTGGTCGAAATTTTTTTTTTCATTTCTTTACACATCTAAATAAGTTTTTAGATGTTTCTCAACACTCAACATACGAAATAGGCAAATTTAAGTTAGATCTGGACAATATTTGAAACAATTGTTGTTCATGACCCAGACTTGAAATCAGTCAACAAAAGGCCCCACCTAAAGAAAATGACTAACTTGTTGCCCTGAATGACTTCTTGCAGAGACAAAGGAAATGCTTAATATCAAAATCACCTGAATGGATGTGCAAAAAAGTGTTGTTTTTTATTCTAGCCTGAAATAAAATTTGACATATTTTCAACATCTGTGTTGACTTCATCACATTAAGGCAAAAATAAATGAATTCTTCCTTCATGCATGACTGATCATCTAGGTACTCAGGTGAGCGATATAGGCCCACTTGGGCCTCTTGTTTGAAGGGTAAAAATATTAAGATTTTTTCCTATTCAAGTCACCTGGATCATTCATATGACCTTTTGCCATTTGTCATTTTTAACCTCTTGAAAACTACAACACTGATTATCCCCATATTTCATGAAGAAATTAAAGAATTGTTTCACAAACATATCTTGTTTATTTGCATACATTTTGATGATGATAATGTGTGCACGCTTATATAGAACATTCATAGTTATTTATGCTTCATTATACTTTGGAGTTTGGACTCTACATGGGACCAGTATGACAGAACAGTGAAAATGCTTTTTATTGTATAAACTCGTCTTTACTATTGTAAGTTATGATAATAAGCTTTGTGATTACAAAGAGCATGACACTGTCTACCTAAATTATGAAGTTCATTGGGGCAAAAATTGGGCTCTATAGTGTTGCCATATTTTTAAATTTTTAAAAGCTTCTCTTGCATTGTGATGATAAACTTTGTGCATGGTTAGCATAAAGCCATCTATCTAAATTATGAAATATGTTACCTTTGAGTTGGGTTTTCAGGCACTTGAGTGAGGCTTGTATAGTTATATAGTATTTAATCTTAGATAATCTTATTACTCCTATGCATTTTATGTTAAACTTTATGCATGATGCGAAGGTTATCTTTAGAATTTGTGAAATTCATGACCTAAGGATGGGGATGTTTACCCACGGAAGCAGTAAGTTATCTTCATATGCTAGGTTCACCATTCACAAGATCTTATTTTTTACTGTCTCATCTGTAAATAGTAAGTACACTGGCAAGCCGTCAGTGCGACTCCATCCTGTGACTGGCCATGAGCCAACCACCCTGACTTTACTTTCTTTTTACACTGTGGCATATAATGATAAACTACGTTTATAATGAAGGTATCAAAGCCATTTCGTACTACTGAAATCGTAAAATTTATGACTCTGTGGTTTTCTTTTTTTGTCCCCTGCTTTTTGCAAAAGCCTGGGGGCATTAAATCTCATTCTTCTGTCTGTCTGTCCATCTGTCACAAAAACTGTAACCTTGGTCATAACTTTTTAATTGTAAGACGTAGAGCCTTCATATTTGGCATGTGTGTCCCTAATTGCAATACCTTTCCATTGTTACCAAAATTTTTATCTTGTGACCTTGACCGTGACCTTTGGCCTACTTCAATGTAACTTTTTAATTGTAAGACATAGGGCCTTCATATTTGGCATGTGTGTTCCTAATTGCAATACCTTTCCATTGTTACCAAAAATTTCATCATGTGACCTTGACTGTGACCTTTGGTCTACTTCAATGTAACTTTTTGACCGTAAGACATAGGGCCTTCATATTTGGCATGTGTGTCCTTAATTGCAATACCTTTTCGTTGGTACCAGAATTTTTTATCATGTGACCTAGACCTTGACCTTTCACCTACTTCAATGTAACCTTTTAACCGTAAGACATAGGGCCTTCATATTTGGCATGTGTGTCTGTAGACATGCACAACTATGACAATATGTCACAGATCACTGCACCCTTACTGATAGAACCCCCAAAGCAGGGACCTTAATTCTCTGAATTTGCTTGTTAGCAGTTTATTTCTGGTAATAAACTGAGATGACAACTGTGGGCCTCTTTTATAATTATATTGGAAGATAAATTTCTGTATAAAGGCATCTTCATATTATAATTATATTGTTATACTCAAACTCTTAGTAATTACTGGTATCTATTAAGCATATACTTAGAATTCATTCTTGCATTTTCCCAGAGTTTTTGTGCAGCACTTCATCAAGAATTGACAGAGTATTATAGATTAATAGCTGTGTTGGAAGGCCAGGTAAATCTTCTGTATGATTACCTAATACAAAGCTAGGGTTTACTGTGTAACCTTGGAAGTTATTGTTAAATACTACACTTATTGTAATTGCCTAAAGAGAAATACTCTCAAAGATTGAATTATTATACAATAATGCTCAGAAGATACATCCATTGAAATATATCAAGATGCTTTAATTCACTTTCATTCGAAAGACCTTTTTTCACACAAATTTATGAGTGTGACTTCTTGCTAAATTAAAGTTCCGGCTTCTCATGATTTGATTATCAATATATATATATATATATATATATATATATATATATATATATATAACACCGAAAAGAGATTCACATGAAAAGAAAATATAACCCAAAAGCAATTCACTTGAAAATGAAGTCCAATGAAATATAACCCAAAAGAGATTCACTTGAAAATGAAGTCCTATGAAATGAAAATGTTTTACAGTAATTTTTAAAATAAAAATATAGAAGTCATTGCAGTGGTAAACTAAGAAATAATTTTAAAACTATTTATCCGTTGATTTAGATTCTGTCGCTTTCAACAATGTTATAATCATATTGCACCATTATGGTGGGAAGGTAATTTAAAACAGTAATGGATAAGAAAGTACATCATGAAGTAGACTAGGCTAATATTTCTGACTTACTAATAATAATATGATACTTATTACTGATTCTTAAAGTCATTTGAACTATAATAACAGTGGCTGTATGACATAGTTTGTTTACTTTATTATTAAGTGGAGTCTGTAGAGTCCACGACCTGTTATAGTTACATGTTTTACAGATACACCAGGAACAGGATCAAGGGATCAGCATGGGCACTGGACTAACACTCAGACAGCTAGTCGTTTGGACTTTTAGTCCTCTGTTGCACCTGAAGTGCCTAGCTACCTTGGTTGATGTATGTAGAGGTAAGGAGATTACATCAAGAACATCCATTTTAACATCCATGAATACAAGAGACTTGGTCATGTAGAAGGTACATCTAATGCATGGTACTAACCACTTCCTTAGAATACAAAACACTCTGCCATGACATTGTGCAAAGGTTTTGAAATTGGGCGGGAAATCATGAATATAATGTACATACAGTGAAGTCTGTCCTAAGCAGACACTATCCAAACTGCACGCCTTTGAAAATAGGACACATTAATTGGGACATCATATTCTCTTATTGTTGAGCAGAATCTAAAGTCTCTGAATATCAGACTGTCTACTCTGGATCTGATTCCTGTAGTGGATATTTGTACTGACATAATATCAGACACTGTCTATTGTGGATGCCAATTCCTGTGGTGGATTTTTGTACTGACATATATCAGACACTGTCTACTGTGGATGCCGATTCCTGTAGTGGATTTTTGTACTGACATATATCAGACACTGTCTACTGTGGATGCTGATTCCTGTAGTGGATTTTTGTACTGACATAATATTGGACACTGTCTACTGTGGATGCCAATTCCTGTGGTGGATTTTTGTACTGACATATATCAGACACTGTCTACTGTGGATGCCGATTCCTGTAGCGGATTTTTGTACTGACATAATATCAGACGCTGTCTACTGTTAATGTCGATTCCTGTAGTGGATTTTTGTACTGACATAATATTGGACACTGTCTACTGTGGATGCCAATTCCTGTAGTGGATTTTTGTACTGACATATATCAGACACTGTCTACTGTGGATGCCGATTCCTGTAGTGGATTTTTGTACTGACATAATATTGGACACTGTCTACTGTGGATGCCGATTCCTGTAGTGGATTTTTGTACTGATATAATATTGGACACTGTCTACTGTGGATGCCAATTCCTGTGGTTGATTTTTGTACTGACATATATCAGACACTGTCTACTGTGGATGCCAATTCCTATAGTGAATTTTTGTACTGACATATATCAGACACTGTCTACTGTGGATGCCGATCCCTGTAGTGGATTTTTGTACTGACATAATATCAGACACTGTCTACTGTTAATGCCAATTCCTGTAGTGGATTTTTGTACTGACATAATATTGGACACTGTCTACTGTGGATGCCAATTCCTGTAGTGGATTTCTGTACTGACATATATCAGACACTGTCTACTGTGGATGCCGATTCCTGTAGTGGATTTTTGTACTGACATAATATTGGACACTGTCTACTGTGGATGTCGATTCCTGTAGTGGATTTTTGTACTGACATAATATTGGACACTGTCTACTGTGGATGCCAATTCCTGTGGTGGATTTTTGTACTGACATATATCAGACACTGTTTACTGTGGATGCCAATTCCTGTAGTGGATTTTTGTACTGACATATATCAGACACTGTTTACTGTGGATGCCGATTCCTGTAGTGGATTTTTGTACTGACATAATATTGGACACTGTCTACTGTGGATGCCAATTCCTGTGGTTGATTTTTGTACTGACATATATCAGGCACTGTCTACTGTGGATGCCGATTCCTGTGGTGGATTTTTGTACTGACATATATCAGACACTGTCTACTGTGGATGCCGATTCCTGTAGTGGATTTTTGTACTGACATAATATCAGACACTGTCTACTGTGGATGCCGATTCCTGTAGTGGATTTTTGTACTGACATATATCAGACACTGTCTACTGTGGAAGCCAATTCCTGTGGTGGATTTTTGTACTGACATAATATCAGACACTGTCTACTGTGGATGCCGATTACTGCAGTGGATTTTTGTACTGACATAATATCGACACTGTCTACTCTGGACGCCAATTCCTGTTGTAGATTTTTTGTACTGACATGATATCATATTTCCTGCTCATCACTAAATTGTTATATAATCAAATGAATATATCATTAATTTTAAATACATCCACAGGTATCTAGTAATTCTGTTCATTTTATTCTTCATCAGACACGTTGCCAACTTGAATTATGTTATTTGTATTACTTAATGTATGCATCATATTTATTTATATATGTATGCATTCATAAAATATATGTATTCATAAAATGAACACAGAGTTATCAAACATATTACAGCAAGTTTTATTATTTAAGACACATCTATGTATAACATGTGTTAATTGAAAAGGCCAGCATCTTTGATTATGTAATACCTAAATGAAAAAAAAAACCAGATAAAAATTGGTAAGATAACACATTCCCTTGCTGAAAAGCAGACACCTGTCCAAAGCAGATAAACACATCTGTCCTGTTTACTGGTTTTATCGATAGCATGACAAAGACCTACATTATACTAATGAATAAAATCATAAACATTTGTAGTTTCAAGTCAATTCTAATACAATTGCACTGCCTATTAAATCTGCATACCACTTAAACAGTCTTCATGAAAACTGTCTTGCTGGACGCCCAAGGCTACCAGATTTATTACTGGGCTAGTAAAAGTTCTCTAGCAATATCTACAGTGGGCTAGTAAAATTTGTCTGTAGATTAGTGGTTCAAAAAAGCTTTTGTGAAGACGGCTTAAATTTGAAGCATGAACCACTATAACTAAAAGTATCATTCATGCAAATACTGGAGATTGAAAGACAAAATTTTTTTTGTTTAAATTCACTCTGTCGAATTCCTTTACCTAGCTTTCCCTGTCATCACTAGAAATTAGAACGTTTACAGGGATCAGTTGATAATTTGTCTGTCCACCAATCTTAACTTTCCTTTTGGATCAGGACCAAAAAACAGTTTGCAGATTTGTGAAAATTGGCATCTTAATGGCTCACAGACCATTTGATAAGAAAGTTTGGGGGTTTTTTTATAAAGACTGTATTATAAGCTTAGTTTTTAATATTTGTTCTATTTTCAGGAAAGAAGGGAGGTGCTTTAGCCTCTGCTCTTTATTCCTATATGCAGCATGGTGATCCTGAAGTACGTTCACTCATACAGCATTCTCTCACCATGGTAAGTGATAGCTGTGTATTCATACCAATCAGATATTTAAACTCCTAACTTTCCTAAGACGGGTATATAGGATTCACCTTGTTCGAGTTAAGTTTGTGTCAATTCCTTTGTCTGTTCATACGTCCCCCTGTACAAATACTCCTCATAATCCTCATAATCATAATAAAGGTGTGTAATGATCTTGGGCCAAGGTCATGTGAACTCTTTAAAGAGATCACTGCAGAGACATTGCTTCAATTCTTGTCTGAGCTATAAGTTAGTCAGTGATAAATGTTGACCAGACTGCACACAAATGATCTTCAGATGTTAAAGGTTTGTTAAGATCTTGACTATAGGCCATGTGACCTGTTTCATGGTCGCTGCAGAGAAATTTTCTTAGCTGCATATCAGTTACTTTGTGATAGATTTTGACTTCATTTAAACAAATATTCCTCCTAGTCTAAGAATGCTAAAGATGTGTCATGACCTTGACTGAAAGCCTGGTAACCTATTTTAAGGATGAAAAGTAATTTAGTCCTTTGTGATGACCATTCTTGCGGATATGAAATCCTTATCATGTCACTTTACATGATTGTAAAGACTGTAGATTGACTCTGATCCTAAGGTAGTATAGCTCATTTGTAGTATTCAGGGCCTAGAGATCCTGGCAACAGTGACTCATTGACATCCAGTCTTTGGGATGAGATGGTACATTGTAATAACCAAAGTCCTTTGAGATGGTAATGATAGTATAAATATGATTCCTTAGTACTGTAGGTGGATTTATTGTGAAATCCTCTATAAAGCATTAAGAACATTGTGTTGCTTTATATAATTGAAATAATCTTTTATGTAACATAAAACTACAAGCACTGAAACAAAGATTAGATTTTTCACAGTTATGAAAAGGCATTTCTTTATTGACTTGGATTGCAAAATGTAGTCTTTGTCAAAGATACGCCACAGACATATTAAAGATTTCTTATCACATTCAGTGGAGGAATATATCTCTATCAAAAGTGCTAGTTTTGTCATTAACCTACTATGACAATTAGGATCCGTCGGTCTCCTGTTCTTTTGATCATTATAGACTGACTGGATTTACTGTAGACATTGTTTATCGGTCCAGCATTAATTTCGCACACTGCTGTCCGTCAGCAAAAACTTTAACATTGGCCATATTTAATACACTGTCACAGGTATAGCTTTCAGGTTTGGCATGTGTATTTTTTATAATAATACCTTTTCAAACTTTTTGATCATGTGACCTTGACAGTGACCTTTGTCCTGCATTAAAAAAGCTTTAGGGCTGTCGTATTTGGCATCTGTGTTACTTATGACAAGACCTCTCTGTTAGTACCAAATTTAAGGTAAACTTCTGGTGACTGGCATCCTGTGGGGCCCTTCTGACTTTTCAGTTTCTAGTTCTAGTAATTCTGTCATGGACGTACTCTGGTACCTTACGTAGTTCTAGTAGTACTGTCATGAATCTACTTTAATACAGTATGTATTACCCTGGTAATATCATTTTGAGCCTTGGTAGTATAGTCTTGTAGCTATTGTGGTAGTACAGTCATGATGTAAATAAATCTACCATGATGTCAACTAACTTCATAGTGTATAGAATTTGACTACAAGTTGCTGATGCTTGACTAAGAAAAGTCATCTGCAGTGATATTTACATGCAGGTTTTACAATATATACAATATTACATTAATTTGAGTTGTTGGATTCACCATGTAGAGTTTGTTACAGGTTTCACAGCCCATTTACTCCCGTTTAATCAGTTGGATTTATGATGGAGAACTTGAGGATACGCATGATGAATTCTTTGTTGCTGCAGACCCAACAGTGAAAAATGACCGGCTTTGGCATGACAAATACAGTTTACGGAAATCCATGATCCCCAATTTCCTCAGCACAGACCAAGCTAGACGGGTATCTTTCTAACACCATGTTATTGCTTGATTTGTGACTAAACCTAACTCAGGCTTGATGCTGGTCGTTGAGATGAATTTTCCTAAGTTGACTTCTCACATTCTATCTCCCTATCTGCCCTTCCAGTTAGACAATATTTGCCAAAGCCCATGTCATGGCATACCAAAGTTCTTGAAATCTTTTTTCAGGTGTCAGATATTGGACTGACATTTGCCGTAAATTTTTATTTGAATGATTATTGTTTTGTAGCTGGGGAAGCATCTGATTTGACGGCTTTTCCTTTTCTTAGGCTTTGTCTCTCGACAAATTTTATCCACCAAGAAGCCATATTGTGAAAGTCTGGGTCATATGTATGCTTTAAATATCAGCAGTTGATCAGTCGTTTATGAAGATCAAACATTTTACAAAGTTTTTCTCTGGATCAGAATTTTGAAAACTTAATTTTGTGGTGAAAAATTTGCTGGTCATATGGACTGGAGCAGTACTCAATGAGTCAATCCTTTCGATTATTTTTTAATTTAATCGGTTTTGCCAGCAAAATCAAAAGATTTCAAGAACTCTGGTGTACATTGGCAGGTAAGAATTTCTCACTGCTCTGGAGGTGTCTAGTGCATGTCCCGATATAGCCTTTAAAGCAATTAAAAGCTCACTGTGGTAGTAGATACAATGAGTATATTTTTATACCCCTGTCTAAAGATGGGACATGTTATGGTATGGTGATGTCCGTCCGCTATGGAACGCGATAACTTTAGTAAACATCAGCTGTTTTCCATGAAACTCATACAGAATGCTTAAATGTTGTAGGAAAAGCCGCCTTTGATTTTGAGCAAATTCTGTTTTGTCGCTACAGAGTTATGGACTTTGATTTAATTTTTACTATCATAAGATGCTATAGAATGTGATAATTTGAGTAAATGTCAGTTGTTTTTACATGAAACTAATACAGAGGGCTTAAATAGTGTAGGGGAACTGCCTGTTAATTTTGAGCAAATTTCGTTTTGTCGTTCTGGAGATATGGGACTTTGATTTTATTTTTGCTATAAAATGCTATAGAACGTAATAACTTAAGTAAACGTCAACTGTTTTTCATGAAACACATAAAATATGCTTAAATAGGGTAGCAGATTGACTGATTGTTTGATTAATTTTTGTTTAACATCAAACCATGAATATTTCATTTATATGGTGATGGCATCTGCCTGATGCAGGACATACGAATTTTGACCTTTGCAACAGACCCACCCGAAGCAGTGAGGGATCTTTAATGTGCCATGCATACCACGACACGGGTCCTCGGTTTTTACTGTGTCATTCGAAAGACAGGACTCCGGCATGACCAGAGGGGGACTTGAGCCCCGGCCTCCCGATCAGGAGGCTTGCGCAATACCACAAGGCCATGATTTAGGGTAGCAGAAGCCGCCTTTATATATATAGAGGCGGATTTAAAATATTTGGTGGTTAACATACTTTATTTCACTGTGGGAAGGGTTACATACTTTTCTTTGCTATGGGAAAGGGTGACCATGAATCATGCAAATTTTCATGCTTGTATCATGAACTGAGAATTATTTTACATACTGAATTTATCTACCTGGATTTAGTGGATCAAATCATGTGTTTAGTCCTTTACACTTACATACAAAGTAAACTATAAATGATAAACAATTATAGTTTACTTTGTATGTAAGTGTAAAGGACTAAACACATGATTTGATCCACTAAATCCAGGTAGATAAATTCAGTATGTAAAATAATTCTCAGTTCAATTACATAGAATCAATTTTGTTCAGAGAGGGTATTTATAAAGGATTGAATTATATGGGTAAGTAAATCTTAATCCACAAGGAACAATGAATGGAAGCTTTCATAATTATGACATTGTCATTCTCCAATCGAAAATGGCTCCGGATCCTGGGTCCAGGAATTTTGGTCTTTTCTGAAGTAATTAACACAGGTTAACCCATCAGTCTTTGTAGTCTGAAATAGATAATGGGGCATGCTTAAAATTTCAAAAAGGGCAGTTTTAATACAATAGATATGCATGTATTTATTATGTTGATTATCTTAAACTAAAATGTTATATGTTGTATAGTGTAGATCAGATGGGCAATCTTAACTTAAAATTCATTCATGATTTATACCTTATCTTTAATGGAAATTACAGATTCTGGAGAAAAATAATTTGTCCATTCGTATCAGAATTATTATAAAATTGGAAAAGTGAATCACAACAATATCTGTAAAATCTTGATTACATGATCATGTATTTATCTACTAGATTCTTCTCACTGGAAAATCTATAAATTTCTTGCGACAAGTTTGTCAAGATAGAACGCCAACAAAGGGCAGAGAGATAGCAATGACTTTGGATATGAGTAGTGGTAAGGACAACAGTTTTGGAGGTCTTCTTTATTCTATTCTAGTATAAGCATTATCATGCAGTTGTTGCTGTGTAGTCACATGATCACAAGTTTGATACTCTCACAGATACGTATAACTTTTAAATCAGTTTGAGGCAATGGCAGTAATGATTCTTATATATCTTAAAGAGTAACAATAGATATCTCGTATGAACATGATTTATACGCTGATGATAAATAATTATTCTTCATGAAAATATTAAAATAATATTGATAGAATAATTTATTCTGCAAATCTTTTATTCTAAATTTTGTAAATATTGTTTCAGTACAGTTCTTGATGGTGTCTTATGAAGTATCGATATAAGAATTCTGACAACAATGTTATTCATAACATAAATTTGTACATGCTTCACAAAAACTTGATATATTGTTTCAGTGGATATGATGTTCAAGCAAGACACCACAAACGATTTTCAGAAGATGATAGATACAGTGTACAAAGAAACAAGTCGACATTTACTAGATGTTTTACATGATAAATACAAATTCATGGATCACATGAAGGTAGGGACTGATACAGTAAGTGTAAGACTTACTTAATGGAAGTAAAACTTACCCCAGAAATTTAAGATCAATCACATAAAGATGAGGCTTATCGCATGAAGGTTAAGACATAACACATGAAAGTAAAGACTTATCACATGAAAGTAAAACCTTTCACAGGAAGGCAAGACTCATCACATACAGTTTAATGATTATCACATGTTTGTCAGGCTTATCACATGTAGTAAAGATTGATTGCATGTAGATAAAACTCATCATATGTATGTAAGACATCACATGAAGGTCAGGTTGATCACATGAAGGTCAGGATTATCACATGAAGGTCAGGATTATCACAGGTAGTTTAATGTTTTATCACATGATTGTAAGGCTTATCACAGGTAGATAAGACTCATCATATGTATGTAAGACATCACATGAAGGTCAAGTTTATCGCATGAAGGTCAGGCTGATTACTTGAAGGTCAAGCTTATCACTTGAAGGTCAGGCTTATCACATGAAGATCAGGCTTATCATGTGTAGGTGAGACTTGCCTTATGAAAATGTGATTTATGCCTCTTAAACCACTAATTACATGTAATTGGTTTGTGGTGAATATCAAAATGCTTTGTTTAGCTAATACCTATTTCAATTTTAACATCTATTTATACTGGATTGTTCCTTTGACAACGAAGTATTTGTGTATTGTGATAACCACTATTGTTGATACAGTTTGCATTTTATTACAACAGGCAATGAGGCGTTATTTATTATTGGGACAAGGAGATTTTATCAGACATCTAATGGATCTACTAGAGTAAGTCAGAATCAAGATCTTCATTATGGCCAGAGACAATATTTGTATCTCTTGACAAAAAGTTACTGAGAAGTAATCATAAAAATGTTTATTTCTATCCAGAAGTCATTGCCCATATTGATTGTATATATTAATGTGTTGATTATGTTAATTATTTGTTATGATATGAAATATTCTGAAGAATATCTATTTTACAACAAATTATATGCATTTCAAATTTTACATCATATAAGGGCCTTAGTGCCAAGAGAAACTTTAGCATTAATGCTTGGATTGTGATTTCATAATAGAATCCTGGGTTGGAAATTAGAATATGTATTTTTTAGACAAAGATTACCTCTGATATGTTGATTTTATGCAATCGTTTTTAGATAGAATGTTTTATCCATGTCTGTACAAGGCTGTTGATTTCAGAATGGTTAATGCTTTGGGGTATTGAAGTGAAACTTGGTGTGTTTGTAAAATATGAGGTACTACATATGAAGTTTGATGTTTTTGGCATTTGACTCCATTTTACAAGAGTTACTACGGAGTTCTGGAGATTTTGGGGCTTGCATTGAGATATTCCATGGAAACTTAATGTAAAGTATAATGTTGTACATGTAAGGTTGTTTTCCTTTGTTGTAAATCAGAATACTGAAATGTTATGGACCATGAAATCATGAGACAAGTGCAAAAAATAATATTGAAAGTTATAGGCCATGAAATCATGAGACAAGTGCAACAAAATAAAAGTGATTAAATTTGAACAACATTGGCTGGAGAGAAGTTGCTGAATTAGGTCTAATATATCAGTTTTTTTCAGATTTTGGTGATATAGCATTCTTGTAAGAGGTTTAAATATAATGTCTGTCAAGTTTTGGTAACATTCCACTGGTTAATTGCTCTCCGGGAGCTAATTATACCAATTGTCACGCTTTGACTTTAGTCACTTTCCTAAAACATCGTTCGAAGCTGGATGTGTTTATCCTTGTCAAAATCACATTCTTAGATTGATTTTTTCCAAAATTTGGCACATCTTTGGTTTTTTTCTAAAAGGATAAAACTATTTATATGTCAAATCATGTAGAATTTGATGGCATATTTAAGGATTATTATTAGAAAACCTGAAAAATCAGCCAGATATACTTTCACTTTCTCAACCAGTAGCAGGGGTGCAAACTAACTCTTATATGTGCCTGAGCTAGCTGGGCCCATGATAGAAAAGAAAGTAGTCCATTTAGGCTATGATAATTAATATTAAGTGCTGCCTCTGTGTCTGGGTGTTATTTCGGTGTTTCATTTGACCAACTGATTACAAATGGTGTGATTTTAATCATGGTCACTTTGACAAGTTTGTTATAGTATAGGCATCTAAATCAATATAGTGTTTACACTGTTATTTTTGTTATATTGATGTCCTAAAACACAATTCATTCCATTCATATTATACTCCCCCATTATAATGCCGACACATTATGCTACACTACTGTCATCCCTCTTTTTCCAAAATTTTATCCGTTCTTTTCCTCTATAGCGATGACAGGTACATATATTTCTTTGGTGATGTATGAAAGGGTCTGAAATGAAGTTATGCACCTGGGTTTTAAACTGAGGTCTGGCCTCTGGGGTAGGGCATATCATGCTCCTGTTTAGCAGTGCCTTATTTTCCAAATGAATTCAGCTGATTATAATGACCTGACAATAAATTGGATTCTGATATTTAATCACAAAATGCAAGCACCATATGGGGAAATGTAGTACCACCATTTAGGAGCCCAGCTGATAATTTGGTTGCCAGTGGCGACTAGGCCACACCTAATCTGCATCACTGAATATCGTTCTATAAAAAGCAAAACCAAGAATTATCTTAGAAGTTAAAATGGACCTTTCTATTTATCTTTCTTCCATGTTAAATATGTCTTGGATACTCATTTGAGTAGTAAACATGATTAACCCTAAGCAGGTATATTAAAACAGAATTATTGACTTGGCATGGCCAGTCGGGTGTATTTAATTGATTGATTGGTTACAGAGAGGATTTGGCGAAGCCAGCTAGCAATCTGTATTTACATAATCTGACGGGCATATTGGAGACGGCTATAAGGGCTACTAATGCTCAGTTTGATGATTCTGATATACTCAAAAGATTAGATGTCAGACTATTAGAGGTAATGATAGATTTCAATCCATTCTTATCAAGTGAATTTTTTATTTTAACTCAGAGTATTGGTAACATTCAAATCAGAGTATTGGTAACATTCAAATCAGCTTTACCTAACTTCTTAGTATGAATTTTAAATGAATTATGCTATGCATATAATGAATAATAAAAACAGAATGGCTGATAGTGCTGCATGATATGAATGGGAATAGTATGGTACCTTATACTTGAAGTAAATGTTGTTCTTGTCGTCATTGTTCAGGTGTCTCCGGGAGATGCAGGCTGGGACGTGTTCAGTTTGGATTATCATGTAGATGGACCTATTCGCACTGTAAGTCATTAATGAATTTTTTTCAGCTTATCTTCATCAAAGGCTTAAGTTAGCTATTGTTGTGGTGCACTTTCTGGTGTTTTTGTCTGTTCATCTGTAAACTATTCTTATTTTATACTTCTTCAGAACCATGATAAGGATTTTGATGAAACTTGGTATAGACAAAGTGCTCGAAATTCTTTGCAAGTGTTGCTATTTTCGGTTAAATCCTTGAAGGGATAGATCCAGAGCTGAAAAATTTCAAAAGTTTTGTGCACTTCATATCTAAAAGGAAAGCACATGATGTATGTTTTTTTTAATAATTAAAGAGATCTAAACCATTAATACAATACATGTAAATTCTGACTGTTAACACTGTTGTGGAATCAAGTATGTGTAGCGGGTTTTAAGACTTGGCTTCTGGGACGTCTCTTTAGCTCATTCGGTAGTGCACAGGACTGTAAATCCTGGATTCCCCTGATTGAGACTGGCATTCATCCTTCATTGTTCATCGAATCACTTCACTGGCGACGAAGTGTACAATGGAGGGCGGGGGCACTTTGTAACTTTCCCTTGGGTTAGGTGTGCCAGAGCAGGTCTCGAAGACACCAGGAGGAGGGGTGTGCTTTCCTAAAAAAAAAAATGAAAGGGTAGATAGGTTTTGTGGAATCAGGTATGTGTAGTGGGTATAAGACTCTGCAACTGGGACATCTCTTTAGCTCATTTGGTAGTACACAAGACTGTAAATCTTGAGTTACCCGGATCAACGCCGGCTTTCATTCTTCATTGTTCATCGAATCACTTCAACACAGTGCCTGTACACTCTGACCATTAACACAGTACATAACACCATACATGTACATTCTGACCATTAACACAACACATGTACATCCTGACCATTAACACCATTCATGTACAATCTGACCATTAACACAATACTTGTACATCCTGAACATTAACACAGTACATGTACATTCGGACACCATACATGTACATTCTGACCATTAACACAATACATGTGCATTCTGACCATTAACACAGTACATGTACATTCTGACCATTAACACAATACATGTACATCCTGAACATTGACATAGTACATGTACATTCTGACCATTAACATAACATGTCATTTATTGCATTTAGGTTGCATTTTGGTGTTTTGATAGAGGATTTCCTATGTTAAAATCTGTACCATTTTTAGCACTTAACCATTTTAGAGTACTTGAATGCAGAACCAAATTTAATATTATATTCAAAGGCACCCATACATCCTTAGAGGAAACAAGAACTTGAAATACCAGTTTTCACCAGTATATATTCATGCTCCATATTAAGGATGCATGCAATCTCGAGTTTATATACTTCCTGGTAAATTGCAGAGCATTGAAAAGTTTACTGTTTGATAGACTCATTCATTGCTTTGATGTAGTTCAGGGAGCATCCATCAGTTTAACTGATTTTTTTCTGTGTCAGTGTGACATTAATCATCTCCAAATATAATCCTTAGTATTTGATGTCAAAGTAGTTTTTAGAAAATGCCTGATTAATTAATAAGTATTAAATGCAAATAAGCAATAGCCACCATTATATTTTTCTAATTTGAGAAAAATGCTAAAATAAGTGAAAGTTTTCTATGACTAGAAACAAGGTTAGCACATGCTCAAAGTTTAGTGGTTACAGTATTTACCTATTTAGCTTTTAGCTTTCTTGTCATATATCACAGATATAGCTCATAATATTGTATTGTAGATGAACTCTGTGCAATGTATGTAATCTGCTCCATTTTTCCTTTGAATGTTGTAGGTGTTCACACCTGAGTGCATGATAATATACCTACGCGTTTTCAACTTTCTTTGGAGGGCCAAAAGAATGGAGTACATTCTAGCTGTGATATGGAAATACCAAATGTTCAATGCTAGACTGCTTCGTGGCATTCCAGGTATACAGAATTTAAGGATGGGTAATGTTTAGGTTATGTTTGGTTACATGTATTATTCCTGAGATGGATTAAGTGGCCAAGTGATGCTAAGATACTCTGCTAAAACTCAGTTTAACCTCTGACCTCTGTTAAGAACAGTGTAATCTCTGACTGGTTGGATGACTAAGAAATTCTGCTGTTGTACCTGCAAGGAGCTAGGCATATGTTTTTATTTTAGATTACACTTGATTTGATGGAATAAAAGATCCATGGCGTCATGTTAAGACTTATGCTGCATGTCATTTGTTGAGAATACATCTACCTTCCTTTTAGCTAAGAACATATAACATTTCTAGTTCTTCTTATCATGGTTATTGAACAATACAATTGAATCATTGTAACTTATTGATAGCACTCACATTGTATGGATATATGTAGAAGTCTTAAGATTTAAATTTACCAACTTGTTGATCTTAAATGTGCTGTATTATGAATTTTGAAAGTTTATGTGATCATATACTGAAACTGATAATATTTGATGGGGACTCGCCACTTTCAAAAGTTGTAAGTCCCAGGACTCGACATTTCAAAATTCTTCTAAGAACTCTGTTGCCTATGCTATACATCGATTTCTTCTAACAGAGATATCCAGCATTCTGCATCAATGCCATGTTTTGGCCAGCGAGATGGTTCACTTCATTCAACAGGTTCAATATTATATTAATTTTGAGGTGAGTATTTTCTGCTCTCTCAATGTTTGTTGTCGACTCCATGTATATTGTGTAAGCAATAGACAAAAAATGTCAATAGCCAAAGTGGCTAATCCTCAGTTTTAGCTGAATTTACGCAATAGATGTTAACACATGTTTGGAACAATATTACCGTACATGTAGATTTATGAGATTGCCTCCTTTCCCTGGAAACTCCTATCTACGAAGTTCAGAATTTCAGCTGATCACAAAAGATATCAGATATTTATGATAGATACACGTCACGGTCAATTAACTTTCTCATTATCTAAACACTTGTTGCCAGCTTAATTTTAAGTGGACAGTCATTCAGCAAACATCATTTCTATATACATATCTTATCATCATACAGTAATATGTTTAATTCTTTAATGTTCATTTGTAATCATACGTTACCAAACAAATGTGAATAGGTAATTCTGACTCATTTGGGATCATGACCTTTTACCCTTTGACCATCACCTTTGAGTTTGACATACTTAAGTTTTCAAAAACATTAATTTGAACAAAAAGGGGTTGGGCTGACCTTGCAGTTTGACCTATTTTTTAAAAAACTTTAACCTTGGCTTTATAATATTTTGAACCAAGAGGGATAGGGCTTTGAAACTTTACACATGGACACCTTGCAGAAGTCCCTTTCATTTTGGACCTTGACCTTTGACCTTGTGACTTAACCCAGTAATATTTAGAAAGACTACAATGTAATAGTTTGGGCAGTATTAGCATAAGGTCCAGAGAGTTACTGGTCAAGAGCAATTGATTAGCACTATTGTATGCCTTGTCATATCGTTACCAGAACACATGTCAAGGGCCTAGGAAAAAGCGCCCCCCTACCCCAACTTGAGCAAGAATAGGGTGGACACAAGGTTGACAAGGAACAATACTAACATGTTATCATGTTGTCATAATCAATACCTCTTGCAACCATTGATTTCCTAATGATAGAGAAATAACAGTAAACCCTTTAAAGAACTTTAGAATTAACACCTTCCCTCCTGATGAAAGTTCCTCCTTTCATTTGTATTCTGTTCTATGATCTACATGAATTGGTGCTTAAGCTATTTTAAACTTACTAATGAAAACGAAAACACCTGGTCATTTTCTGCTACTTAGACAGCTTGAAATAAAATACTGAGCTTGAAATAAAATTCTGTTCAACTCCTTTATGGCCATTCAGGCTCTTGATTTTATCAATAGGGGTAGAACTTTGATACCTCATACATATGTTCTTTAGCAGTTTTTAGCTCACCTGAGCCAAAGGCTCAAGTGAGCTATTGTGATCAATCACCATCCGTCGTCCGTCGTCTGTCGTCCGTCGTTAACTTTTCACATTTTCGACTTCTTCTCCAGAACCACTGAACAGAATTTGATGAAACTTGATAAGCATGTAGTACTCATGGTCCCCTACAAGTGTTGTTGTTTTTCGTCCGGATTCATCAACAGAGGGCGCCACCACAGGCAAAAGTAGGTCAAAGAGGGTACCCTCCTTTGACAAACTTCTTCTTCAGACCGGGGGCATACAGAGACAAACCGAATGCATAGGAATGATCTAGAGGGATGTGTGAAGAAGTGTTGTTATTTTTGGTTCCGTTCCGAAATCAAATTTTTGACGTTTTTTTGTACTTGGTAGTTTTAATGCAGAAAAGAGGTATTTTTTTCTTTTAGTAAACATTGATGCATTAATTTGGTTTAATTTGATCATTTTGATGGGAAGAAATACTACTGCGAAGAAAATTTTTCAATATTTTATGTTTTGGATTTTTTATGAATTTTTTAAGACTTTCAAGAAAAAGGGGGGGTGGGATAATTGGTGTAAACATTTCACATTTTGAACTTTTTCTTCGGAACCACTTACTGGAATTCAATGAAACTTGGCATGCATCAAATACTCAAGGTCCCTGACAAATGTGGTCATCTTTGTCAGGATCCATGAACAGGTGGCACCACCACAGACAAAAGTAGGTCACAGAGGGTACCCTCCTTTGACAAACTTCTTATTCAGATCGGGTGCATACAGCGACAAACCGACTGCATAGGAATGATTTAGAGGCATATGGGAAGAAGTGTTGATATTTTTGGTTCCATTCCGAAATCAAATTTTTGACGTTTTTTTCATTTTTATTTTGGACTTTGTTATTTTAATGCATTAAAGAGTTATTATTTTCTTTTAGTAAACATTGATGCATTCATTTGGTTTCATTTAATCATTTCTATGGTAAGGAATGCTGGTGCGAAGGAATTTTTTCAATATCTCGATTTTTGAATTTTTTATGAATTTTTTAAGACTTTCAAGAAAAGGGTGGGGGGGGGGGGACAATTTTTCATATCTTCAACTTGATCTACAGAACAACTTGAAGGATTGTGATAAAGCTGGGTAGGATGCAAGTACTCATAGTCCTTTTCAAAAGTTTTGTTTTTTGTGCGGATCATCCAAATTGGTTAACAGATAATGCCACCATGTCTAAAAGTAGGTCTCACAATGGTACATATACCACTTGGTAATTGAAATATGGAGAGTAGCGGTTCAAATCCAGCTGTGGTCCAAAAATTTTTTTTTTTTTTTTTACACATCTAAATAAGTTTTTAGATGTTTCTCAACACTCAACATATGAAATTAGGAATTTTACGTTTAAGACTTCCAAAAAAAAAGGGGGGGGGGGTGTTTTGGCCATTTTTCACATTTTCAACTTTTTCTACAAAACTGTTTGAAGGATTTTAATAAATCTTGGTAGAAATAAGTCACTTATGATCCTCTTCAAATTCTGTTGTTTTCGTCCAGATCTCTTTACAGGTGGCGCCACCATAGTCAAGATTAGGTCACAAAAGAGTTCCCTCATTTAACAATATTCTTTTTCATAAGGGCTGTATACAGAGACAAACAGAATGCATAGAAATGATCTAGAGGGATGAGTGAAGATGTATTGTCATTTTGGTTCCCTTCCAAAATCAAATTTTAGAATTTTTTTCGACATTTCTTTGGACTTGGTGATTCAATGCAGAAAAAAGTGTCATATTTCCTAGTTAATTGATAATGATGATTTCTTATGGACTATTGTGATCATAATTATGGTAAGGATTGTTACTTTGAAAGAATTTTGTCAATATCTTGTCAAATATCTCAATTTTTGGATTTTCTATGAATTTTTTAAGACTTCCAAATGAGGGTGTATAGGAACAATTCAATCACATTTTTCACTTCTTCTGTTATACCACATGAAAGATTTTAATGAAACATGGAATACATGAAGTACTAAAAGTCCTCTATCAATTTGGTAAATTTCATCCAAATTGGTTAACAGATAATGCCACCATGTCTAAAAAGCAGTTCTCACAATATACCACTTGGTAATTGAAATATGGAGAGTAGCGGTTCAAATCCGGCTGTGGTCAAAATTTTTTTTTCATTTCTTTACACATCTAAATATGTTTTTAGATGTTTCTCAACACTCAACATATGAAATTAGGCAATTTTAAGTTAGATCTGGACAATATTTGAAACAAGTGTTGTTCATGACCCAGACTTGAAATCAGTCAACAAAAGGCCCCACCTAAAGAAAATGACTAACTTGTTGCCCTGAATGACTTCTTGCAGAGACAAAGGAAATGCTTAATATCAAAATCACCAGAGTGGAAGTGCAAAAAAGTGTTGTTTTTTATTCTAGCCTAAAATAAAATTTGACATATTTTCAACATCTGTGTTGACTTAGTCACATTAATGCAAAAATAAATGAATTCTTCCTTCATGCATGACTGATCATCTAGGTACTCAGGTGAGCGATATAGGCCCACTTGGGCCTCTTGTTTTTGTGTCATGCTTGCAGATGTTTTTATGCCCCCTCCATATATGGCCGGGGGCATATAGTGCTGAACTCTGTCATTCCGAAACCTTGTCATTGCAAGTTCTCCCAAACCATTCATCAGAATTTCACCAAACTTCACATGTAGGTAAGGCAGCGTATGTAGATGTACATGAAGGGAGGCAATTCTGCTCAGAAATTTTTTTTAGGAGTTTAGGATTTTAAAATTAGAAAATGTGCATTGCATATGGCTGAACCTTGTCATCGCAACTCCTCCTAAACTGTACATCAGAATTTCACCAAACTTCACATGTAGTTAGGGCAGTATATGTAGATGTGCATGAAGGGAGGCAACTCTGCTCAGAAAATTTTTTTCAGGACTTATGGGACTTTGAAATTAGAAAATGTGCATTGCATATGGCTGAACCTGTTTGAATTTTCAAATATTAGTTCTGTGGCAGTTATATTTCACTACCTTAGCTGCCAGCGGGGGCATCTGTGTCGTACCGACACATTAAAATTCTAGTTTTAACACTGTAATTTGCCATACTTATTCAGACCTGGAGATATTTTGACTAATACTTTTAGGATGAATTTTTAACACATTATGCATGAAGTTTGCATTCTGTTCTTTTCTGCCAGTAAAGGACTATGTATTGCCATACTGTTACTGTGCTTGTTTATTTTAACAATGCAAGTACAGATTTAAATTTATGTAAAATCTGTATTGATCAAAAACAGATCATACCATGCACATAAGGTCTTGCTGATGATTGTACTGTGAACAGAACTTGAAAACTTAATACCATGATATACTGACCATGGTATATTGATTCATCCTTAACTATTCTACTTGTTTATTCTAGATTATATGTTTGATTTTATTCAACTTTGTTTTGTATTTCAATCAGGTGTTAGAATGTTCTTGGGATGAACTGTTAACCAAAGTGAAGGAGGCAGAAGACTTGGATTACATCATTGCTGCCCATCAAGTGTTTCTTAACACCATCATTTCACGTTGTCTCTTGGATGAACAGTCAAGGGTGAGAACTTATGAAATCAATGCTAATACAATGTATCAGATATTTCTTCACAATAGATATTATAACCAAAAAATGAACTGTATACATCATTTCGTGTATAAGCAGTGGGTACATTCAATTTGTAGTGTAACTGGTTCCATGCAATAGCTTGCATGACTTCTTGTCTAAATGAACGAAAATACTGCGCTTAAACTCTCCTGTCAAGCCAGGGTTTGAGTCTCAATGGGGCCAGGGAAAGAAGTCAAAATATTGAAAAGATCTGATTTTGACATTTATTTTTTCTTTTCTGTACATGACAGTTCTCTCAAAGTTGATTCTTGTATCACATAAACGATTGTAAAAAGTCTGTGTACTACATTGGTATGTATGCGCCAAAGTATTTGTGACCACTAAACCCTAGAGAGAAAACATACACACATTGACTCTAATGATAAGTCTTACAAAAACAATACCAAAGTAACTGGATTATAATACGTAAATCATTTCATTGATTGTAATATTCAGGTTGGTTGAAATTCCAAACTAGATTTTTGGTGCCAGGGCATATTGATTGCTATTAAATAGTTTAAATGATCCTGGTGTGTTGTTATCCTCTACTGCTTAATACTGGCTATATATAGTGGAAATATTCCAGGTGTATTGTAATCCTTTAACTCTGCTTTCCATCATACAGTAGAAATAACCCTTGCATAGTGTTATCTTCCATCACTTAACACTGGTTTCCAGTGTATCTTAGAAGGAATCCTCCACCACTTGACACTGGCTGCCATTGTATAGTAGAAATATTCTTGGTATGGGATGCTTTTCTCTACCACTGGACACTGGCTCCTGCCATATAGGAAATACATGGTGTAGTGTTATCCTCGACCACTAAACACTTGCCTCAACTGTATAGGGGAAATAATCCTGGTGTAGTGTTATCCTCAACCACTAAACACTTGCCTCAGCCATATAAGGGAAATAATCCAAATGTAGTGTTATCCTCAACCACTAAACACTTGCCTCAACTGTATAGAGGAAATAATCCTGGTGTAGTGTTATCCTCAACCACTAAACATTTGCTTCGGCCATATAAGGGAAATAATCCTGATGTAGTGTTTTCCTCAACCACTAAACACTTGCCTCAACTGTATAGGGGAAATAATCCTGGTGTAGTGTTATCCTCAACCACTAAACATTTGCTTCGGCCATATAAGGGAAATAATCCTGATGTAGTGTTTTCCTCAACCACTAAACACTTGCCTCAACTGTATAGGGGAAATAATCCTGGTGTAGTGTTATCCTCAACCACTAAACACTTGCCTCAACTGTATAGAGGAAATAATCCTGGTGTAGTGTTATCCTCAACCACTAAACACTTGCCTCAACTGTATAGGGGAAATAATCCTGGTGTAGCCATGAAATTTACTTGTCTGAATATAGATTTAACTTATCTGACAATTTGTCAACACTGAATTTCTATAACTACTGTTATGAATAAAATAAAATTTAAACAATTTACTCTTGTGTTAAGGTATTTTATTAATGAATATACAGAGCTTCTGATAGTGATAAGAGGGTATTTACCCATTGCAAAATTAGAAAATAACAAAAAAATAACAACCTAATTGTCCAACAAGTGAACTTAGATCCCGATATTAAAGTTGCCAACCTCGCTTTGTGAATGAACTTCCTGATCATTGTTCTCTCACTGCTTTCAACCTTAAATTTCAGTAAACGAAGATTATTATTCAGTTTTTTTTTTTCGAATTTTAAAACTTCTTTACAGAAAAATCACTTGTCCAATCAGACAAGTACTTAGCAAGATTCAGTTTTCTGTAAAAAATGATCACTGGTATTGGTTGAGCACAGGATGTTGACAGATTTGGCACTATGAATTTTGTTTCAATGAGATATACCTCATTGACCATATATTTTTGAAAAGTTCATTTTAATACTAATTTGGTTTAAATTGGAAGAAAAGTTTAATATTTTTTCGACAAAAAGCATTTTGTCCACAAAAGATATTTAAATTGTGTATGCTCTGCAACTAAGGCTTTGATGCAAGTTTTGTGGTTTTGTTGGGCATTAAGCAATCTAGTGAAATATACCAAGTGGGAAAATGGGAGGGGGGGGGACAAAATTGTTGCAAAATAAAAAGATAAGATATTTGTTGGCATTTCAACAATATGACAGTTTTGCTGAGTATGTGCATACCATTATTTTCTCAATAAAACCATAAATTTAAGTAAAAGTTGGGTTTTATATAATGTCTGCATTAAAACAGTTACCGTAGCTTACCTTCCAATTTCTGAATGATAGAAAGAGTTGATTGCAAGTCAAAAATAAGTAAATCTATTGAAAAAATATAATTGTTAGAGTCATTGTTTTAATTAAATCTGTTTATCTAGAAGTAACTAAAACTGTTTATCTAAAAGTAACTAAATCTGTTTATATAAATATAACTTAATATGTTTCTATCTAAATGTTACTAAATCTGTTTCTATCTAAATGTAACAATGTAATTTTTACAGAATATACTGACACAGCTGAGAACCATATTTGACCTGATTATCAACTTTCAAGGAGCCCAGAGGGAGTTGTATGATGAGGCACATCAGGAACTAAAATGTCGACAGCATTATGAGAAACTACAGCAACAGAGGACAGAAGAGGTATGTTGAAAATCTTCATCATAGCTCTGCTGAGGTAAAAGCTCAAGATTTTTGCAAAATGATTAGCATGAATTCAGTTTACCTTGGCTGAATTCAGTGTCAGTAAATCAATCAAAGAATAAGTATGTTAATACTATCAAATCGACTGAAGTGGGTCTCTGTATAAAACAACATCTTGTCATATGTGACCTACATTCTTTCTGATGGAGACATTGACCAAATTTTTAGTTTGAAATGCACATTATATATTTGATTTTTATACACCTGCCTTTGACAGGACGTATTATGGTAAAGTGTTGTCTGTCTGTTTGATGTTACGGTGTTCTAGAAATCCCGTTACCCGTGGTAAATGAAAAATTGTTTTTGGGAACTGAAAAGCTTTTAAACCTCTTACCCAGTGGTAAGTAAATTCTGAGTAATAAATCAATCACATCAATTTTGAACTTTGTTATTTAAATGAAAGGCAGTAAAATCACAACTGGAAATAAAAGAACCAAAGATTCGCAAATATAAGATTTGATATTATCTAATAATAGCAAGTTTCCCATCTCGATCTCAGCAGGGACCCAGTATTCACAAAAAGTCAATAGCCCGACACAGGAGCCTGCCAGAACTTTCCAGGGCTAGATTTACCACAATTTGATTTTGAAATAGCTCAGCTGGCTCGTATGAAATATAGATGTCTCGAAATCAAAGATGACAAATTGCTAGGGCTGAGACAAGTCATCATGAATTGAAATTTGACTCAATATTTTCATTGGATTCTGCCATGTTTAATATAGATCTATTTGTCTGAATTTTGATTTGATATGGCTATACAATCACAACATACAATGATTTCATTTTATAATCTTTACTCTTTAGTAATTTTATTTATCTCTTTCAAATACGGTTAAAAATAAGCAAATGTCTGTAATTTCTTTAATACTTCTTCAATGATGGCATATTTATATTAAAGGAAATTCTGAATACAAGAAGAAAACAATCTCTCAAAAAAGTAAATTGAACTTTAAAACTTGAGATCAGAGCATATCATTATAAATTTTCTCTATATGCAATATATCCAACTGATGTCAGATAAATTATATTTAACCTATGTAGTCCACAAGGTAGATCTAGTGATTTACTGGAAGCTGTGCTAATCATAATGAAATGTGGTCCACAAGTTTTGGTTTATATTTTAGAATACATTTAATATATGTACATTGATCCTATAAAAAGGATGGCTGTATGCTGACTTGAAAAAGTTAATGTACCTGTCTTAATGATGTTTCTATGAAACTACATAATGGGCATGGTTAAAGTTGTATTGGACCAAGTTTTTCTACATTTTTAAGAAATGTTGTTTCGTATCATCTCTTGATTGATATTATGATTATTTTTATAATTTCAGGGAGATTGGGGATTGACAGAAGATCATGAGAAAGAGGAGAGAAAGAGGAGACTAGAATTTCTGAAGCATCTTATTCCGTCCAAACGAGCTAGATTTCGTGTACTGTCTCAATCTTACCAGGTCTGTAACTTTACCAGATCGGTAACTTTGTTAATTTTACCAGGTTGGTAACTTTGTTAATCTTACCAGGTTGGTAACTTTTTCAATCTTACCAGGTCTGTAACTTTCTTTATCTTACCAGGTCTGTAACTTTGTTAATCTTACTAGGTCTGTAACTTTACCAGGTTGGTAACTTTGTTAATCTTGCCTTGTTGGTAACTTTGTTAATTTACCAGGTCTGTAACTTTCTTTATCTTATCAGGTCTGTAACTTTGTTAACCTTATGGAAATCTTCCTATTTTTTTCGGAGTGAATTTACTGATAAGAGAAAAGACAGTTTTTCCAAAGGGAGATACTTGACACTTCACATTCTTGTTTTTAAATTTAACTCATGGACATAATGTTTTGAATCACTTGAGTCACTTGGATGATAACCATATGAACCTTGCTCCTCTCAGTTCATCACAATCAGAAAGTGACTCAGAGGTAAGCGTGGGAATAATTCCAGGTTTCTGTGATTTAGAGGAAGATTAGTGAATGATAATCAATAATCAAATTATTTTACTAGAGTAAAATAACAAATTAGAAAATATTATTAGATCTGATTTACAGAAAATAATTCTAACTTTAAGACAGGAAAATTGAAAACTACTTCTTTTAATGCATGGCAACTGAAGGCTGCAGTGTTGGTGTCATGCAACTGAAAATGTCTGCTACGAACTACTGAGTTATTTTCTAAGGAAAAGGGGCTGGCATCTTTAACTTCTTTCAGAAAGGAAAGCTTCTTTAGGATAAGAGAAATATAAAATTTCCTTTATTTACCTCCGTTTTTCTCAAAAGTGTGGGGACATTAAATCGTTTGTCTGTCCGTCTATCACAGAAACTTTAACCTTGGTCATAACTTTTTAACCGTAAGACGTCGAGCCTTCATATTTGGCATGTGTGTCCCTAATTTCAATACCTTTCCGTTGGTACCAAACTTTTTATCATGTTGCTTTGACTGTGACCTTTGACCTACTTCAATGTAACTTTTTAACTGTAAGACGTAGGGCCTTCATATTTGGCATGTGTGTCTGTAGGCATGCATAACCATGACAATATGTCACATATCACTGCACCCATTCTGATCGAACCCCCAAAATGGGGGACCAGTTCTCTGAATTTGCTTGTAATGACAGATATATCAATCTCTGAGATGCTTACGTGAAAGAGAGTTATTATAGAATTGTATTACTGTATGTGAGAATTTATGGTCACTAAAACGCTGAGTTAAATGTATTTAAATAACAACTAGGGGATTTCCAGGACTAAAGATATTAAAGCTATGTAAAAGCTTTGTAATGACGTTTGGCACATCCTCAAACTAAATATATGGAACAAGTGATAAAACTTTGTAGTACCCCATTTAACTCTAAAGATTCAAATTTAATGTGAGAGTCGACCCAAAGCCGGTGTGGCCTAGTGGATAAGGTGCTCGGCTCGTGATCGAGAGGTCGCGGGTTCGACTCCCGTCTGGGGCACACCGGTGTTCTGTCTTTCGGATGAGACAGCAAAAACCGAGGTCCCGTGTCATGGTAGACGTGGCACGTAAAAGATCCCTCACTGCTTCGGGTGGGTCCGTTGCAAAGGTCTAAATTTGTATGCAATGCATCAGGCAGATGCCGTCACCATATACGTGAAATAATCGTTGAGTGACGTAAAACAATAATCAATCAATCAATCAAAAAAGAGTCGACCCATACGACTGGATATTGATAATATATCATATCTTAAAAAATCTTTTTTCACTCCTGTGCGTTAGGTCATCTGTATTTTTGATTTTGAAAATGATAAAACTCTTTGAAACTGATAATTATTTTCTTAATGATGACTTATCTGCCCTTTTATCAGTTATCAGATGCAGAGTAATTGTGATGTAAGCCAGTTCCACTGAAACTGGTGTAAAATAATGGGAAATGAATGCACAACAACACTTCATCGAAGGGTTGTTGTCACAATGATTTTGAAGTCAAATGCCTCCACTAAGCAACTGAAAATAACTCTGTTTTACAAAAATCACAGTTTGCAACCAAGTCTGGGATGAATATCTTGTTGACATCTTCTTGTTAGATATTATCACAGTTCATTATTTCAGAATAGTTCTGAATACATAATATAGCAGTGAACAATGCTCTACATTTCTGATTTTTTTGTGAATTTGGAATTGAGCTGGTATACAAGTTCTTGTGCTATAAGTTGACATGATGTAGTCCATAGTGTGTTTATCTACATTGTATATATACGTCTTCTTTTCAGGATATGGTACAGCAGTTCTTGGTGATGTTAACAACCCATCAGGATGTCAGTTTGAGGTTTTTGAGTTTTAGATTAGATTTCAATGAGAACTATAAATCAAAGGAGCCTAAATTACAGAGTCCTTACATGGACAGAGGACTTAGAACTTCAGCATCCTCCTTCAACTAGTTTACTTGATATACAAACAGTGAAAAAACTCCAAGAGCAAGGGAAATAACTTGTTAAACTAAAACACGTTATTGAAATAGATCTGAAATTGCAACATTTACCAACAGAAGTACATGTATTTAAAATGTCCTTTTGTATATACCAGATATGATATATTTATCAACTCAGGCACATGTAATTAATAGCTTATTTTCAGAAAAAGTATCATTAACATGCTTTTTATGTACTTGTCTCATAATTGGACCTATGGCCATGGTCCGTCGAGAGGTACAACCAGAATGGAGCAATGTTAGGTCAAGAGGATACCCTCTTTTGACTAAATTAGATAGATGTAGAAATATATTGTAAAATATATTTAGTTTTATTCCTAATTTCAAGTTTTTGATGCCTTTTTCACCTCTTTACTGACTTAAGTCATTTTCACATATTCATTCTTCAGTGTTATTAATAGCATCCTTAATCAAAACTTTAACCTGGACAATATATTTCATATGGCAGTAGACTGGGCTATGATATTTCACATTTATATTCCTCATGATCAAAGCTTTTACTTAGGAACATGATTTGACCTAGTGACCTTGTTATGAATTTTGACCTAATTTTCAAATTTTTATCCTTGCTTATATATATTGAACCTAAAGGAATAGGGGCATTTTGCATATGGATCCTCATGACCAAAGTTTTATTAAGGGTCATGAATTTTTACCTATTGACCTTCACCTAGTTTCTTGAACCATAATGAAAGTGACTTTGATCAGAACTTAAATTTAAGGTTATTAGGACAAATATCACTGTTTCATTTCGGTAAGCTGACGATCCGGGTTCGATTCCTGGGTTGCGCCACTATGTTTAAGAGGTTGGTAACCTCCTGCTTCCATGTCGCGATATAACTGAAATATTGTTGAAAGCGACGTAAAACACCAATCAACCAACCAACCAACATTTTGGTAAGGTCAAGGTCATTCAACAATATCCCTAAAATATTGGGAAATGCATCATATCCCATAAAAATTGTATTGGAATTGTATCATATTTCACACAAATATTCCTTGGCACAGGGGCTTTTGGACAAAGGTCACTCATGGTCATTTCTGCAGAGGTCAAGATAACTCAGCACATGTCCCCAAAATACTGGGACCGGCCTTTATTCCAGTATATCTCACTGATCATTGATCAGAATTTTATTATATTTCACAAAAATATTTCTTTTGATAAGGATTTCTTGGGCCTGGGGACTTTTGGACAATACACTCATTGACTCATGGTCACAACATTGAATATAGGAAAAGGCCCGAGTTTCATAAATTTACAACATTTCTTGATAATTCTACAGACAAATTGTCACAAGTTTGATGAAGTTTGGGGAGCATCCATCAGTTTTACTGATATTCTTGTATGTCATTGTCGACAATACTAGTATTTGAATCAGCATTTTCTATTCTGGGTGAAATTGCAAAGGAAGGGGTTCACCTTATTTTGCTCCAAAACAGGATGTAGAGCATTTAATTGCTGTGAATGGTGAAATTTATGAAATTCAAGGGTACTGTAAGAGGCTCTCTGGCTCACACGGGTTTTTTAGATACGATGTACATAAATGTAATACAAGTTCTTTGCATTTTTTGGTGCAGTAAATAGTAAAACATTGTTCGACAATCAAATATTATATCTACCAATAGTTCCGAGATATCCCCGTCTAAAGATAGCATGTGCGAAAAACGGCATCAAAAGAATATTAATGAGAAACGATCATGTGTGATGTGACGTCACCACAACATGAGCAGTAAGGAGCTCTTACATGGAAATCTGACATTTCAGTTTGTGTTGATAGATTACACAGGCGCGAGTGAGCAGAGTCTCCTGTAATGATGCATCATTTTGGAGTAAAAAATATTTTTCTACTTTATTATACCACAGCACAGCACAGTACTTTGTGGGATCGGAGTTATACATTTTGAAGTTAAGGATGAGTTTAAGACATAAGGAAGCCTCCAAAAATAAAGAAGCACCAAAAATAATTCTATAGGTAAAATTACTGCTGAGTCAGAGTGTCCCTTAAAGGTTGATGATTCCAAGTTTATAAATGAAATCATATCTCAGCAGTCAAAATACAATAAGCAAAAGAATATATGTATCTGCCTATTCTTGTCAAGTTGTTTGTGAAGTAGCTATATATTTCTCCTGAACTTGGTTGTAGAGACTTTTTTATTTATGTAACATTCATTTAAAGTATAAAGTACTGCGTTATGATACAGAAATTGTTAATTTGAAAACAATAAGATATGCCAACAAGCCGAGATAATACACAAATGCTGGGAATAATGAAAGTTTTTAATGTCGATCGATGAGGCTTTTGACAATACATATGTATAATAGTACTTGACTGTGATATTACATTTAAGTGATTTTTCACTGTTGTATATAAGAATTATCAATAAAGTACTCGAATATACTTGTATACGTTTGTTTATCTAAATCAACGGTATTTCTACTTAATGTCTGTAGGCATAATCAGAGACATATATACACATATATGTCTCTGGCATAATACGTACCAGTGTATTGATCAAAATTATTATCATGCATTGGATACTTACTTTGTAGTTGTGAAAATCTTCTTATTCTCTTAAATGTTAAATAATAAACGATAAATATTATCTGTTCTTCTGCTGTCCCTATCCGAATGCTGGAGAAAGCTATATTGTCCATCAGTGTGTGTAAACTTTATACCGATATATTTTCAACTTCTTGAATAAAACCACTAAGGGAGGTCTTGCTTGTTGTGCTGACTTGAAAGGGTGCGAATTTTCTTTTCATCGTTAGAGCTTCATCTATATCTGAAAACGTATACCCTTGTACGGTTTTCGAACCGACTGGCGAAGAATTTGTAATATTCGTATTTCGAATTTAAATTTTTCTCTTTGATTGTACCGCTTTGTGGTGAAAAGGCCAGTAAACCAGTTAACCGCAGCATTTGATTGGTGAATGGGCTAGTGTATTGTTTATTAATCACAAGCTGTACAGTTTATAGACAAATATATATATACATGCAATATAGATAATTAACAATTATTTAATAATATACATGGTCAAGTCTAAGTGAAGGTAAATTTGATAGTAAGTACCGGTATCGAAAATGTGTAACAAATACATAATAGTATAAATGCATAATAGTACAAACTATGTATTATGCAAATATAATAAAAGATGAAATATATTGAAATTCAAGCGTCACAAAATACAGACACAAGGTTACAAAATTATTAACAATGATCACTTCTTAATGTTGAAGCTTGGATAAGATTGCTACAAAAGCTGCAGTACTATGGTGTACGAGACAACACTCTGCTATGGATTAATGACTTCCTGAACAACAGACAAGAAGAAGTCCTTCTAGACGGCCATGCCTCATCTAGTGCAGATGTCCTATCAGGAGTACCACAGGGAACAGTACTTGGCCCGCTGCTCTTCCTCGCATTCATCAATGACCTTCCAGAGGTCACAAATCAGAAACCACGTTGTTCGCAGATGATTGTTTACAGTACCGCCCGATCAACAACACAGAGGACAGCAACAGTCTACAGCAAGACATTACAGCACTTGAGAAATGGGAAGAAGAGTGGTAGATGTCCTTCCATCCGGAGAAGTGCGTGGTCATACAGGTCTCATCAAAGCGGAAAACAATCAGTACAGACTACACAGCCATAAGTTAGAAATAGTGGACTCGAGCAAGTACCTGGAAGTAAGTATCATCAGCAACATGAAGTGGAACAAGCACATTGATGCCATCACAGCAAAAGCCAATAGGACTCTAGGCTTCCCAAAGCGAAATCTCCGAGGTTGCAGAACATCAGCACGGGTCAGAGCCTACGAAGCCATTGTACGTCCAACGCTGGAGTATGCTGCCTCCATATGGGACCCTCGCACCAGCGGACAGATCAACCAGATAGAGAGAGTCCAACGTAGAGCGGTACGATTCGCTACAAGGAACTACTGGGATAGGAAAGCAGGCAGCGTCACCAACATGGTCATCTCCCTGGGATGGGAACCGCTGCAGATTAGAAGAGTAAAGATCCGCCTTCTGTTGCTATTCAAGATCCAGCACAATCTAGTGGCTATTCCAGCAGAACAATACCTAATCCAGACAGACATCAGGACAAGGGGACAGTATAAGATTCGCATCTCAACAACAAAAAAGATGTGTACCGGTTCTCCTTCTTCCCACGTACCATCAAGGATTGGAACAGACTTCCATCAGCAATGACATCAGCATGTTCCTTGGAGGACTACGTGACTGCAATGGGCAACATACCACCTGCCCACTTCAGCTTAGGATGAGGGTCACAGATTTTAACTGTATCATATTGCCCTGTGAGGCTTTTATCTTGACTGCCACATGAAGTATAACGCTCAATTTTTGAGTACACTTCATATTGAAAGAAGAAGAAATTTTCTTAAACCACGTAATTCTTTCACAATTGTGGTGCTGAGCAGTTGTCTCAATTTATAGGCAGAGGGTCGTGTATAATAACATTTCTTTAAAAACTTTTGTCTGAATAGTTGAAAAAAGGGATATTTCTAATTTCAGTATAAAATGGAACTCGTCTTCTATTTCTGACTGGTCTTTACATAGAGGGCATAATCGCTTTTCCATAGGAATGTTTTATAGCGACCAATTTCAACAGTGAGAGTGTGAGCAGATAAACGGATTTTACAAATAATTGTGTGTGTGTTGTGATAGAATTGGCTTTTTCAAATATGCCTGGAGAGTATGCCCGTCAATTAAATGCTTATAAATATTGAAGAAGAGTTAATATTGGACAACAAAGATTGTTTACACATATCAAAAATCCGTTGTTTTTTGAGTCGGCTTCGGTGAAGCCGCACTCATTGCAGTCACTTTTTTTTCAGGGGTTATAACTTTCACTACCGATATAGAGCTTACTACGCCGCTGAAAATAAAGTGCTGAAAAATTACTGATGTTGTCTTAAAAATTCTTGATCAGCACAATGTACCTTTAGCTCAGTTAATTTAAGCTAAACATAAACTAGTTTCAATAACTCGAAAAAGGAGTTGCAATAATGTTTTCAAAGTTCGCGTAATAATATGTAGTTGTGACTACTTTACGATGTGTTTACCACCGACACCGTCGGATGTACTCGATCGTGTAATTCTCCGGACAAGGGATTTGTCTTGATCTTGTATCGCTTGTTTTTATCGAGCTATTTCAATTAAAGTTTTCCCCAACATGTTCTGGAACTTTAGTTCTTTTTCACATATATGACAAATTTAAAGATCGATCTTCCCGCATTTCCTCTGATAATGAAAATGCATTATAAATATCTAGGTAAATGTTGTATGTTTCTAAATATAAATGATGTTAAAACATCATGAGAATCGTGAATAAGATGGTCATTTAATGTCCCACTTGAAGGAATGTCGTTCCTTGGCTCAGCTTCGACTCGTTACAACAATGCAGTAAACCCCCCCCCCCCCCCCCATTTTCCTGAAATCCTGAATCTGCCACTAAAATGGTCAAATGATTACATACTTAAAATCAGCAAAGCCGACTCTCAGGACTTTTGAGTCCTTTGATGTTTTTATTTATATGTGATTTTAAATATCGCTACGCGCTTGTTTACATCAACTTCGAGGATCGAAAGATGGAAAGTGCGGCATGTGAGCTATTATTAGCGCCGCCGGAAGTTAAGTGTCAATAGAGATGTTAAGGGGTCAGTAGAGAGGTAATCCCTAGGGTCAAGGGATCGGGACAAGGGATGCGGTCACTGATGACGTCACGACCGGAAGTCACGTGATTTTTGAATGCAGGCCTCTGGTTGGTCGAAAGTATTTTGCGCGGGGAATTCAAAACCTTACCTGAGGTGCCGTCCTAGACTACTTTTGATAATATTTCACACATATCCTAGTTTCTAAATAGCAAAGTCTTTTGAACAAAAGTCACTCAGTATCATACCTGAAAGGTCAAGGTCAGTAATTGGAGGATTATTTATAAATTTTTAAATGTACGTCCTTTGATTGTTCTGCTGTTACAGTGAGTGGAAGGGGGACCCGTAAACCGGTTAACCACACCATTTGTTTGGCTTTTGTCAAATTAAATGACCGTCCTAAGTCGGTATCGTAATTGCACTACGATAAAATATTTTTGTATTGTGTTATATGTTCTATTATATTATTTATATTCATTTATTGTATAGCTCCATGGTGACTTCTGCCACATAACTGAGCCAGTAACTCCTCTTTTTTCTTTGGTATCTCATAAAAACCATCAAGACTACACATGATCTATCTGAAAGTCGAGGTCAAAGACTGAAAAGTAGGTTAGAGGCTTATTGTAAAACTTTTGTTGCTCTTTATTAATGTTTACACATTATCTTTTTCTAAAGTTTAGCTACCTTTTTTAACTCACATGAGCCAACGTTTCAGGTGAGCTATAGTCATAATGCGTCGTCTGTCCGTCGTAAACTTTTCACATTTTCGACTTCTTTTCAAGAACCGCTGAACAGATTTCTATGAACTTGATAGGAATAAAGTACTCATGGTCCCATACAAGTATTGTTGTTTTTTGTCCAAATCCGTCAACAGGTGGAGCCACCATAGGCAAAAGTAGGTAACAGAGGGTATCGTCCTTTGACAGACTTCTTCAGACCCGATGCATACAGAGACAAACTGAATGCATAGGAATGATCTAGAGAAATGTGTGAAGAAGTGTTGTTATTTTTTTGGTTCTGTTCTAAAGTCAAATTTTTGACGTTTTTTGACATTTATTTTTACTAAGTAATTTCATTGCAGAAAAGTGTTTTAGTGATGAATTCTTATAGACTATTTTGATCATAAGTATGGTAGGGAATATTATTGTGAAAGAATTTTGCCAATATCTCAATTTTTTTTATTTTTTAAAGAAGTTTTAAGACTTAAAAAAAAAAAATTATAAATAAAAAAAAAAGGGGGGGGGGGAGGAACTGGCCATTTTTCACATTCTCAACTTTTTCTGCAAAATTGTTGGAAAGATTTTAATTCAACTTGGTAGAAATAAATCACTTATGAGCACCTTCAAATTCTGTCGTTTTCATTCAGACCTTTTTACTTTTTTTGCATAGAATGAGACTGATAAATTATAGTCATTAAATGTTTTATAAATGGTCTTATAACTTGAAAAAGGTTGCAATCCCTACCCATAAACTATATATCCTATTGCAGCTCATATCAAGGTACATTTAATATCATGTCAAGCAGGTTGCAGTGACCATTAAAGCATATGTACCTCTTGTTATAATTTGAAATTTGATAGACTGACTTCATTCCGAGGGAGGGATATCACATCCTCCTAGTTAAAGGATGTCCATTTAAGGGGTGACATTAATTAACATATAGCATTTAAGATCCGTATGGCAGCTTTGCCTAGCATTCAAAGCATGCGGCACGTGATGTCGATCCACAAAGACAACCCAGTATATACAAATATTTTTGTGATTTAATCAAATTTTGTTTAGCATAATCTGTCTCCAATGTCTTCTTGTGTGAATCAGTTTTGTTGCTGGAAGTGTATTTATACCATTGAATATGGTTATTGATCTTTAGCACATACAGTGTGCATGCAATGATCAATATTCAAAAACAGTAATCCATGAGAAGAATACATATATTATAATGGAAACTTGTGAAAAAAAGGTATTCATTACTTCAAAGTATTTATATGTTAGATTTTCTTGATTTGTATTATTTCTTTAGATATATTGAAACAATACCTACTCGTAACAGTACTTTCAGTACTTTGATTTTACATCAGATCTTGAGTCATTTGAATGGATCCTCGAATATACTGCGTAATTTTCATACGCCTGTCTTTGACGGGACGCATTATGGCATGGCGTTGTCCGTCGATGCGTCTGTCCGACCTTGTGGGCAGGATACAGACAACACCGTTGGGGCTAAGACTGTTATTTGGTACACTTGCTCCTCATGCCATGACAAAGACGCCTATGGTTTTTCAAGGTCAGTGTCGTAGTTCCACTTGTTAGGTAACCCTTGTAGACAGGATACAGATCAAACCGTTGGGGCTAGGATTATCAACCTTCGTCACTTGCACCTCATGCCAACACAAAGATGCCGATTGGTTTTCAAGGTCAACGGTTAAGGTCGTAGTACTACTTGGTACGAACGACCGTGTAGACAGGATACAGACCAAACCGTTGGGGCCAAGACTGTCAGTTTTGATACCTTTACTCCTTATGCTAAGACAATGATGCCTATTGTTTTTCAAGGTCAAAGGTCAAGGTCGTAGTACTACTTGGTAGGAAACCCTTGTAGGACTGTCAGACTAGGTACACTTACTCCTCATGACAAGGCAAAGGCGCCTGTTATTTTTCAAGATCAAAGGTCAAGGTCGTGGTGCTACTTGGTAGGAAACCCTTGTAAACAGGATACAGCCCAATCCGTTACGGCTAGGACTGTCAAACTTGGTACACTTATTCCTCATGCCAAGACAAAGAAGCTTATTGTTTTTCAGGGTCAAAGGTGAAGATAGTAGTACTACTTAAATAGAATTCTTTGTAGGCAAAATGCAGAATGAACGTTTAGAGATGGAACAATTTAAGGGGAGGGGATGTTTCAATACTTTCAAAATCTTTCCCTTCAAACTAAGCGACAGGCACATTTTGCAACGCTAGGCCGGATTGAGGAACAAGGAGAACTTATATTAAGTTCGCTCCTGATAAAGTCCATGTGTAGTTACTAATGAATGAATTTGCTGGCCTTTTATGAAAATACGTATAACATATTAATTATATTGTTTAGACCATAAATTATAATATATGCTAAAGGTGAAAGAAAAATTATTTGAGAGGAGAGTGATGTACTTTGACATTCGCTTTCTTATACGGGTTCCGGGTCCCTAGAGATTGGGAATATTTATCGACGTTTTCGACAAATGGAGAAGTTTAAAATGTAGTCAAGAACTCTACACAGGACTTCAATTTACACTACGTAGATTACGGATTGTCCAATTCTCCGCGCATCGCGGTTGACGCGGACGATTGCGTTCACATCACCGCGATGGTCAATCGCGGTGATTCACGGCAACATTGCGGTTGATTGCAGCTAAACATCGTACTACTATTTAAAGAACATTTAAACATCTTAAATTTTGTCTAAATACCGTATCGAGGTGCAACACGAGCGGTTTTGCTTCAGGGCTATTTGTTTCGCACCATTTCTTTTCAATTAAATGCAATATTAATGATTTAAATATTTGTGAGTCATTCTAAATTGTTTAAAACAGATATATTAAATAATAGAAAAGATGGATAAGAATACATCTATCTAAATTTAGTGGTGAACGGTCATAACTACATTTACGTAATCATTTTATTTTTAAACAGTCGTTTGAAATTACCAAACAATTTAGTGGTGAATGGTCATAACTACATTTACGTAATCATTTTACTTTTAAACAGGCGTTTGAAATTACCAAACAATCAAAGGTGCGTCATATTAAAAAGGAATTCCGATTCTGATCGCAAGCCTTGAAATTAACTAAAATCTGGAAGCTTTAGCAAATATATATAGAATCAAACTTGATAATTGATTGCTCGCTGTAATTACTTATTCTTTTATTTGATGGCCATCAATGAAATTATCCAAGCCATTCTCAAAACTGAGTGAAGAGAAATAAAAAATCAACATTACGTACAAAATACAATTTCTCTTGCGATTCCAATTTTGCAAAAAGCTATCTGATTTAAAGCATTGCTATTTATTCCGTATTTACTATGCAGCGAATACAGAATCATTGAAATACTTTTAATAAAATTGTCGTCAAGATGAACTCGAACCCTTGTCTAACAAAATCATCAAAGGTTATGTTTTCTGTTGGCCGCCTTGTTATCTTATAATACTTGCCTTTAGATCCCCATTTGATTTTACGCAAGATCGCATAAAGCTGATAAGAAATATCGCCCGAGGCAATAAATAATGTAGGGCATTTGAATTGAAATATTTTACCACGGTGTACATATTTGTAGATACTATATTCACCGCGGATTGCCGCAATGCTGTGGTGATTCACCGCGGTCGTTCCGGTGATTCCGCGTGAATGGTAGGTCAGTAAAAGAGGCGTAGATCGCTGTGATTAAAAGCTAAAACTATAGAAACATATCGCGGCGATATGACAACTGGACAATAGCCATTCTCTGTAGTGTGACTAATGTGCGAGTTTAGACCATTGCTGCCTTTAGTAAATGTATTCTAACTGGACTGTTACATTATTTGTTAATTTGTTCCCCTAGGTGTCAACAACTTGAATCCTGACCAGTATCAGTCTGTTACCGGGTTTGGAGGTGGACTGGCGACCTGGTCTCTGATTCTGTCAGGGCGTTTCATCGAGTCACACTTGGCGGTGACAGTCCTGATTCCTTTGTGAATAATTCATCTATTCGCTTACATTCTGCCATACTGAGTAGTCTCGGGACTATTTTTTCTACCGTACTTCCTTTCGTCCGGTCATACACTTGTTTACTTTCTATACCAGCTCACTGATAAATCCATACTTAAGTATATTTGACACTCTGATTAACATTTTATCCCTTGCAACTGACCACTTTTCGTCATGCTGCATGCAACACTCGTCCCCTGCCACAACCTGTACTTTCGAAGTGACTAATACCATGTTAGCAACATGAAAAGTTATGCAAATGCAAATGGTAACTCTTTGCATGATTTAATAAGAAATAACACTGAATTCTGTGAAGTTTATATCAAGTTCTAGTGAAAATGACAGCAAAAACAAAGCATCATATTATTCATATCTGGCACCAGTATCTATAGTCATCATCTTGAAACTGAAAGAATGATGAATCACTATTTTCAGTAATAAGTCTACGACTGTACTATGCTGATGTCTATTTTTAGTAACAGTGACCTTTAAAGTTGACCTTTTGACCCCAAAATATATCCCACCCTAGAGCTGTACATAAGCTAGCAGTGTATGACATTTAAAAGAAATCAATTATTCTTAACTAAAGTTTTTATGTGGCAACCGAAATGCAATGATAAATGTCTATTTTTAGTAACAGTGGTCCTTAGAATTGAGCTTTTGGCCCCAAAATCAAACTCACCCTATGCCGTTACATAAGCTAGCCTTATATGAAGTTTAAAAGAAATCATTCACTCATGATGCAAGCTATTATCTGACAAATAAAATGCAATGATAAATGTCTATTTTTAGTAACAATGATTTTTAACTAAAGTTATCTGGAAACTGAAATACAATGTCTATTTTTAGTAAGAGTGACTCTTAGAGTTGACCTTTTGACCCCAATATCAATCCAACATTAGATCTTTATATAAGGTAACATTGTATGAAGTTTGAAGTAAATTGGTCATTCCTCACTGAAGTTATTATCTTGAAACCATCCGGACAGACAGACAGACGACAAACACTATAGTCCTGTCCAGTTACATAAGCTAGCTTTATATTACCGGGTAAGTTTAAAAGAAATCAGTCATTCTTAAACTCAAGTCATTATCTGGCAAATGAAATGCAGTGATCAATGTCTGTTTTTAGTAACAGTGATTTTTAGAATTGACCTTTTGACCCCAAAATCAATCCCGCCTAGAACTTTACACGAGCTAGCCGTATATGAAGTTTGAAAGAAATCAATCTTTCCTGACTGAAGTTATCATCTGAAATCCAAATACAATATTAAAGGTCTATTTTTAATAAGAGTGACCATTTGAGTTGACCTTTTGACCCCGAAAATCAATCCCACACTAGATCTTTATATAAGCTGACACTGTATGAAGTGTGAAGCAAATTGGTCATACCTCACTGAAGTTACTGTCTGGAAACCATCCGGACAGACAGACGGACAATGACAAAACCTATAGTCCCCTCCAGTTTCACTGGCAGGGGACTAAAAACAAGAGCCATGCCCAACGATGCGCAATACACCCATCGCTTAATTTGAAGCTGGAAACATAAACACTATGAACATGGTCTTGAAGTTATGACCTAGTTTAATGTCATATATACCCATGGGTCCTGGAGAACAATTCTTTAGAATTTTATTCAAATCAATCCAAGCACCAAAAAGTTATGGCTTGGACAAAGAACTGACATAAGTATTATGACCTCAACCTTGCAGATATGACCTCGGCTCAAAGTCATGACACACCCTTAGGTCCTGGGCAACAATTCTTTAAAATATAATTCAAATCCATGAAAGCGGTAAAAAGTATCTGCCTAGGCAAAGATCTAATCATCATATGCACTGTGGCCTTGACCTTGCCGATATGACCTAGGTTCAATGTCATGGCCCACCCTTGGGTAATGGGCAACAATTCTGCGAAATATTATTCAAATCCATGCAAAGGGTAAAAAGTTATGGCACAGACAAGAATTTAACCGACATAAGCATTGTGACCTTGACCTTGCAGATATGACTTTGAAAATCAATAAGCTTTGTTTTCCCATCAGAAGAAATTAGGGATGAGTATTGTGGGTCAAAATATGTATTGCGATATACTGTGATACTCAAACAAATATTGCAATAAATTGCGATATTTATATGATGAAAAAATTCTTCTTTAAAGTCATTTCACTATCAACGAATCTTTAATTCAACTTCAACAAAAGAAAACAGGAATGCAAAGACAATAATGCAACATTTTCAAGTCAGTTGATTTCTTTTCCATACCCTTAAAACAACACATTTATTCCATATTTGGCCTTTTTATTATGAACACTTGCCATCTAGCATGTAAACAAAATGAAAGTATAAATATATGAAATATCAATTTCAAACCCGTTTTTGATAAAAATACTGCAGTATATATCGGGAAGCGGAAAATTGCAATATACTGGTTTGGTGATAATACTGCTCACCCATAGAAGAAATGAAAGTACAAAGTATAAAAGTTCTAGCATTAACAATTGGTTTGTATCTTGTTAGCAAGGTGCTTTCTCAAAACTTTGCTATTTTTGTCCACAAAATGAATTTTACCTTTGACCTTGATATCGACAGGCTGCATCTTCATGTCATAAGATATAAGTGTACAAAGTTTAAAAGTCCTGGCTTAAATAGTATGGTCTGCATCTTGTTTACAAAGTGTTTTCTAAAAATTATGCTATTTTTGCCCCAAAAGTGACCTTTAACTTTGAACCTGATATTGAAAATCAATAGGCTGAGTGCTCATGTCATAATAAGTAAGTAATGTAAAGCTTGAAAGTCCTAGCCTAAACAGTATGGTCTGTATCTTGTTTACAAGGAGCAGACAGACCCATAATGCCATACCATAAAATGTCCATCTACAAAGGGCATATAAAAAATGAAACTTCTCTTCAGAAAATTGTAAAAAGCTGTGAAATGTAATGATATAGATAAAAAACACTCTTTTCACAAATTTTTGGCCTCTTGGCCTTTAATGTGTGAAATAAACAATGTTAAATTCTAAACTATGTAATACTTTACTCTTATGATTTTTAAGGTGGGCATGGCTTTTATGTAATTTAGAATTTAACATCCTTTACTTTGTTCATTCTGACAAAATATGTCAGTACATGTAACTTAAATATATCAGAATTATCTATGCAAGCATGGCAAAATACTTTATTACTGTTTGGCAATTGTTCAAATATCAATATAAGGTAATTATGTAAAAATACATATATATATACAAAATTAATCACTAGTGAATCTGCCTTAAGACCTCCCAACTACTCCATCATAAAGAGGTATCTATATTCTAGTTCATTAAAACCCCCATCTATCACTGATATTTGCTATGAATACTTGAAGTGTTGCACCTGATCTTCCTGGACAGAGTTTGGAGGTATAATATGAGAGATAGGCAAGCTGGCAAAATGATTGCGTAGATGATCAAGGGCTTTTTTAGTATTTCTATGGAGCTTTTTCTCCTTGTTAAGTTCAGCCGTGAGATCTCGAATTTGTTGATTTAACTGTTGAATTTCTCCTTGACACTGAATTTTTATGGATTCTATGGCACTCATTTTCTCACTTAATGCTTCTCGTTGTAGAGATTCCAGTTTGAGTTCTATCTTTGCTTTGTCCATTCTTTCTTTGTCTGAGTTCACCCGAATTTTCTGTACCTCTTTAGCCATACTTGCTCTTTCTTCACTGACTTCTTTAAACACTTGTTCCATGGCTGTCATACGAGCATTTGTACTGTCAAACTCTGTCTGTAAATGTTCACAATGTATTTTCAGCCGTGAATTGGCTTTCAATACCTCTCTTAATTTCACATTACTTTGCTCTATTTCTTCCATTTGTATTTTATTTTTTTGTTCCAGTTGAGAGTTTCTTTTTTCTAATTCTTTATTCCTAACACTTAATTGCATATTTTTCTCCTTGATGGTCTTCATCACCTGTCGTAGGACACCAATTTCTTCCGAACTCCAGATGCATGAATCATTCAAGTCTATCTCTTGTGACCTCTTTTCTGGTTTGGAATCTGTTTCTATGAAGTATTACATAATAAATTATAACAGCATGTAGTTCAATGTTACTTCACACTAAGTCAGCTAGGATTTCACTCTAAATGACAAAGACCAAAACCAGTACTATATATAGTCATATGCCAAAATCAAAACCAGTACTATATATAGTCATATGCCTGATTAACATCATAAATTCACTTTGCTTTTTAAAGACAGATCACTGCACTCTTTAGTTCAGATTACCTTATAAAATGTATGTAAATAATCATTCACAATTACAGTAAATTACAGTCAACTTTGTTAACTCAAACATAAAAAACTTGAAAAACCCTGGAAACTCAGAGTAAGCATGCAGTCCTGACAACATTTTTATGCATTTTATTTACAACAGGAAAGCTGTGAAAAACTTAAATTTACTGATATTTTAATTTATCAAAATTTGACATTTTTTACCTTCTTTCAAAGTTGATGAAACATCTCCTTTTTCCTTCATTTCTTGATCTAAAACTGTCATCATATGTACTTTTTCATATATCTTCTGGACATGTTCAGGATCTAGAGTTGATACCCTCTTGATTCTAGACCTGACAGCATTGTCTTTGTCTACATCTTGAAGTATTGCTTCTGTACCAACATCAATTGAGGGGACAAATAACTCCCCAACCCAGTCATGCCACTCTGTAGACTGCTTCTCTTGTGCCATCATTCTATTACTGTACTGCGAAAGAATTACATTATCTTGATTACACCTCACACCATGGGAATACACATGTGAAATTTGGAAGCTCTACTTTTTACAATTCATAAGTTATAACCGATGTTAAAGTTTTTCAAATGTAGGTAAAAGGTCAAGGTCACAGAAATTACCGTATTGTTCCAATGGAAACGTCTTGTCACAAGGAACATGCATGTGAAGTACGAAAGCCCTACCTCTTACGTTTCAAGAGTTATAACCAATGTGAACTTTTTTTAAATGTTGGGCAAACGTTACCGTCAAGCTCTTAAGGTCAAAAATTACTATACCGATGAAAAAATTCATAAAAAAAATTTAGAAAAATTGAGATATTGACAAAATTCTTTTACAATGATATTCCTCACCATAATTTTGATAAAAATAGTCTATAAGAAATTACCATTATCAATTAACTGAAAAACATGACATTTTTCTGAATTGAAATTACTAAGTCCAAAAAAATATTGATGAAACGTCAGAAATTTGATTTCGGAAAAGAACCAAAAATAACAGCACTTCTTCACACATCCCTTTAGATCATTCCTATGCATTCAATTTGTCTCTGTATGCACCCTGTCTGAAGAAGAAGTTTGTCAAAGGAGGATACTGTTTGTGACCTACTTTTGCCTGTGGTGGCACCGCCTGTTGACAGATTGGGACAAAAACAACAACAATTAAAGGGGACTATGAGTATTATATTTCTATCAAGTTTCATAGAAATCTGTTCAGCAGTTCCTGAGAACAATTCTATTAAATTTTGGTTGAATATATTGAAAAGCACTACTTGTCTAGTGCTATAAATTTTGCTGAAATATGAGTTTTACATTTCAACTCCTGTATATTATAGTACAGGTATAGGGAGCAAAATATCAACAGTTTTCTATAGAACATTCAGCTTTATATTTTTATAATCTGGTATATGTACATGCTAGTAGCCAGAATATTTATTTTCATTTCAGTCAAAGCCAGATTTTTATATTTTCTGCATTTTCAGGGTCAGAATATTTATTTCCAAAAAGTGCCAGGCCCCTCCCTCGGAATCAAATGGTCGTCCCCTAACGCCTAATGGAAAGGCAATCTTAACATACTTTTGTAAGCCCTCAAAGTGAATTTCTGACATAGATCAAACAAAAAACCTGACAGTGTCTTTACTAATTAAGTATGTGACTTGAGTGAAACAAGGCCAGAAAGTATCCAAATTTAAGGTGAAAACTTCTATCAATGAGAAAACTAGAGCATGTTTGTAAAAGATGTGCCCCCACTGTGGGCTTATTTCATAGTAGCAACAAAGCTTTCCTAATTAAATCACAAGTTTCATGGGTCATAACTCCTATAAATATAAACAGTAGTGACTTTGCCTTTTGACATATTGACCCTCTCAAATGTACCAGTACCATACATGTATAGGCATCCTTCCCTTTTGATCGGCAATCGTAACAACTCATCCATTTCCGTACGCAAATATCGGATTATAAATTATTCCTGTTTAAAAGAACTTCACTTGTAAAACATGGGAAATAAGATCACATTCAGATAAGCAAACAATGATATATGATAATGTATAAAAATAACCTGGAAAGCAATAATTCCAGTCTTTTCTATCAGCTGTAACCTTGACCTTTGACGTTTTGACCCAAAAATCAATAGGGTTTTTCCTCTCTTGATTAGTAAGCATAGATATCCAAATGTGGTTTCAATGTAATGAAAGGTACTTGAGTTTTCATCCAAAAACCAGTAATTAAAGTCTATTTTTGTCAGCTGTGACTTTGACCTTTGACATTCTGACCCCAAAATTAATAGGGTTCTTTCTGTCGTGATAAATAAGTATATATCTCATTTGATTTGAACATGATGAAAGTTACTTGAAATTTGAGTAATCCCTCGGAAACCAATAAATAGTCATATTTTCATCAGATGTGACTTGACCTTTGATCTTTTGTGCCAAAAATCAATAGGCTACTTCCTCTCTTAATAAGTAAACATATATCCAAATTTGGTTTGTATATGATACAAGGTACTTGAATTCTCATCTGGAAACCATATCTGTGACGGAAGGACAGATGGACAGAAGGACAAAAGGACAGACAAAGCAAATACTTGATGCCTCCTGCCATATCTAATGGGATTTAAAAAAAAAAATGAAGAAAACAGAGGTAGCAGGGACTTTAAATTTCATGGCTGATAGGTCGAGAATGACTAAATTACAAAGAAACAATAGGAATTACTTAATTTTTTGTATCATCAGGAAATTCAGTGGGTAGGACAAATACATTCTAAACAGGGTCTGAAAACTTTTGTCCCTCTACCATAAGAGATCATGAAAAAAATCCATGTCACATATACAAGCAGTCGAAATTGCAAAATTTAAGCAGGCTGCTGCCCTCCACAAAAGGCCTGCTGTGGGTCCTATCCTTCCTCTGTATGAAATTGAAAGTTAGTTATGTTTTATGTACATATAAACTATTGGTATATAACAAAATGTTTGCCGATGACTGTGTTGGACCATAACATCAGCCGACGACGAATGGACGCTTCAGAAAGACCTTGAAGCACTCCAGAGGTGGAAAAAGGACTGGCTAATGGAATTTCATCCACAGAAGTGCCAGGTATTCTACATTACCTAAAGGAGGAGCCCACTACCTGAGCCTAATAACATCCATGGTGACATTCTGGAGGAAGTGGATTCAGCAAAGTACTGGGCGTCAACATTCATAAATCCCTCAATTGGACAACCCATATCAACGCAGTAGCCAAGAAACCCAATGCCACCAGAAGCTTTCTACAGCGTAACATATACCAGTGTCCTAGAGCAACAAAGGCACAGTGCTACACAACACTCATCCGGCCTCAAATGGAATATGCCAGCTTGATATGGGACCCTTACACTACCAGCAACATCAACCAGCTGGAAATGGTGCAGAGACGGGCAGCCAGGTTTGTCACTGGAGACTACCATCGGACAAGCAGTGTTACCACCATGCTTTGTCAACTCCAGTGGCCCACACTCTAGGAGCATAGGACAGCTAGTAGAGCTGTCATGATGTACCACATAATCAACTGCATGGTGGACATACCAAAAGTACATCGCAATTCCACAGCAACTATAGTACAGGGACATAACCAGCGTTTCCTAGTGCCCTACGCAAGAACCCAGGCTTTAACCAACACTTGTTCTTTCTTGGAGTCATCAGGGTATGAACAGCCTGTCACAGTCCACTGTGGCCTGCAGCTCTCTAGACACCTTCAGGGAGGACCTGCAGAGGACATCGTACTAGAGGGCCAAGATGTTTTAATATTGAGTTCACTCGCCCCAACCATTGCGATAGTACGATGATACACCAGATGGTGAACTGTACTTCATTGGAAGAATAAGAAGAAAAAGAATATTCGGATAAAGCCCCCTTTTACGTTCTCGTGAACGGTACTTCAGGTAGTGGAGGCGGGGGAATTTTTTTTCACAAAGAAGGAATCAGAGGAAACTCGATCATGGCGTTCGTAGCAACAGGTATTATTGTACTGTAGTAGAAACGGCATGCCTTAGTTTCATAATTTTAAAGAATCAGATAATTGATATATTCTTATATAGAAATTTGTACACATTACCAGTTTTATTCCATTCCTTGGACTACAACTTTTTTATGAGCACGTCCAGTTAACAAACAAATGTCCGCTTAATATCACGTGACATCTGCTCGTCCGTTGGTTGGAGGTAGAGAGTTACACATTTCCTTACGAGGATCGTGCATCTGCCAGTGTTTGCCGGCCAGGAAAATGGAGGAGAGGGGTAAATATTGCATGCCTATGCAGAACTCTGTTTTAAAATGACATATTGAAACATTCACTTGAATGCACGAATCTCTGTTTACATCATTTAAACTCTTAAACTTAAGTAAGATAAATATTTAAGTGTCGTGGGAGTGGCCTAGTGGCCTACTTTCGATATTGATATATTGTATATAATTTTTAGCACCGTCGAAAATTTATAAGGGTGCACATCGTTAAAAATGAATTATTTGTCTTTGTATGCTTTTAACTGACATTTCAATACGAACACATTAAAGATATGAGTCTATGACAGAATTTCTAGAATGTACTTTCACTTTGGGTATCCTTGACACGGCATAGAAGGTCGCATTCATTTCTCAGATGATAGATGGGAATGTTGAAGTAGAGAATACTAAAGTGTCATATAGCATTCATTTGAATTTTTTCAGTGTATAATGACATTTTCTAGATTTGTTTTTTCCTTCAGAAAATTATGTAAACTCGAGACTTCAGACGCACTATTCAATATAATTTCTATTGAAACGGTCGGGTGAAGGTATGAGCCGACCGTTTCAATAGAAATTATATTCAATACATTAATAATTACAAGTGTGATATCAATACAGTGTATTGGGGGTACATGTATGTAAAAATCATACCCCCAATATTGATATCACACTTGTATATTGAATAGTGCGCCTGTGCTCGAGACAAAGAAGCAAGTAAATAGTGATATCATGTGAACTTGTATTATAAAACACAGATTATATTGGCCTGAATGTCAGTGCATGTGACTTTCAATCTTTACATCTTTCTTTTTAATACATTTAATTAAATGAACACAAAGTTGACATGCACAATACACTTACATTATTAAAAAGTGATTAATTAATATTTGTTGTATAATTGACACAATCAGTGATCTTTTGACCTTGACTTTAACCTTCTTGTGGCAACCTTTTCATAGTAAAACAACCTTCATAATTGGTACACCTATTGTTTTAAACATACTGCATTATCACATAATTTATTTAAAATGCAGGTTGTGCCAGTTCTATTTACTATACATGGGTGAATATCAGACATGCATATATCAGGTGCTAGTGCCAGCCATGAGAGTAAATATTAAGTGATCAAGCACATTGACTTGATTTACACACATGAATTGTTCAAAACTTGATGAACAATACTTGTAGTATTTATCTGTGGTTCATTAGAATTTAATTCAGTAATGAATTTAATAATTTTCCTCCTCAAAGCAATATTGCCAAATTCATGTCAACAAGTTATGTTTTTTGCGTATTCAGCTATCAGTCTCTGGATCCACCCATCATAGCTGTATCAGCGATTCACTCGTAACAGCTTTAAGTCCAGCAGATGGTTTGTATTTATCCCTTCATTTGGATGAGACAGTAAAACCAAAGTCATATGTCATCTTGGGTGTGGCAAGTAAAAGAACTCTCAATGCTTTTGGTGGATCCATTGAATAAATCTGAATTTATGTGCAATGCATCTGGCACTTAATGCTGTGCAATTATCTGTGTGACACAAAACAAGAATTAAACGAATATATTACATGTACTTCAATTCAAGTTCAGTAAACTCACTTTGCTCAGCAAAAGAGAAAAACAAATACAGAAAATATACACTGGCATTGTAACCTTTCTGGCTGCCCATAAGGGAAGAAGTTAATAGATGATCTTCATATTTTACATGATATGAGTGGCCCAAGACCCAACATGTTACTTTTTGCTGGGGTTTTCATTTTGACGCAAAGAACTAGATAGTGACGTCACAATTTAAGCAATAACATCAAAATAAAAATCCCGGTAAAAAGTTGCATGTCAGGTCTTAGGCCGCTTATATCATGTAAAATATGAAGATCGTGCATTAAACATTGTCTTGAAAAGTAACAGATATGACTTTAATATTTATCTTTTGTATTCATTGTGACTTCAGCTTTTGATTTTTGACCTTGATTTTGATACAAAGTCAGATTCATGAATTTAAGTGACAATAAAGTTATCAGGAATAAAAGGTACTTTACAGTATGTAAACCTATCTAACAAGCTGTGTTGTCATCTAACAAACTGTGTTGTCATCTAACAAGCTCTGTTGTCATCTAACAACTCTCATTTTCTAATTTACAGAATCAAGAGAAGCCTTTGTGACGTTAGCAACAAATGACACATACTCACTGGGATGTCTAGTAGTAGGAAATTCATTGAGACAAAGAGCGCAGACCAGGAGGCAGCTGGTTGTAATGGTTACACAGGGTGTAACACAGTCCATGAGGTAACATTGACATGTCACCATATAGCTGTAAATGCATGGCTTTACACTAATGGTCATCTGATATCAGCTGCAATTGGCACTTCATAACTTTCAGCATGTAAAGTACAGGTTTACTTTTCTGACTATAATTAAGAAAAAAAGATTAATATATAATAATTACTTTGAACAGCCTGTTAATATAGATTGAAGTATGATATGACATTTTCCTTTTGTAAGATGGGCTTTAACATGTGTGTTATTGCATTGTGTTCCGGTGGATCTTAGTTCAGATCTTTCTAAATTGAACACAGGAATGATTATGACCAAATTTCACACAAATACTCCTCAGAACCTACATGTGTGTCATGATTTTGAACAAAAGTCATGTGACCTAATGTAATTGGTTGCTACAGAGGAATTGCTCAAAGTCTAGTCTTGGCTATAAGTCAGTCACTTTGATTTGATTTGATAGATCTTGACCAAAGTACTTGCAAATATTCCTCAGAACCTAAAAGTGTGTCATGACCTTGACTTGAGGTCATGTGACTTATCCAGGATAAGGAGGCAGACCATTCTCAGTTACCTGTGATAAGCATTCTAGTGTATAATTGTCTTTAGTCATATGGAAAGTTTGAAAGCAGAATGCTATGATGCCCAACAATAATGTATCAGGTGGGATCAGTAATAACAGAATGGTGTAAAATCAGTTCCGTGGTATTCAAATTGTCCAGTAGCTAGAATGAGAGACCTGGAAAATCAGAGCCAATCAATTCCACCACAAAATTTAACATTGTTTTATGTTTAAGTAAGTTTGTAAATAAAAAGGTTATTTGTTAGTGATCTTTAGTTTTGCCACATGTTTACAAGTAAAAATGCAGATTTGGCACCAAAAATGGCTGAGTAATTTGGCTAATACACATGTGGGCCCCCCTTTTTGGAAATCCTGGATCTGCCACTGATCTTTAGAAACCTCATGCCAATGAAATTATAGATGGAAATAACAATTGTGATTGTGCAATGAGTTTTATTGTGATGAAGAGTGAAAACAAAATAAGGTTGTTATACCACTCAAATGCAAAGAGCCATAAAACCCTAGTGATAATACAAGTGTGATTTACCCATTTTGCAGTTGTTACAGGTGACACAAATGTAAATGATGTATCATGGTTTTGAAATAAGTCTTAACTCCAGAGTTGGCTACAATGAACCAGTCCAACATTGGTGTCTGCTGGTCTTGAAAACAGCCAAAGCAACAAGAATATACTTTATACTTCATGTAATTGTTATTCATATTGTAAGAGTTTGTCTTGACTTACATCCTGTGCCATATACCCCCAACATTTAGTCACAAATATTGAAATATTACTATATTCAGGAAAGAACCGAAGTTTTGAACTTAAAGGGGCGAGAACAGGCGAGGTGTCAGAGGATCGCTTTAGGATGCATGTGGCTATACAAATATTGTTGTTGCTCATTAGTTTGTTTAACCATTATCGATTCTGAACACAGCCTGTTACGGGAAGCTACGACTACTGTCACTCTTCTAATATTCTTGTGTCGGCTCAGGCGTGAATTCCGCACATTGTATTAGGTGTGTGATATACTGAAAGATAAGTAGAGGAATGCGTTTATACCGATATGTGTCTGTAACATGCGTTTTTACCTGTACATATTTTATACGTCATAATTTAGATGCAGAGTGTTCGATTAGATGTAAGTGAAGACGTTTGCTTCCACTTGGTTAGGACTGAACGGAAAGTCGACTCTGTTATACTAATTATTAGGTTGTATCACGTACATGTTAAAGTAACGCTTGCCAGGAATGTGTATGGAATGCGCCAGACAATAGTCTGGCGTGCAAGCCATGCCTTTATGTTCGCTTCAATTGATTACGGTGACATTTCAGGTATAAGTGCTGTACCACTGCCACGTGGTAGTGCCTACACATCTACGCTGCTGAAATAAAGACGACAAACCGTAATGATACTATACACAAAGCACATTCGGTATGAACTCCTATCTCCATGGTGATGACCTCGGTTTTATCTTTTCTGTACATTAGACTACATGTACATGTGTAACACCCATTCACAACAATCCCTTTACACACCAGTTGGCGGATTAAAATGTGGCCAGGGGAGGGGGTGTCCTTTTTGCCCAAATTTTTATCATAAAACTATAGACCATATACACAATGTACATTTTTTTTTTTTGTAAATCGTCGTGCTGACATGATTTGGTAACCTTGAACATTGACCCTCAGTTTTACTACTAGTATCTACAATAACCAAATTATAGATTTTATCTCCTGAACAGAATTGCGCTTCCAATTAATTGAAAGTTCATATATTTTCATTCAAATTTACAAAACTATTTGAACACCAACAAATTCGTTTAGAAAACAGGAACATTGGAGAACATACGTATATACGTCAACCATACGAGCTGACGATGGTAGCGTTTTGCCACTATAAGGAACTTACCTGTCTGATGTTATTGCCAAATGCAAGGGCGTAGGAGAAGGGGGGGGGGGGCAGCTGGGGCACGTGGCCCCCGCTTTTCAAAGTGGGCGGGGGCGCACAGACATGGTTGTGCCCCCCCCCCCACTTTTAGAGTAATATTTAAAGTTTAAATAAACTTAAATAAGACATTTTCAGCGAAGTAAATCTATTTTCTTTTATATTTTTAATGTCTGATTTCTAATCCATAACTACAAAATTACAGATAAGGTTTTCTGTTTTAACTGGCTGTTGATGTATCCTCATTACACAACATGTTGCAACAATAGAAAGCTTCGCCAACAAAATATCTTTCAGCTTATATTAGTATGATGTTATCCATTGTAAGTATTTATTATGTTTTGAATGATGTTATACAAGTCCGAGATTATGTAACATAGTCGCATTATTATAGTTTGCTCTTATCTGATTGATTGATTGATTTTTGTTTTAACGTCACACTACGAATATTTCACGTACATGTATATGGTGACGGCATCTGCTTGATGCGGGGCATACAAATTCTGACCTTTGCAACGAACCTGCCCGAAGCAGTGAAGGATCTTTAACGTGCCATGCCTACCACGACACGGGGCCTCGGTTTTTACTGTCTCATCCGAAAGACAGGACACCGGCATGACCAGAGCGGGACTCGATCCCCGGCCTCCCGATCAGGAGTCCAGCGCTATACCACTAGGCCACGCCGACTTCTGCTCTTATCTGAAAAATATAAGCAGATGTAGCCCAGTGGATGAGTTGTTCGGCTTGTGACCAAGAGGTCCGGGTTCGACACCCGTCTGGGACACACCGGTGCGATGTCTTTCGGATGAGACAGTAAAAACCGAGGTCCCGTGTCACGGTAGGCATAGCATGTAAAAGATCCCACTGGGCAAAGTCAGTGACCTTGAGACCTGCACCGTTACCTTTATGCTAAAAATAGCTTTTTCTGACTTTGTCGCATACAAATCTTGTTTGTTTGTTTTTTTTTTTTTTGCTTTTCACTTTTGGAAGGTTGTGCCCCCCACTTTTCAATACCGAGCTACGCCACTGCAAATGCCTAAGGAAGAATATTATTGGCTAGGTGAAAATTGCACAATACGATAGATATGAATATCAAACAAAATAGGGTGATAGTGATTTTAGGAAGATTTTGTTAAGAGACAAGCATGGCAAGTAGAAGTGGTGACTTTACATTAAATCATTGACATTGGATAGTGATTTTAGATGTTTGTTATGATACGGTTTCGGAGCGGATTTTGTTGGATAGTGCGCGATGGTGGGTTTCTAGACTTACGGCTAGGTCACGGGATGTATTAGGATATGAATGAGTATGACCTTGTACTGTAACGCCATAATATACTCTCCCAGTCTGCTTAAGACAAAGGCAGCAAGTTTTGGTCATGAGCAAAGATAAAAGATTTAGCTGATCAGGTAAAGACAGTAGATTTACTCGTATAGCTAGAAGCAAAAGCGTGCTAAGTCTACCTGCATAGCGGTTACGACTTTACTTAGACTTAAGATGTGACATACATATAAAGGAAAAGCTACTTATTGGATATACAGTGGTCACTTTGATTGTAATCCTCCCAGATGTCGCCTTGTGTGAAGACGGAAGTGTTAGAACACAATGAGATGAGTTGTGTGTCGACATCCTATTCACGATATCATCTGGTAACATATTGTCAGGCGGTCATCACTGTTTGTTGAGAAAATTAACATCTTTATAAAAATCGTATTGGGTATCATTGTGATGCTAAAAGCAGGTTATTTTTATCCGTCTATAAGCACTATGTCTCCATATTCATCACAGATTTTATTCAAAAATGATTATAAAGCACCTTTGTAAAGTATTCCTGAATGAAGTATAGTCGCCTTCTCTTAATTGGCTTTGTATGTGAGAATAGCAAGCAGCTCATGGGGTTATCAACCTATTACCAGGTAAACATCGCGGCTTAGTCGGTATAATAAATGATATACATGTATACGTGAAATATGAATACATCTTTGTATGTCCAGCATTGCGGGCACATTTGATGCCCTTCATATCCATCGAACTTTGTCCTCCTGGTACATGTTCTTACGAAATTATATATAATATAACCTTCAATGTAATTATATATATATATATATATATATATATATATATATATATATATATATATATATATATATATATATATATATATATATATATATATATATACCGTACATGTACCGTGGAAGTTGGAAAATCCTCATTGCCTCGGTGGGCAGTCCACGTCTGTCCTCCGTGGACACCACGGGAGGCCAGTTTTCTGTCCACGTTAATGTTTATAATACAATTTGCCATCTACCTGTACTTGTCCTCTCGAGGTCAAAGCGGACAAGGTTTTCACACCTTTTACCTGTACGTGTCCCCTGGTGGACAAAACGGACGAGCTTTTCATACCTTTAAATTAAAATTGTCCCACAGTGGACGTAAGGGACATTACATACATGTGCTTGTATTTTACAAACCGTCAGACGTAACGTGTTGTCATGTGGTCTTTAAAACTACGTTCGTGAAACTTCCAGATTATTTTTATATATTTTTTTGCTTCCGCTAAACCTCCTGAAAGACAGACGCAAATATTAGTAACGGCCCCGATAACCTATAAACCGGCTGTTAATAGAGCGTAGTTTTGAAAAACGAGTGAATACAACAATATTGCCGTGGAAATGATGTCAGTTATTTTAAGATTTATTATTATTATTTTTATTCTTATTTTTTTGTGACCATGTGCGCGAATATCTTTCTTGCCGGTATTATGTCATGTTAATCAAAGAACATTAACGATAGTTTCACTTTTTCACAGCAGGTATCGGACATTTACGATTAACTACTTTGTTACCATATCCATAAATAGAACAAACCCATTCTGTATGACAATTTATTTGAATGTTTGATAATCAAGGACTCATAAACAAATTGTTTATAAGTCCTTGTGATAATGGAATAAATTAAACTGAAATAATTGAAATGATTTTCTCAGTTTATGGCGCCAGACTCGGGTGTTTTGCAAAAAATCAGAAAACACGATGTTTTATTTAAAAAGTTTTTGATTAAAGAAAAAATAAATAAATAAAATAAAAATCACAATGTTTTCTAAATCACCTCTAGTTGAAAGCATTCAAGGTGTTCCCCTGTTATGGAAAACGCCTGATCATTCATGTGTGAACCAACATTTTTTAATTTGAGCCACAGTGGTGTGAAAATCTCTAGTGTGAAGACTGTCATACATGTACATCCCAATGCATATACATGTATTCTATCGTTATATGTGGGTGTGTATTAATAAATTGTGTACTAGCATTACTATTTTATATTTGAAAATTAATTATTATCAGATTTCTTGTGATTTATTACTCCCCCTCAACAGCAAAATCTAAGAACCATATCTCCGGCAAAGGGAGAAAACCCAAAAATGAATACCCCCACCCCCTTCTTTTATTTGTACTTGTTGAAAGGGACGTATATATCTAGATATATACGTCCCTGTTGTTGATAATGAAGAATTGTACGAAGTTTCAGTCAATTATCTTATTCGCCAATACATTGGGTGATTTTCCTATTGCAAGTCTAAGCATTGTGCTGTAAGCCTACAGGGCAAAAACTTTTAGTGAAATATCGGCGCCACCTAACGACCGAGTTATAGTAACGACACGTCACCCCCCCCCCCCTTTCTCTCTCTCTCTCTCTCTCTCTCTCTGCTGTGCACGAGATATCGTTTGCAAACGTATTTTAAACCTTTTCAATACAACCAAAATATATATTTGTGTATGTATTAATGTAAAACATGCAAGATTCAGTGTTCAGTCGGGTCATCATCTTTTATATATAATGGCATGATCGTATCCATGAAATTAATACAAAAATAGATACGATCGTATTGGGAAAGAATATGTAACGAGTCAAAACAATAAAAAAAAAGCGGGGGGGGGGAGCTTTTCCTCTCTGTTTAGGTCAAACGGCACTTAGTCCAGGTAACCTTGCGACTGGAGCACGCGTGTTGTGTGAAGTCTATTGTTCTACTTCACCCTGGTAGCGAATAATGGTTTGACTTATGACACTGATTAATACACGGAATTAGACGATCGTATCCGATGAAATCATAAGATACATACGGCCCTATATCTGGCAGGAGTATGTAAGAAGCTAAGAAATTTAAAGGGGGGTGTTTCTGAAAGATACTTTTCTTTACTGTTTAGGTAAGAAAACGACCGACACTCTAGTTTCCCTTGCGACTCCAGTGCGCATGCTTTGTCTTTTGTTCTGAGCAGAGACATATATACACATGTATATATGTCTCTGTTCTGAGATTATAAATATTTTTCAAAAGTTTGCCTGCACTTCACCAGGAAGATAAAAGAATACATAAAAAAGAAGAAAACAGACCAAAGAAAATAATAATGAATAAAATAGAATGAAGATCAATGTCCATGTGTATAAATATCTACCAGAATTAATCAAGCGTGTATTTCATCGTAATCGCATGTAATATTTCAAAATCTGAATATGTTTATCAGAGCAATCAATAATGAATATCATATCACATATAATATGAATTTATTTGATTTTAAAGTCAGCTTTACTGTACTGAACCCACAAGTAGTAATTCTTCAATTCGAATCGTTGCCTTCTTTAATTAAGAGTCCGAAATAGGTATTAGAAAGAAACTCGGCACACTCTCGGAATAATAAATCATTTTTTTGTGTGCATATCCTTGGTGACTTTTGTCATACAGATTTGTCAGATGTCTTCAGTTTTCTCTTTTAAATCACACTTATACACGCATCTGTACAATAACCTATCAGCTTGTCTTTACCGATTTCATTCAAATACCATTGATGCACTTTTACGACAAGTAGATATACGGGTATAAAGAACGTAGTTATACGTCCAAACAGGTACGTATATATCTAAAACATTATATACGTCCGTGCTCCAGGTGCGCACTATATTTTCAATTTTTATATAAAAAATGCGTTCTAGTTTTAAAATATTTAGAATAGCAGAATATCTTAAGATACATTTCAAACGTTCATTGTGTAATCAAGCAGAGGAGATTTAAAAAGATGTTAAATGATTATTAATCAAGATATTTTTAAAGTCTAATTTCGTTATTTTTCATGCTTCACCGAACAAACACAATACGCATCATCATAAGGTCGCTGCCATTTTAGCACTATCATACCCATTTACGGGGACATATTTCGTTTCCACGTTTGACCGTCTGACGGCGCGGACACAGGTAAATGACCACCTATATACGCGGTCAATATGGCCTATATACAGGGACAGTGTCCACGCGTGTCCGCGGCTTTACACGCCCAAATCCAATGTCCACGGTACATGCACGGTATATATATATATATATATATATATATATATATATATATATATATATATATATATATATATATATATATATATATATATCTGTTTCAAAATCTGGTCTGTGAATTGGTGCTGCCAATCTGACCGTCCGTCCGTCTGTCTGTCTGTCTGTCTGCGCCAACAATGTGGTTTATCTCCTGAATTTAACTTCATTGCATACAAAATATTAACAATAACTATTTCAAACTTCACATGTAGATCGATCTTGATGAGCTCTATCCATTGAAATTTTTGTTTGTGACTTTACCTTGAAGGTTCCTAGTTTTAATGTCAAATGTATCATCAACATTAGTTCAATCACAGAAAGGCTGTGAGAGTTATGTCTTTCACACTTCACATATAGATAGACGTTGTTGGTGACCTTGACCTTGAAGGTTCCAGGTTTCAAGGTTAAATTCATAATTGAATTTAGTTGAAAGACCATTTACAAAAACTTTCTCAAACTTAAGATGTAGATAGACTTTGATGAGCTATATCCTTTGAAAGCCTGTGTGACCTTGACCTTGAAGGCTCCCAGTAATGGACTTTAGTTCAATTACAGAAAGACCATGAGAGTTATGTCTTTCAAACTTCACATATAGGTAGACGTTGTTAGTGACCTTGACCTTGAAAGTTCCAAGGTTAAATGCATAATTGAATTGAATTAAGTTGGAAGACCATAGACAAAAACTTTATCAAACTTAAGCAATATTCCTGGTGACTTTCTTTTGTGACCTTGACATTGAAGGTTCCCAGTTTCTGGGTCAAAAGTATATTTAAGTTTAGTTCAAAAGATCATGAGAATTAGATCTTTCAAACCACACATGTAGATAGATCTTGTTTAACCTGAATTTTCTTTGGTGACCTTGATCTTAAAATTTCCCCTTTTCAAGGTCAAATGCATAAATATTCCCCCGCAATGAAGTTACACACATAAAAATTAGATCTTTCAAATCTCACACATGGCTGGTTATTGATGAGCTCTATCCATTGCAACCTTCTGGACCTTGACCTTCAATACTCAGTTTGAAGTTCAAATGCATATTAAAGTATAAATCAGTTACATAAATATGATTAGAATTAGAAACTTGGCACACAGATGGACATTTACGAGCACTATAACCGGCCACCTTTGTGACCTAGAAATTGAATGTTCCCAGTTTCAAGATCAAATGCATATTTGAATTTAGTTAGTTAAATAAGGACCACAAGACTTGGGGTCTTTCTAACCACGAGAGTAAATGTAGAGCAAGTGTCCTAATTTTTGCCAGGAAGTCCATATTTTGCCACATTTTACCTATATGGTTAGCAATGTCTGTGTGCAAATTTGGATAGTTTCTTTGAAGTTCTAGGATAAAAAACTTGTTACTATTTACTTGCACAAAATGAAGGACTCTTCCTCTGCTTGCTGTGTCATGTATTAGTATATTTTCTCTTTAAAATGCAACCAATGCATTGGCAGATTTAGAGGGGTAGTAGAGGTTGCAACCCCCTTTCCTCTTTGATCGGAAAAAGCTTATTTTCGACCATTTTTAGGACTGCAACACCACTTTCCCCCTTTCCAGACCGAATAGTGCAAAGCATTAGTCATGGAAGACTGCAGCCCCCACCCCACCCCTAACCCCTTTTCAAAAATTTCTAGATCCGCCTATGCAGTGAAGCTCTTGCAAATGTAATGGAGTTAAATAACCTTTTGTCCTTTATATTAAAATAGATTATATTGCATTCTGTTGCTGCTGTATGCATAGTGTTTCAAAACAGAGTCTGCTCTCAATAATTGTCAACGCTTCACAATCCGGTCATACTGCTTTTAACGGTTTCTTGTTTACTGATAGAATCTTCTGTAGACGTTTTCTACGTCACCAACCCATTAGCATTTTCAAGTAATACTTTTGGTTAGGGGGCAGAAATTAGTCTTGCTTTGTAGAGTATCAATCCCGATATGATTCAAAGACTATAAAAAAACCCCCTAAATTAAACTAAAGTGATGTACCGACGATCACAAGAAGTAAATGTATATATATAGAACTGTTGAATTCAAATTGTTTCCGTATTACACGTAATTTAAACCGTGTGAAAAATTCAGTTTATTTTATTGATTCATAAATCAGTTTTTTATGCCCCCGAATCAGTAGATCGGGGGCATATTGGTTTTTGTCCTGTCTACATGTACTTGCCTGTCTGTTATCAACTTTAACCTTGGCTATAACTTTTGAACCGTGAGAGATAGAGGTTTCATTTTTGACATGCGTATTCAACTAATGAAGCTCTTTCAGATGACCCCAAGGTTGATGACCTTTTGACCTTGACAATGACCTTTGCGCTAAAAATATTTTTTTGGACTTGGGGCTATAATTTTTGAAACATGAGGGATAGAGACTTCATATTTAACATACGTACTCAACTAATGAAGCCCTTTCAAATGACCCCAAGGTTGAGGACCTTTTGACGTTGACATTGACCGTCATGCTAAATTTGGACCGTGAGGGCTATAACTTTTGAAGTGTGAGGAATAGAGACTTCATATTTGACAAACGTACTCAACAAATAAAGCCCTTACAAATTACTCAAAGGTAGATGACCATTTGACCTTGACAATGACCTTCACACTAAAAATAATTATTTGGACTTGGGGCTATAACTTTTGAAACATGAGAGATAGTGACTGCGTATTCAACTAATAAAGCCCTTTCAAATGACCTCAAGGTCGATGACCATTTGACCTTGACAATGACCTTCATGCTAAAAATAATGTTTTGGACTTTTGTGCCGCCGGGGGCATTAGTGTTTCACAAACACAGCTTGTTTTTTTGTATTCCCAGATCTATAGATCAGGGGCATATTGTTGTTGTCCTGTCTATCTGTTTGTCTGTCTGTTTGTTTGTTTGTTTGTCTGTTGTTAACGTAAACCTTAGCCATAACTTTTGAAAGGTGAAGGATAGAAACTTCATTTTTCAAATGTGTACCCAACTAATGAAGCCCTTTCATATGAAACCAAGGTCCATGACCTTTTGACATTGACAGTGACCTTCACGCTAGAAATAACTTTTTGGACTGTGTTTGTTTGTTTGTCTGTTCTCAACTTTAACCTTGGCCATATCTTTTGAACTAATGAAGCCCTTTCATATGAAACTAAGGTCCATGACCTTTTGACTTTGACAATGACCTTCACACTAAAAATAACTTTTTGGACTTTGTTGCCACTGGGGGCATTAGTGTCTCACAAACACAAACTGTTTTTTCATATTTTGTACATATCTGTCCTTTTTAGCTTAATACCTTAGCCTAAGTTTACTAATGTGATCACTCGTCATCCGTTGTCCCTTCAGCTAAGCTATCTATATAGAACTGTTCAAGGAATTTTGATGAATCTTGTCAGGGATTAAATGCTCAAGGTTACTACAAATGCTTTATTTTTGGTCCAGATTGTCAAGGGAGGATCTAGAGCAGGGCGACATAGCTCCAACAGGATATAATACCCCCTTACAAACTTCTTCGTACCGGCTGCACAGATTGATAAAAGAAGTTTGTTGGAGTGATATAGAAGATATTTCAAGAAGCATTATGGTTTTGGATCCATTCTAAAACCAATTACAATTGTTACGATTGATCATTTTTGACAGATTTATGGTCCTTGGACTTGTAAATTTCAAGATTTTGTTTTGAAAATTCATTAAAAATCTAATTTTTGTAAAAACATTATGAAATTTCTCATGAAACAAGTAAAATGTACCAACTTCCACATATTTTACAGGTATTGATATCTGAGAAATTTATAATTTTAGGAGGGGGGTGACCATCTGTCCTAGGTCATGTTTTCCGGACTTTTTTTGCCGTCTTTCAAAATATTGAGTTGAAATTTGGTATATGGCTTTATATCAAGTGGCATCAGTACCAGTTCGAGTTTTGTTACGATTGACATACTTTTGAAGGATTTAAGGCCCTTGGACTTATATAAATTTCAAGATTTTTTCAGAAATTCATTAAAAATCTATTTTTTGTCAAAACAGTATGAAATTTCTCATGAAACAAGCAAAATGTACCAACTATCACATATATTACGGGTTTTAATATCTTTTACTTCATTTTTGAGAAATTTATAATTTTAGTGGGGGGGGGGGGGGTTGACCATATGTCCTAGGTCATGTTTTCCGGACTTTTTTTGATGTCTTTCAAGATCTTGAATTGAAATTTGGTATATAGCTTTATATCAAGCGGCGTTAGTACCAGTTCGAGTTTTGTTACGATTGATCATTTTTGACAGATTTATGGCCCTTGGACTTATAAATTTCAAGATTTTGTTTTGAAAATTCATTAAAAATCTAATTTTTGTAAAAACATTATGAAATTTCTCTTGAAACAAGTAAAATGTACCAACTTCCACAAATTTTACAGGTATCGAGATATCTTTTTCTTTATTTTTGAGAAATTTATAATTTTAGGAGGGGGGGGGGGAGGTGTTGGGGGGGGGGGCTTGTACTAAATGCCGGTAATTTCAAGTTTTTTTTTGCAGGTCAAGTTCCAAGATGGGCTGGATAGGACCATTTCTGCAGGAGTTATTGCCCTTGGACTTATTCCTATGATAAAATGCTATGAAACGCAATTAACTTCAGTAACCGTCAGATGTTTTTCATGAAAATCATGCCAAATGCGAATTGATCCTGTCCGAATTAAGCGATAGGCGTATTATGCCTCGCTAGGCGTTGCTCTTGTTAACTTCTGCTGTTATACCACATGAAAGATTTTAATGAATCCTGGAATGCATGAAGTACTATAGGTCCTCTATCAATTTGGTAAATTTCATCCAAATTGGTTAATAGATAATGCCACCATGTCTAAAAAGTAGGTCTCACAATGGTACATATACCACTTGATAATTGAAATATGGAGAGTAGCGGTTCAAATCCAGCTGTGGTCAAAATTTTTTTTTCATTTCTTTACACATCTAAATAAGTTTTTAAATGTTTCTCAACACTCAACATATGAAATTAGGCAATTTTAAGTTAAATCTGGACAATATTTGAAACAATTGTTGTTCCTGACCCAGACTTGAAATCAGTCAACAAAAGGCCCCACCTAAAGAAAATGACTAACTTGTTGCCCTGAATCACATCTTGCAGAGACAAAGCAAATGCTTAATATCAAAATCACCTGAATGGATGTGCAAAAAAGTGGGTTTTTTTTATTCTGGTCTGAAATAAAATTTGACATATTTTCAACATTTGTGTTGACTTAGTCACAGTAATGCAAAAATAAATGAATTCTTCCTTCATGCATGACTGATCATCTAGGTACTCAGGTGAGCGATATAGGCCCACTTGGGCCTCTTGTTATGTCTTTTCAGTTTTTTCAGTTTTGCATACCGGTAATTTCATTTCATTCTCTGTTTTTCTCTTTGTAGTGTGTGTATTTGTTCATTAAATTTGAAACAAATGTTAGTATAAAGAATCTGATTGCAAAATTGATTTGATTGATTGATATTGGCCTCCTAGGGCTTCTATTTTTGCAGATGGTTTACACAACAGTCAGGTATGCTTTGGGGAAATTTTTCAATGTATGATATAAGTTGTATTGCTGATAACTCTGTATCTAACCTGGTCCTTGAGGTGGATACTGGATTTATGTCTTTTCCTACAGAATCACTGACAGTGGAGATCCAAGCTTGTAATATTCAGTTTTACTGACTACCCAAGCTTCAAACCCAAGATCATTCGATTATCTAAACTGTGTGGAATTCATTACCATTCTTTCTACCTTTCCAGGCTTCTAACCTGAAACTTTTAATCAACTATTAAACTGCTTGGGCTTCTTTATAAACTATCAAGTAACAAGACATTTATGTAGAGTTTTTTTTTAAATTATGCATAATTGTATTTTTGGGTTTTTTTTCTTTCAGGAATCAATTGTCCAGAGTTTTTGATATGATTTATGATGTCAATTTACTGGACAGTCGAGATGCTGCAAATCTACAATTATTGGGTCGACCAGACCTTAGTTGTACTTTCACCAAACTTCACTGCTGGAGACTAACCATGTTTGATAAGGCTGTGTTTCTTGATGCTGATACCCTTGTAAGAATCTTTGATGTTATTATTCACCTTCAGTGATGTTTCTTTACTTTATTATCCATTCCTATATTCATTAACTTGATTCATTGCTTGATATTGTTTCTGTTGCCGAGGTATATGATGATTTTTACTTTATTGTTTCTTTACTATGATGGTGTATTCTTATTACTTTGATTTTATGATCCCTTACTGATTGAGGAGGTTCTAAATAGATGTCGTGGAGGTTCCTATCCTCATTGAGGTCCTGTAGTCTGTAGTACTGTAATAGATGTCCTGGAGGTTCCTATCCTCATTGAGGTCCTGTAGTCTGTAGTACTGTAATAGATGTCCTGGAGGTTCCTATCCTCATTGAGGTCCTGTAGTCTGTAGTACTGTAATAGATGTCCTAGAGGTTCCTATCCTCATTGAGGTCCTGTAGTCTGTAGTACTGTAATAGATGTCCTAGAGGTTCCTATCCTCATTGAGGTCCTGTAGTCTGTAGGACTGTAATAGATGTCCTGGAGGTTCCTATCCTCATTGAGGTCCTGTAGTCTGTAGTACTGTAATAGATGTCCTGGAGGTTCCTATCCTCATTGAGGTCCTGTAGTCTGTAGTACTGTAATAGATGTCCTGGAGGTTCCTATCCTCATTGAGGTCTTGTAGTCTATAGTACTGTAATAGATGTCCTAGAGGTTCCTATCCTCATTGAGGTCCTGTAGTCTGTAGTACTGTAATAGATGTCCTGGAGGTTCCTATCCTCATTGAGGTCCTGTAGTCTGTAGTACTGTAATAGATGTCCTGGAGGTTCCTATCCTCATTGAGGTCCTGTAGTCTGTAGTACTGTAATAGATGTCCTGGAGGTTCCTATCCTCATTGAGGTCCTGTAGTCTGTAGTACTGTAATAGATGTCCTGGAGGTTCCTATCCTCATTGAGGTCCTGTAGTCTGTAGTACTGTAATAGATGTCCTGGAGGTTCCTATCCTCATTGAGGTCCTGTAGTCTGTAGGACTGTAATAGATGTCCTGGAGGTTCCTATCCTCATTGAGGTCCTGTAGTCTGTAGTACTGTAATAGATGTCCTGGAGGTTCCTATCCTCATTGAGGTCCTGTAGTCTGTAGGACTGTAATAGATGTCCTGGAGGTTCCTATCCTCATTGAGGTCTTGTAGTCGGTAGGACTGTAATATTTATCACATTAACATTAGAGCAAGATGGTTTAGATGAACTTACTCAGTGTGATCCTCTGATGCTTACTTTATCCTTGCCATGTTTTATGAGGCTCTTACACCTCATAACCTGTCAAGTTATACCCACATTGTGATTATTAGTACTTTAGCTGATCTTAAAGAGAGGCACATGGCATTATTCACAGATTTTCAGTTTTGATGAAGGAAGTGCTCCCATGTTTAGATCTACTGACCAGTACTCTATTGTCTGTCGCTATTTGTACATCTTTTTGTAAAATGTCTTTGTTATCGTATCTCTTCATGGACTATTAATCACAGAAGATCATGTATGATCTCATTTTGTCATCTTTAGGTCTAGTCTTGATCTTAGGGCCTAAAAAAGAGACATAGTCACTTTTATGCCTTCGATTCGATAGATCGGTGCATATTGTTTTTGTCTTGTCTGTCTGTTTGTTTGTCTGTTTGTTTTCAACGTTAACCTTAGCCATAACTTTTGAACCGTAAGGGATAAGAACTTCTTATTTCACATGCGTACTCAACTAATGAAGCCAAGGTCAATGACTTTTTGATCTTGACAATGACCTTCATGCTAAAAATAACTATTTGGACTCTGTTACTGCCAGGGGCATTTGTGTTTCACAAACACAGCTTGTTCTATATTCGTCTAATCACATCTCCTATGTGTGGTATTTTTCCTTTATGAATCTGTATCTTACACATTATTTTCTCTCTCATGTTCGTAGAGACTCTAATGAAACTTACATGAAGGATTTGATCAGCATTTTTGATGAACAAATATGAAATAATCAATGTTCTGTAATACATATGACTGCCTCAGTAGCTCTCTTGAAAGTCTAGGAACTGGATTTTTTGCCTCATTTTCATAAAAAGATTAATGAAACTTTACAGGAACGATCTGCTCAAGATACCTGATGAAGGTATGTGAAAGATACAGTGTTACACAGTTCAGTATGGCTCCTGTGGCCACTATGTTATTTTCTACCAATTGGGATAAAACTGATACTGGATAGATTTGCTTTTTATAATTAGAAACTTTAAGCAAAATACTGAAAATTCATATAGATGGGGTTATTTAACTAATATTTGTCATTTGCTTATTGCAGGGGAATATGTAATTGCTGCCATTTTTACAACTGAATATTATCATACACCCATTCAAACAAACAAACAAACAAAGTTTGGGGGATACATAGGAATCACCCTGTCTGTCCATCTATCTGTTTGTCCATCAGTCTTGTCCGGGCAATAACTTTTTAACCCTTGCATGGATTGAAAAATATGTAATAGAATTGTGCCCAAGATCAAAGGGTGTATTATGACCTTGAAACAAGGTCATATCTGCAAGATAAATGTCACAGTGCATAGGATGATAAAATCTTGTATGGGCTATAGCTTTTTTGCCCCTGCATGGATTTGAATAATATTTCCCAGAATTGTTGCCCAGGACTGAAGGATGTGTCATTATCTTGAACCAAGGTCATATATGCAAGGTCAAGGTCACAATGCAAAGGGAATCGTGTATGGGCTATAGCTTTTTAACACTTAAAACCTTAAAGTTTGTCATGACCTTGAGCCACATTCATTTGTGCAAGGTCAAGGTCATACAACATAGGATTGATAAAATCAAGTCTGAACCATAACTGTCTTCACATTGAGATTATCTCCAAATAATTTTGCCACTGCATGGGGTATTCATCTCTATAGTACATCATCATATCTATGGTAGAATATCAATTTGTGTATTTGACTATAAAATGGTAGATTAAAGCCAGAAAAATAGAAAACAGTAGATACTTCTTAAAATGTTATTTTCTTATAAATAAGTTCAATCAATGCAAGTGTCCTAGATTTCTTCATTGTAAATCTTGTGAATAAAGAGCTTATTGCGTATACACTTACATATGCACATGAAATATTTTGTCTCAAACTTCTGCATCACACTGTTCTTATGATGGAAAATTTGAAGCAGCTCTGGGTAGAATTGAAGTTAAATACAATCTGATAGCAGAGATGTTGAAAAATTTTCAAACATGTCATTCATTTTCAGTGATTTTGAAAAATTCATTAGTCATGACAATGAAGTATATAGAAACATTTTCAGAATTTTGTCAGTCAGAATGACATTTTGTTAGACAAAACATTTGGACTGACAAATTTCAGCATCACTGCTGTCTGGTCAAACTCTCAGTGAAATTTTTTTTTGTTTATTTTTTCTAGATAAAGTGGGTATTAAAAATTATTATCATTAATAAATTTCATGTATGAATGTGATTTGTCAGCTTTATAGGTCACAGGATATATGTTAGCTGAATAAGAATATAGAGAAATAAATTGTTCTCCTTTTTTATCAGGTTTTACAGAATGTAGATGAACTCTTTAATCGAGAGGAACTATCTGCTGCACCAGATGCAGGCTGGCCAGATTGTTTTAATTCTGGTGTTTTTGTGTATCGTCCATCTGAGGAGACATACAAGTCTTTGTTGGACTTTGCAATGTCTCAGGGCAGCTTTGATGGTAAGGTGTTCTTTTTTCACCCCTGATTGAAGTATGTGATAGGTTAATCACACAATACTTAACATTCTTTGTCAGAAAACGGCCAATATCCTCCAGCTTCTTAAAGTAACGCACCAGTTTTTCATGCCCCAATAATAATAGGCTATGTAGCATCATTTGACTTGAAAGAGTGTCTGGTGCAAAGGGTCTTTAGAAAAGTTTATTGATTTCTGTGTAAACACATTTAATTTAAAGGTTTTCTGCGTGTCATGCAGCTGAAATATTTATGCCCTACAAACATGGCTGGAGGTATTAGGTATTTGCTTTATCTGTCCTTCAATCATTCCATCACACAGCAGTGGTCATATTCACAAAAACTCATGTTTTAATCTTAGGATTACTCTTAAGACTGTCTGGTTAACTTAACTTCCTTGCATTCTATCCAATGAAAGTTGGATACATGGATATTTACGAAAAGAGGAAGATTCCTATTGATTTTGGGGTCAATAAATCAAACTTCAAGGGCACTACTGATAAAAACAGTTTAGAAATACTGGTTTCTAGATGATAAATGTTGCATCTTGCAGACTATTGAAACCAAATTTGGATGTACGGATGCTTTCAATAAGGGAAAATGCATATTGATATTTTTGGTTTCCAGTTGTTATTAAATAGATCATGTACATGCATCCTACATAAACTGTATTTGGATGTATTAAATCTTATTGAAAGGGAAGGGTACCTATTGATTTGGGAGTCAATAGGTCAAAGGACAAGGTTAAACTTGGTAATATTTTATAGGAGTTATGACACATAAAACTTATGATTAAGACATACCAGTATTAGTCAAGAAATCTTTCTTAATGCTATAAAAAGCCGCAGCAGGGGCATAAGTGTAACTTGCATGCTCTAGTTAAGTTGTACAGTTATCATGAACAAATAACTGCATATCATATGACTGTGAATTATTGACAGCAGTGTAAGACTTAAATCATTTCATTTCTTGAATTTATGTCCTGAATGAATTTTTGTTTTTCAGGTGGTGACCAGGGTTTATTGAACATGTATTTTCGTGATTGGGCTACCAAAGACATATCCCGACATCTACCTTTCGTATATAATGTAGTATCTCAAGCTTTTTACAGCTACCTGCCAGCTTTCACACAGTCAGTATTCACTTTGTAGAGAAATGTTAAACAATATAATTTTAAGCTTACCTTGACAAAGGTGAGAGGAGCTTATGCTATACCTCCACATCAGCATTCCTGTCCATGTCTGGTAAAGTAGTTTGGGGGGACTCTGATCCTATGAAGCATCTGACATACATTATATGCTTGAGTGGCTCGGTTAATTAGTTTGGTGTAATTCCATATTGAAGATAGTATAGATGGTATAGTAACCAAACTTGCACCATAGGTTCACCTTAGGATGCTGACTTAAGCCCATGCTTCAAGATTACAGTGTTCCATGGAACTTCCTACTATTTTTTTAGCTCACTGCAATGAACTGTCTGGAGAGCTATTGTCGTACCCCTGTGTGTAGGGATCCTCGTGTAAAAAATATTTTAACCTTGGCTCTGTCTTTTGAATCTTTAGCTTTGGTACTTCCCTTATAGGTTCCTTATGACAAGAGCTTTCATTTCATACCATGACTTTTGACCTTGTGACCTTGGACTTTGGCCTACTTTTCAAAGCCTTTAACCTGGTCTATGTCTTATGAATTAATTGATGTAGGGCTTTGATACTTCATACATATGTTCCTCATGAAAAGAGCTTTACTTGGTACCATGAACTTTTGATCTTGGACTTTGACCTACTTTTCAAAAGCTTAAACCTGGACTGTGTTTTTTGAACTAATTGGGTTAGGGCTTTGATAATTCACACATTCCCTCATGTCATCAGTTTTCATTTGTTACCAAGACCCTTGACCTTGGACTTGTGAACTTGGACTTTGACCTACTTTTTAAAAACTTTTATATAGGCTGTATTTTTTAACTATTAGGGGTAGGGCTTTGATATATCACACATAGGTCCCTCATATCAAGAGCTTTCATTTGATACCATGACTTTGACTCAGTGACCTTGACCTTTGAGTTTGACCTACTTTTCAGGACCTCTTACCTGGGCATTTTCATCTGGTCAAGCTTTGAAATAACAAATTGCTTAAGGAATAGCTTATTTAATAGCAACATCCCATGCAACAAGTTCTGCTGTATTCTGACAACTCTTGTTTGACAAGTACTGTATTGAGATGAGCAGAGTAATCTTTGATTACACTTTGTATAGCTCATTCTGTCCGTCAGTCCCTTTATTGAAAGCTTTTTGTACATATGGCTTTTTATAAATCCATCATAAATGCATGTATTATGGTATGACATTGTGGTTTTGTAGGTCCATGAGTTTGTCAACCTTTAAACAAGATGCAGAGTATACTATTTAGGCTAAGCCTTTCAGTCTTTGTACACTTGTTTCTTATGACATGAGGAGGAACCCTATTGTTTTCAATATCAAGATCATAGGTCAGTCATTTTTGTGGCAAAAATAGCAAATTTATAGAAGGCACCTTGTAAGAAGATACAGAACCAACTGTTTACGCCAGAACTTTTTAACTTTGCACACTTATTTCTTATGACTTGAGGACATTGGTTTTCATGGTCATATCTGCAAGATCAAGGTTACAGTACTTATGTCGGTTAAATTTTTGTCTGGGCCATAACTTTTTTACCCCTTGAATATTTCTTAGAATCATAGCCCAGGACTCAAGGGTGTGTCATGACCTTGAACCAAGGTTTTATTTGCAAGGTCAAGGTCACAATGTATATGATGAGTCATTCATTGCCTGACCGTTCCTTTTTACCCCCTGCATGGATTAGAATAATGTTTCACAGATTTGTTGCCCAGGACTCAAAGGTGTGTCATGACCTTGAACCAAGGACATATCTGCAAAGTCAAGGTCACAGTGCATATGGTGGAATTATTGTCCAGACCATAGTTTTTTACCCATTGCATAGATATATTTCACAGGTCCATAGGGTGTGTCATGACCTTGAACCAAGGTCATATCTGAATTATCAAGGCCTTAACTTTCTACTGCCTGCATTGATTTCAATAATATTTCATAGAATTGTTGCCCAGGTCCCAAAAAAGTGCTATGACTTTGAACCAAGTTGAAATTTCATTATTAGTATAAAATTACAAGAGTTTTGCCTCTTTAATGAAATTTAGTAGAAAATTTGGAGGGGGAATTTGAAGCCCTAAATAATTTCTCCATTTTCACTTATTCTCTTTTTAAATTAAGTGAAGTGCTTATTATGCAACGTTCAGCATTGGTCTTGTTCAGAAATGTTGAAAGAATTTTGATGACTCTTGGTAGAGATGAAGTATTTAAGGTCCCCTAAAAGTGTTATTATTTTTTGGCCAGATCTGTTAATGCATGTGTTTAGGGCAAAGCAATATAGGTCCCCAGAAGTAATTCTCATTAGACAAACATTCTCTTCAGAATGGCTGCAGAGTTTGATATAAACCAGTTATATTGATGTGATCTAGAAGGGTATTGTAAGAAGTTTTCTTGGTTGTTTTTTTCCAATCAGAAATGAATTTTTCAAGTCTTTTCAGCTCACCTTCACTGAAGGTTTAAGTGGCATTTGTTTGCCCATCTGCTTGCGTAAACTTTTTATACTATATATGTTGCAGGAAGTATCTGTTTGAAGGGTTATTTGAAAGTTTTTATTCTTAGTTTGATTTAATTGATTTATTATCACTTTTTCTCATTTTGATATAAGGCATGAATGGAAATAATTCAAACCACACTTACTTGAATCATTTATTTTATACCATATTACATAGAAAAAATATGGGAAAAAGGATTCTTATCTTATCTCTTGGACATATTTTTGTATTATTGTCTTGATTTATACAATGTAGAGAAGCAAGCTAACAGAGTTTTGTTAATTGTCAGAAAACATAATAAGCAGAAGAATATATGTATATGCCAGTCTCTTCATGCAAGCAGTTGTAAATGAGGAAATTATTCTCAGATGTGCAATACAGGCTGACTTAGGCCTCTTGTTTCTCAATCTGAGCAAATTTGGTTTTGTCTTTATTTCAGATTTAAACAAGATGTGAAGATAGTACATTTTATTGGTGCTACCAAACCGTGGCACCATCCATACAACACATCAACAAGGGAAGTTACTCCATTGCCAGAGACTGGACATAACAAAGACTACCTGCAAATATGGTGGAATATCTTCATGGAAAACATACAGCCAACTCTTGATCCATCGTTGGTAAGATCTAGGCACTTGGCACATTTGCATGATCACTGTAGAGAGAATACAGCTATGTTGTACATGTTGTCACAGGCTTCTACATTTTGAGTCATTTGTGAATGTTTATTTGTCTCGTACATATAATGTATGTTGTTTTGAGGCAGGAATTGTTGCACTGATAGCTGTCTGAATTTGTAGAACTGCATCATGGTATGATACTTACTTTTGAGTGTCGTGTCAAGTTCTGTTTTGTGAATGCATTTTACTCGTCCTCTCTTGCTTTACAAATTTACAGAATTTTCAGTCTTCATGTTCAATTTGTGTGGAGTACTGAGAGAGTTTAAGGAAGATATCCAAAACCTTAGTCCGTATATCCCAGGTTTGTCGGTTTGTTCTGAGTGAGATATGTGTTTCCAGTCTGCTATCCCTGTTGTTTTGTAGTTTCTGTATAATTTAACTAAATATATGTTATATGTGTATGCAAGTGTGCTTGAATCAAATTATTCAAGTATCTTTAGAGTTATCATGTTTTCATGGTAATGTTTTCTCAAATAGACTATTGATTGTTACTGGTAAATATCATTGAGTTTCGGGTAATTATTGCCTGTTGTGTGTATTCTACCTGTTAATGCCTTCATTTTCTCTTTCATGCTGGCATTAGGGAAGGTATCAAAACACTGAAGAGAAAAATTTTAACTATAATAAACATTGTTTGTATGTGTCTGCATACACTTTCACTGAAACTCAGAATTCAGTTTGGTGGAAAATTATCAAACTTTGGCCTTTCAGTTGTTTTCCAAGATGTCTTTTATTTCTTCTCAAGGTAATGTGTGTGTAAACACCGTATTCCTCTTAACATTTTAGCAATTCCATTTACTTATGTATATTTGTGTTTCAGATGCATAGAATTTTATGATTTACATACACTGATGCTCCATTAATCAGGAATCGTTTGTTCCCCGTAAATTTTTCAGGATAAACAGATTTTCCGGACTACCGGATCATTGTACATATATAGATATATTTGTCTGGAATCTTACTTCTCAGATATCGTATGATGATAATGTAAACAAAGGCCTATCCATTTTCATGTATAATAAATTCTTGTTCGTTATGTATTTATCAATGAATATGCATCACAGTCCTAAAATTCAATAAACACTTAAGCAATTTTATCTTCGAAATTACTAACACACTTTTGAATTGTGCAAATTAGCAACCTCTTGTCCTTTAATGTTGACAGCTGCCTATGGATCACCTCGTGCATAACATGAGGGTAATTAAATGGAACATTTATCCAGTGTCAGCTGATTAAAAAATCCCGGAAATATTGGACGCCGCGATCTGAGGGAATGTTTGGGGTTGGGGTATGATAACAAAGAGGTTCCAGCTTTGATTCCCATTACCAGTTCATTGATGTCCTGTTGTCAGGATGAGACAGTAAAGATAGAGGTCCCAAAGTCTCAGTGAGCATTGGCACATCAAAGATACTCAATGCACAGGTGTGTCTAGACTGAAATCTCTGTGTAATGCATACAATCATATAAATCACATGCCATGATCAGATAAATGATTTAAACTTGGCAAGACATAAAACCAATCCCAACAAACATGCAGGGGTCTAGAATTCCCATTTCCCGTTGCCCGGGGAAAGTAAAATGTCAGGTCGGGAAAGTGAATAGCTGATTAGTTCTCACCCGTGGGCAAGTAAGTTATTCTCAAGTCCGCGTCTGCGTACTAGTTTTAGTGAGTGCCACCTTTGTCTTCTTTTAAGTGACTAACTCTGTAGAAGCATATACGCACTATGTCATGCATGAATATGCGTGAAAATGTTCTTAAAGAATGAATCTAATTTTTGGGGTTTTTTTTGTTGTTTTGCGGTATATAACGAAAAAATGACTGGAAACTGCATCATTACACGCAGCGCATCGCCGCATGCTGCATAAGTCTTCCGTCTTTTATTTTGTGATATACCTCCATCCAACAAAAAACAAATTAAATTCATTCCTTATCAATTAATTGCTTTCAAACATGTTTTATATTCTCCAAAATTGGTATGTTATTGGTGCAAAATAACATTAGGAAATCTGTTCCTGCACTTGTCTTGATAAGCAGATTATCCAGGTAACTGGAGCTCGGATTAATGGAGCATCACTGTTGTCATTTACTTTTGTGCATTTAAAATAAATATATATATATATATCAATGAGTAAATGACTAGCATTGATGTTTTCTAGCATTATAAATGTCAAGCCACTGTGTATGTGTTTAGTTGTGCTTTATTCCTGTTTTCTGTAGTACATTGTTATTCCATTCAGTATTTTTATGTCTTACAGTGTGCCATGCCATACAATATTGTTATCTCTTACAGTGTAACATGCCATACAATATTGTCATGTCTTACAGTGTAACATGCCATACAATATTGTCATGTCTTACAGTGTAACATGCCATACAGTATTGTTATGTCTTACAGTGTAACATGCCATACAGTATTGTTATGTCTTACAGTGTAACATGCCATACAGTATTGTTATGTCTTGCAGTGTAACATACCATACAGTATTGTTATATCTTGCAGTGTAACATACCATACAGTATTGTTATATCTTGCAGTGTAACATACCATACAATATTGTTATGTCTTACAGTGTAACATGTCATACAGTATTGTTATATCTTACAGTGTAACATGCCATACAGTATTGTTACGTCTTACAGTGTAACATGCCATACAATATTGTTATGTCTTACGGGTGTAAAATGCCATACAATATTGTAGTCTTAGAGTGTAACATGCAAGTAGAGATAACTCTTAATCTCATTACCCATTAATTAGGGCCCTGCTTCATAAACAGTTCCTTATTGTAATATCTGTCTGTTTGTCCGTCAGCAAAAACTTCATCATTCGCTGTATCTAATACACTGTCACAGGTAGAGCTTTCATATGTGTGTTCCTTATGACAAAACCTTTCAGCTGGTACCAAACTTTTTGATCATGTGTAATTGACAGTCACTTACTGTGACCTTTGTCCTGCATTTGAAAAACTTTAACATTGGCTATAACTATTGAACCATTAGAAGTAGGGCTTTCATATTTGGCATCTGCATTCCTTATGACAAGACCTTTCTGCTGGTACCAAATTAAGGTCAAGGTCATGGTGACAAGCATCCTGAGGGACCCTTCTGACTGTCCGTTTTCTAGTGATGTCTGTAAAAGTCTTATAGTATATTGTAAAATGTTACCTTTTGTTATATCTGAATGCAAAAATTCTATTTATAAAGTTTGCCCTGATAAGTGACATTGATATTAACATTGCATGTTGATTTTCAGAGGGTTATCTAATATATAGTTATAGTAATTATCATCTTTGTGGTGATATTTACTGAGGTGAAATCTACAGTTTTTGAAGAGTGTTATAGTTGCATTGAATTCTAAAGAATGCTATTTAGAATTGTTTTAACATTTGCCCTACTGTAATGAATGAAGTGTGAATTATGTGCATTGTGACTGTTGTTAAAATGTCTGACCATTCTCTTTCATCTTCATCCAGAGCCAGCAGGTGGTAAGTAAACTTCAGGTTTCTACATTGTTGTACACTTAGTCAATTTGATTTTTAGTTTGTCGAGAAGTCATGAATTATAATCTCAGATAACATTGATATATACACACTGTATTAAGAATAAAGATAGATTTATTCTAGACCATGATCTTGTGATAAGTAGTCACTACATTATCTATTATCACTAATTCTCCTTACTAGCACACTGACATACTAGTTAACATAGCTAATACAAATAAATCTTTTATTTTCTCATAAGAACTAAAAATCAAATAGAACTAGATATAATTAGGATATAAATATTGACATAGATTATCATTACATAGGAATGCCTTGTTACAAGTTTCCATGACAAAACTCACCTGTGTACGTCATTGTAATAGTTATATTACTATGTGACTAAATCCTACTTGTGTTCTCCACATTGTAATAGTTATATTACTATGTGACTAAATCCTACTTGTGTACTCCACATTGTAATAGTTATGTTACTATGTGACTAAATCCTACTTGTGTACTCCACATTGTAATAGTTATGTTACTATGTGACTAAATCCTACTTGTGTACTCCACAGTAATTTGATAGAAAAGTTCTGGTATAATATGAAGTGTATAATTCCTTGTGACTGTTGTAATGCCTGTCCCCATTTGTCTGTAACATGTGTTCCTTACTAGTCCTTTTATGATAGATTCTTTATAAACATACAGACATCTTATTCAAATTTCTAAATAGTCATGAATGTGATAAGGACTACATACAGATAACTTGATTCTGAATTGCTATAATGTTCTGTTGGAAACATGGATAGCAGGTATTTCTATAACATTCAACAAAGAAAGCACTGTAGTCTTCTGTCCATGTTTTATCTGAAATGTAGAGAACTGATGCTGTAAATTCTACAGAAAAGAAATGAAATAGAAAATAAGAAAACCAAGCTAAGAATAAAATCACATTCCTGTTTCATTTTCATACCATCATACATGAGAAACAAAGAAATAATTACCCAGAAGTATTGTTATCTTTTATTTGTTATCTCATCTAGATGGAAAATATTAATCTATGTGATCTGGACTCTAGCTTTATCTTACTGCTAATTGTGGTTAGAGCGTTGTACATTCCAGAATTGATCTTGTTAGTAATGGTAGTCCGTATGATGTAGACTCCTGCATTAATCTTGTCAGTAATGGTAGTCTGTATGATGTAGACTCCAGCATTAATCTTGTCAGTAATTGTAGTCCTTATGATGTAGACTCCAGCATTAATCTTGTCAGTAATAGTAGTTCTTATGATGTAGACTCCAGCATTAATCTTGTCAGTACTGGTAGTCCTTATGATGTGGACTCCAGCATTAATCTTATCAGTAATGGTAGTCTGTATGATGTAGACTCCTGCATTAATCTTGTCAGTACTGGTAGTTGTTATGATGTAGACTCCAGCATTAATCTTGTCAGTAATAGTAGTCCTTATGATGTAGACTCCAGCATTAATCTTGTCAGTACTGGTAGTCCTTATGATGTAGACTCCAGCATTAATCTTGTCAGTAATAATAGTCCTTATGATGTAGACTCCAGCATTAATCTTGTCAGCACTGGTAGTCCTTATAATGTAGACTCCAGCATTAATCTTGTCAGTAATTGTAGTCCTTATGATGTAGACTCCAGCATTAATCTTGTCAGTAATAATAGTCTTTATGATGTAGACTCCAGCATTAATCTTGGCAGTAATGGTAGTCCTTATGATGTAGACGCCAGCATTAATCTTGTCAGTAATAATAGTCCTTATGATGTAGACTCCAGCATTAATCTTGTCAGTAATGGTAGTCCTTATGATGTAGACGCCAGCATTAATCTTGTCAGTAATAATAGTCCTTATGATGTAGACTCCAGCATTAATCTTGTCAGTAATTGTAGTCCTTATGATGTAGACTCCAGCATTAATCTTGTCAGTAATAATAGTCCTTATGATGTAGACTCCAGCATTAATCTTGTCAGTACTGGTAGTCCTTATGATGTAGACTCCAGCATTAATCTTGTTAGTAATAATAGTCCTTATGATGTAGACTCCAGCATTAATCTTGTCAGTAATGATAGTCCTTATGATGTAGACTCCAGCATTAATCTTGTCAGTACTGGTAGTCCTTATGATGTAGACTCCAGCATTACTCTTGTCAGTAATGGAAGTCCTTATGATTTAGACGCCAGCATTAATTTGTCAGTAATAATAGTCCTTATGATGTAGACTCCAGCATTAATCTTGTCAGTAATGGAAGTCCTTATGATGTAGACTCCAGCATTAATCTTGTCAGTAATGGAAGTCCTTATGATGTAGACTCCAGCATTAATCTTGTCAGTAATGATAGTTCTTATGATGTAGACGCCAGCATTAATCTTGTCAGTAATAATAGTCCTTATGATGTAGACTCCAGCATTAATCATGTCAGTAATGGAAGTCCTTATGATGTAGACGCCAGCATTAATCTTGTCAGTAATAATAGTCCTTATGATGTAGACTCCAGCATTAATCTTGTCAGCACTGGTAGTCCTTATGATGTAGACTCCAGCATTAATCTTGTCAGTAATGATAGTCCTTATGATGTCGACTCCAGCATTAATCTTGTCAGTAATAATAGTCCTTATGATGTAAACTCTGGCATTAATCTTGTCAGTAATAGTAGTCCTTATGATGTAGACTCCAGCATTAATCTTGTCAGTAATAGTAGTCCGTATGATGTAGACTCCAGCATTAATTTTGTCAGTACTGGTAGTCCTTATGATGTAGACTCCAGCATTAATCATGTCAGTAATGGAAGTCCTTATGATGTAGACGCCAGCATTAATCTTGTCAGTAATAATAGTCCTTATGATGTAGACTCCAGCATTAATCTTGTCAGTAATGGAAGTCCTTATGATGTAGACTCCAGCATTAATCTTGTCAGTAATAATAGTCCTTATGATGTAGACTCCAGCATTAATCTTGTCAGCACTGGTAGTCCTTATGATGTAGACTCCAGCATTAATCTTGTCAGTAATGGTAGTCCTTATGATGTAGACTGGAGCATTAATCTTGTCAGTAATAGTAGTCCTTACGATGTAGACTCCAGCATAATCTTGTCAGTACTGGTAGTCCTAATGATGTAGACTCCAGCATTAATCTTGTCAGTATGGTAGTCCGTATGATGTAGACTCCAGCATTAATCTTGTCAGACTCCAACATTAATCTTGTCAGTACTGGTAGTCCTTATGATGTAGACTCCAGCATTAATCTTGTCAGCACTGGTAGTCCTTATGATGTAGACTCCAGCGTTAATCTTGTCAGTAATGGTAGTCCTTATGATGTAGACTGGAGCATTAATCTTGTCAGTAATAGTAGTCCTTACGATGTAGACTCCAGCATAATCTTGTCAGTACTGGTAGTCCTTATGATGTAGACTCAAGCATTAATCTTGTCAGTACTGGTAGTCCTTCTGATGTAGACTCCAGCATTAATCTTGTCAGTACTGGTAGTCCTTCTGATGTAGACTCCAGCATTAATCTTGTCAGTAATGGTAGTCCTTATGATGTAGACTCTAGCATTAATCTTGTCAGTACTGGTAGTCTTTAAGATGTAGACTCCAGCATTAATCTTGTCAGTAATGGTAGTCTGTATGATGTAGACTCCAGCATTAATCTTGTCAGTAATGGTAGTCCTTACGATGTAGACTCCAGCATTAATCTTGTCAGTAATTGTAGTCCTTATGATGTAGACTCCAGCATTAATCTTGTCAGTACTGGTAGTCCTTACTATGTAGACTCCAGATGTGTACAGATGTAGTATACATAGACCTGAGTATGGTATATCTATGTTAACATGTGTATTTACTGTATAAATTCTATATGTAAATAAAAAGGTGTCCACCAATTTTTAAACTTTTTTTTTTAATTTTGATTTAGAAAACCACAAACAAAATTATGTAATATGTGCTAACTCATCAGTGTTCAATTGACTCCCTACACCACTATAGCAAAATGATTTGGAAGAAATAAATATGTATGAATATTATTATTTTTTCTCCTGTTTTTTGTATTTGGTTTGTTTTTTTGGTTTTTTTTTTCCCCCTTCTTTTACTTCTCTTTTTTTGTTTTTTTTTCTTTGTTTTTGTTTTAAGTATTTTTTGGGGTGTGAGGATTATTGGGATTTTCTGTTTTTGTTTTGTTTTGTTTGGTTTGAGTTTTATACAGAAACTTTGTAAAAAATATTGTGTAATATCAAGATGTCGAGACTCCCCTTATAATTCATTTTGTTTGTTTTGCCAGTTATCACTAAAAAATTAAGAATATATATATTCCATATATTATCAAAACTGATTTAATAATCACTTTTATTAATAAGCAATCCCCATGGTGCGGCCCTCCAAGCATTGAAATGACATAGGTCCAGTACATAAACAAAAGTAGCTCCATACCCTTTCGATGTAATTAAGCTTTGAAAAAGCTGTCTTTGATCACAAATGACCGAAAAAAATATACAAATATAAAGAATAAGAAGTAACCATCTAATGGAGTAAATTTTACATCAAATGAAGGAGTTTGAAATTAGTTATTGAAAAAAAAAACGTGATTTTTAGCCAACTACTGGTCCAGTACCAGTATCCTTTATCATTGAAGACATTGCCAGTGAAGCTGCCATGGCAGCCATTTTTAAGTCTAATGAACATATTTTTTCCTTTTCCTCACAGTCATGATTAAACTTTACAGAAATGACCTTCTGATTATACTTGACAGCTGATGTAAAAAAATGATGTTATGTAATATAATATAGTTGCCATGGCAGCCATTTAGAAAATTTTATATCTGGATATTATCCCTGATTTTCTTAGCAATTATATTGAAATTGGAATGATTTACTCAAGGTATTGGAGGAATGTACCTGATAATAGTTCTGATAAATAATCTAGTGTGGACACCATGGCATAAAAAATCTTGGAAAGGAATTTTCTCCCACATTATCTTGGTAATTTGATAAAACTTTAAAAGAATGATATATTGAAGATACCTAATCACTGCATATGAAATAAAAAATGCTGTTTTGTAATTCAATAATTTATAATATAAAAGCTTCAATGACAGCTGTCTTGATAACCTCAGAACTGCATTTGCTTCCCCATTTTTGTAGCATTTACAGTACATATAGATGAAACTTTCCATTAACAATTCATTCAACATACCTGATAAACTTACAGTAAAGTCATGGTTTTACATTGCTGATTCTAAGTTACCTGATAAATGTATACAAAAATTTGTGTTATAAATTGTAGTTGCAATGGCAGTCATCTTAAAGCTGAATATTCTGCTTCATTTTTCTGCCCTTTTTATTTAATCAAGGTAGAGAAAAAGGATTACCTACATGTAAAGATTATGCCAAAACTGTCTCTTTACTATTTACTAGATCAGTAGAGCTCCAGGCTCAAGTCTTTAGGTATCTGATGCTACAGTATCCTAGCTATTTGGGAATTTTTACTATTGTTGTAAGAAGAAATACCGTATAAAGTTTTCTGGGGAATAAGTATTACATGTGTATCCACTTTATTTCATAAAGTGCTTCATTGTCAGTTTAAAAGGAAATCTGTCCATGTTGCACATCAAGCAGTGCATCATAATAGTCATCTTCATTTTAGTGCCGTTTTCCTAAATTGTTTAACTGTTTTAATGGCATTTGAAGTAAATTGATTGCTACATTTAAATCCCTGGTAATATTTAAAAAAAAAAAACAGAAGATAGATTATGTGATGGCATTTTAAGACCTGAGGAATCCCACCTATGACCTTTCAACATTAGTCACTGTTCTTTTTTTTTATTCATTATCTCAAAATCATAATTTTGATCAATGAGTCTTATAATATTTATGTGTGGAATCTTAACAAATATCTTTATCTGTGATGAAAATGAACAAGAATCTACTGAAGATTTTGTCGGTAAATAGACATAGAATAAATGATGATGACATAAATTTGGTAATGTTTGCCAAACAAAATGAAGCAATTTCACCTACTCGATTTAAAGAGGCATTTTATAAAATTGCTTTAAGATAGATAGTACTCACGTTGATATCTATTTTAAGATTATTAAACAGGAAGTATGAAAAATTTATTTAAAGATAAGAGCAGTACTACATCCTTACAGCTTTATACCATAGATGGCACCACTGATTTCTGGATGGGAAGTATAAAGACATCACGAATCTCTGAACATAAAACAAACAAGGGTATTAAACTGCACAACTAACACCAATAAATAAATCAGAATTTTTTTTATTAGATCTACTGTCTTCTCTCTGAATAAAATGCAAAGTCTCAGAGAAATCTGAACAACAGTTTGGAATAAGCAGATTTCCTTCTTTTTTTTTTTATTTCTTTCTAATTTCTCAGATCTGTTGATTAAACTGATTTATTCCATCATTGCATCGGATAATAAAGACTGCAAAAAAATGTCCTTTGAACAAAGTAAATAAAGAGAGGAAAATACCTGTCCAGTGAACAAAACAAATGGAGACAGAAAAAAACTTGTCCATTAACTTAAGTACTTTAAGACAGGAAAAACCTGTCCATTAAACAAAATAGATGTTGACTTAGTATGAATCGTTTTGGATACAAGTAAATAGCAGAATATTCCCACATATATTTATTATTCTAAGTGATAGAAAGTCTGATTGGTTGACGAGAGTTAATTTGAGGAATATAAATACTCGGTTGCATGCTGCAAAGGGATTTGTATTGATGTGAGATACGGATACCTGTCATTTTAAACAATATTATGGATCTCAAGAACACACAGGGTCAGGATCTTGTGGATCACGCATATCGTAGTTGTTACTATGCAGAAATTTTGAACTGGGTTATGATATACAGGACAATTCATGACATGTAAATCACGGATTATATGTCAGAAATATATAGGACAATTCATGACATGTAAATCATGGATTTTGTGTCAGAAATAAACAGGACAATTCATGACGTAAATCATAGAATATATGTCAGAAATATACAGGACAATTCATGACATGTAAATCATGGATTATATGTCAGAAATATACAGGACAATTCATGACATGCAAATCACAGATTATATGTCACAAATTTTCATAACACAAGTAGGATATCCTTTAGTTTTTTGATGAGCATGAATTTAAGTGACAGAATTTAAAAAAATTTCAAAGATGGCAAAAACATGGTAACTGTCGTATTAAGCTAGCTAGTGTTTATACATTTCTTCATAAAGTATGTGTTTATTTACAGAAAATAGGAAAGATTTTTACTTAATGTCTTTGAAATTTTAGATAAATCGTTGTATAATATTATGAATAAAGAATAGTTTGTATGAGACAATGATATCTACCATAACTGAATTGACTTGTATCTTTGTATCCTTTTTGTATTTTCTCTAAATACATAATTAACATCCTTTCTAAAATGCTAGTATGCACAAATATTTTTTAATATTTCTATAATTAACACTCAAAAAATTACTCACAGTCCTAACCATCAACATCACCTTGAAGCTTCATCTTTGTATCATGATTCTCCATGTGTGGCATAGTAAGATGTTTCTGTCTGATCTCTCTGTGGTGAAGGGTTTACTGAATGTCGAGGTATTCGATTGAATCCATTGACATGTTACATATTGCTGAATATAAGATACTACAATTGACACCTGTAAGTATTTTCCTCTTTCTGTTAAAGACGAGATAGCCAAAGGTCATTCTCGTTTTTGTAGATATATGTCGTCCATATTATGGTTACTGTTTAAGGTACATTATGTTTGATGTAAAGTTACTAAAGTGCAAATTTGGGTTGGTATTAGATGCTATAAAGGTAGGCATGGTTTTCTGTTGAAAGATCACTATCCTAATTTCCTTATGGCAAACTAGGGATTCAGTTGTATTAATGCATTTTGCTGGTCGATAAAAAGAATTGAGAACAGCAACAATGATGCTGAAAATTACCATCTGTATCAGTCTTCAGCAAGAATGTTGTCTGAACTTAAGAAGAAGGTATGCTGCTGAACGTAAGCCTGTACTAAAATTAAGCAGCTATGTTATCAGAGCATGTCACCTTTTCAAACTCAAGCAGCTATGCTGTCAGAACTTATCTTTTGTACCAAATCTTTCATCTGCAACAAATTTCAGTCGGTGTGCTGCCCAAATTTTTCATCTGCAACAAGCTGCAACTTGAAACTGAAAATTAGGCTCACTCTAAATAACAGAAAATGGGAAAAAGTTGTCTTAATGTTGAAATACTAGTTTTGTAATGGATTTTAAGTGCGACTTTCACCCAGGTTTGATGTAGTGAATTTAGCCTGCTCTGATATTATCATTGCAGTTTTTCATAGTCTGCAAGTTACAACATTTGACTCTGCACCATACGTCTTGTTGATCTCATATTCAGCTAGTGGAGGTGTAGAGTATATTCACTTTATCTCACAAATATCAAACAGATCTACAGACTGAAATTTGAATCTCTGCATCATGAAGAACTTTCAGCACCTGCAAGAGACAACCATGAAATTCATTTAATATTAAAAATCATTCCTCACAAATAGTTTGAGATGCTTTTACAGTGTGTTTGCGGTGTATACAATTTACAGAAAGTATTAAGAAAAAGTTTTTTTAGTTTGGAATCAACAAATATAAATATTAATTAAATTACTTTTCGTTGAGGAACTGGCCATTTCTGTGCTTTGTTTCCAGATGTCCAATGTGGCACGTAGCTCAGACGACTGGATATCACCACCTATGCCTACTTTTCCAGCACTGATCCCTTACATCCCTCCAAAACTGGAGCAAACTTATTATTCCCAAAATGAACCAAACACACAAAACCTTGACCTTTCACCTGTGTCAGAGGTCGTGGACATTCCAGTTGTCACTAGACTCTATAGTGAACTTGAATCATCTTATTGTGAAGTTCCTCTATCCAATGTTAATCCTGATAATCCAGACATTTATAACATTCCTAATATTGTTGATAGATGGTCCCGGGCTAATGACCTGACCAACAATGTCAACAAACGTAACACTGATCATAGGTGTCATAATGCTGACAATAATAAAGTTAATGAAGAAATTGATAATGATAGTAGCCATAGTGATGTAACGGAGGTAAGTATGTTATAGTATGTGCTCATTAAATGTTACTCTATTGTAATTTAATGAATTTGGTACATATACAAATGCACATATTATGGCAGTGGTTTGCCTGTGTCTTAATGCTGACATTAACTTTATACAGAAGACTGATTTCATGGGGTTTTCCACTTGATAGTAAAGGTGTAAGGTTTTGTCTCTTAGTGAAGTGAAAAAAAAATTGGTCAATACTCCAGGAATGAATTGAATTTCCATTATCATCTATGATGTGTTGATGTCACGAAAGATGTGTAGGAAACCAATTCATGTCTGAATTGTACATCCTTGGACTCCAAGGTTTGGAGACATATAGTTTTTGGTCCATCTGTTTGTCTTTTTTTGGTCTGTTTGTAAGTATGTCTGGCAAAAGAATGTATGATTTGTCATAACATGAGAATGGTAAGAGATGCAACTCGGATATATTTAAAGTCTTGTGACTTTTCACAAGTACACCTTGCATTCTTCTCATTCAGATCCTGAAAGTTCATAGATAGAATAAGTATATATCACAGAAGCTTAACTTCTTACCACTCTTATTCTTGGTTATTAAAGCATTAACTTAAATCATTTAGAGATAATTTTCCTGTTATACTAAAACTAATGTAGAATAACATGATATTCCGTTTGTTTTGAGTAATGTGTCATTAGATTTTGAATTACTGTGTCGAGACTTGTAGGAGGAGATAATAAGTAGAGCTTTTTAGAAAATTATTATTTTTATTAATATTGTTATATACCTAATTTACCTGTACTGTTTCTTTTTGCATGAGTAAGGTACTTTCTGAATTTTTGTGAGTTTTAGATTTCTTTCTGACTCATGAATGTTTGTGACCTTAATAACAATGCTGTATTTAATGTAACAAATATCTTCAAATGCATGTAACATGAAGAGATTTAAGATTGTAAGAGGACTTTTACTTGTTGACATTAACACATTGTGTGGGTGAGTAGGTATGTATGGGTCTATCTCAGTATGTAAGGCACAAGAAGTAAAAACAAACCTGCTATTTAATAATGAGTATAATAATTGTATTTACGGTAATTACTTTATGATGACCATACAGTCCTATATTATTAATCATAATCAGGAATACTGTCATAGATAAGGACTTTATAACCATCATCAAAGATGTGCTCTCACATATATCACAGTAAAGCCTACCTTACTCGACAGATATGTCAACAAACAAATTTCTCATTTTGTGTATTCAGGATTTTTAGGTTAAATATCAAACTCTTTCTCGGTGACGTCAAATATTTCCTTTGGAAGTATAATGTTTTTCATCAGTATCTAAAGAATTTGTTTATGTCATACCGGTAGTTATTCAACATTAGATACCTAGCCAAAGGACAGATAACTCTTTTATTGTTTGTTGACACCTTACATCACATAATTCTTTCTTTATTCTTGGATTTATTCAAATAATCAGTTGAATCATCCACACTGTCAGGACTACATTTATAGTTTTTCAGCCATTTTCATATACTGTAAATGTACAATGATTCCTGTTTGTACATCTTTGTGTATCTGTTAGGACCACAGTAGGCTCTGAGATCATCAGAATTATCTTGGAGTATGAGTGCCTTTTGAATTAAAGGTCAAAGGTAAAAAATGTCAAGGAACCATATTGAAAAGTCAAGATACATACAAAGTCAATGTCAGATTTATTCCCTGATTTTGTTAGTATTTCATCAGAAAGCAGCAGTCATTACACTGTTGTATGATGCTGTCTGATCTGAACTGATGACATGTCCTGAACAGAAGTTGTGCTTAATATTTAGCTGGCTTGGACAAAAGTCTGGGGAGCTAATGTCATACACCCAGCATTTGGTGTTTGTAGATTAAACTTGAACGTTGGGTATATCTTATGAGCCATAGGAGATAAGTTTTGATACTTTACACATAGGTTCCTTTTGACAAGAACTTTTATTTAACACCATGACTTTTGGCCCATTGACCTTGACCTTGGAGTTTGACGTTCTTTTCAAAGCTTTAACCAGGATTATACCTTTGAACCAATACAGGTAGGGCTTGATACTTTGCATATAGGTCCTTAATGTCAAGAGTTTTCATTTGATACCATGAACCTTGACCTTAGAACTTTACCTACTTTAAAAACCATTTATTTGGGCTTTTTCTTTTGAAATATTAGAGATAGGGATTTCACATGTAGATTCATTGTGACCAGAGCTTTCATCTGGTAAGGTTTTGAAATAAGAAATTGCTTGACATATAACCTATTTAATGGAAACATCCCTTAAAGCAAGCTTTGTTGTCTTCTGACTTTTCTTGTTAAAAACTTTTATATTTGTAAAAGTATGTCGCAACTTCTGTATTATATTTTAACTTTACAACTAGAATGTCAAATTGATAAAGTTTCTGATGTTGAGATTTATACATACACACACATACACACACACACACATATATATATTTATATATCAGAATCTATTATTATGTTAAAAGAGAATTGAATAAGAGTACACAAAGGTAAATATGAATAGAAAACATGCACTACTTGAATTAGTTTGCATTTGAAAATTCAAATAATTTTATTGCAAAACTGAATTGTTTTTAATCTAGGTTTACTAAATGTTTCAGGGTGGTTTAATCGGTGATCTTGCCTCTATGACTATATACAGAGAGGGATACTCCAAGGGTGATCAAGCCAATTTGACTGATCAGGAACGCAAGCTGAACTGGGAAAGAGGACAGGTGGACTATTTAGGAGAAGATAAGTTTGAAAATATTCAAAAAAAGCTTGATGTTTCATTACAAGGCCCTCCAACTCAATCTACAGAATATACTTCTAGTCCATTTTCACGTCCCAACACAACAGATGAAGGAGCCAATGGAACACCAAAAGGTATGGAAAAGTCTGTAGATTTAGTTAACACAAATGATTTAATATATGATAGCATCACTCCGTTATCTACTGCATTATCAACTGTGGAACAGGATTCTGTAAAATCTGATACATCTTCCCAAATTGTACCTGTGATAGTAGAAGAATGTAAACCTGATAGAGAGGGACCTGTAGACAGTAAACCTGATGGAGAGGGACCTGTAGACAGTACACCTGATGGAGGAGAACCTGTAGACACTACACCTGATAGAGAGGGACTTGTAGACAGTACACCTGATAGAGAGGGACCTGTAGACAATACACTTGATAGAGAGGGACCTGTAGACAGTATACCTGATAGAGAGGGACCTGTAGACAGTAAACCTGATGGAGAGGGACCTGTAGACAGTACACCTTATGGAGAGGGACCTGTAGACAGTAAACCTGATGGAGAACCTGTAGACAGTAAACCTGATGCAGAGGGACCTGTAGACAGTAAACCTGATGGAGAGGGACCTGTAGACAGTAAACCTGATGCAGAGGGACCTGTAGACAGTAAACCTGATGGAGAGGGACCTGTAGACAGTGTACCTGTTGGAGAGGCACCTGTAGACAGTAAACCTGATGGAGAACCTGTAGACAGTACACCTGATAGAGAGAGACCTGTAACCAGTGCACCTGATGGAGAGGGACCTGTTGACAGTGTACCTGTTGGAGAGGCACCTGTAGACAGTGCACCTGTTGGAGAGGCACCTGTAGACAGTAAATCTGATGGAGAGGGACCTGTAGACAGTAAACCTGATGGAGAAGTCATTACAGAGAGTAAACCTGAGGTAGAGACACATGCCAATAGTGAATGTGATGAAGAAGTTTCTGCAGAGAGTAAACCTTTTGGAGAGGCACTTGCTGAGAGTGTATCTGATGAAGTGGCACCTGCAAAAAGTAAACTCTTAGACAACAAGGAAATTGAAGAATTGTCTATTGAAAATAAACCAGGTTTTAAGACTCCTGTAAAAGGTGAACAAAATTCTACGTCACCAGTTGAAATAAAGTCTTCTGTCTCCCCAGTTAAATCACACAAATCCGATGATTCATCACCAGTATTGATCAAACCTAACGTATCATTACCAACATCAAAACCTGATGTTCCTACTAAGCCTTTAGTCTCATTGCCAGCAGTTACTTCAGCAGCAACAAGCAAGTCCGGGTCTACATCTTCAGTAGTAAGTAAATCTGGATTATCATCAAGAGGAACTAAAGCTGGAATGCCTTCTCCATTATCAAGTAATCTTGAACCTGAAGTTGAACCACCAACAACAGCTGTTAAATCTGGAGTAATACCACCCACATCAAGTACACCTAGAGGTACTCCCACCATAGACAGTAAACCTGGAGCTACATCACCCATAGCAAGTAAACCAGGAGTAACACTACCATCATTCAGTAAACCTGGAGTAACACCACCCACAGTCAGTAAACCTGGAGAAAAACCACCTACACCAAGTAAAATTGGAGTAACATCACCAACAGCAAGTAAAACTGGAATTACATCACCAACAGCAAGTAAACCTGATGTTGCACCACTCATAGCAAGCAAATCTGGAATTACATCTCTCACATCAAGTAAATTTGGAGTTACATCACCCACAGCAAGTAAACCTGGAATAACTTCAACCTCTAAACCAGGAGTTGCAACACCCATAGCAAGTAAGTCTGCAGTTACATCACCTACAGCAAGTAAACCAGGAGTTACTCCAACCACAGCAAGTAAGCCTGGAGTAATGTCACCTATAGCAAGTAAACCTGGAGTTACATCACCCATAGCAAGTAAACCTGGAATTACTCCACCTACAGCAAGTAAACCAGTAGTTACTCCAACCACATCAAGTAAGCCTGGAGTATTGTCACCCACAGCAAGTAAACCAGGAGTTATATTACCCACAGCAAGTAAACCAGGAGTTACTCCAACTACAGCAACTTCAGCAAGTAAGCCTGGAGTATTGTCCCCCACAGCGAGTAAACCTGGAATTACTCCAACCACAGCAAGTAAGCCTGGAGTATTGTCACCTACAGCAAGTAAACCTGGAGTTACATCACCCGCTGCAAGTAAACCTGGAATTACTCCACCTACAGCAAGTAAACCTGGAGTTACTCCAACTACAGCAAGTAAGCCTGGAGTACTGTCACCTACAGCAAGTAAACCTGGAGTTACATCACCTGCAGCAAGTAAACCGGGAATCACTCCTCCCTCGACAAGTAAACCTGGAGTTATGCCACCTGCAGTGAGTAAATCTGGAGTTACACCACTTACAGCAAGTAAACCTGGAGTTACTTCACCAGTAGCTGTAAAGTCTGGTGGTCTGTTTTCCAAATCTGCTGCTTCATCTGATGTTTCTGCTAAGGCTAGTAGTGCAACAGACCCCAAATCACCACCCTCTGCTTCTTCTAGGTCATCTCTAGCTAGCAGTCGTTTACCATGGCTTAAAAAATAAATATTCTAGTGATCTTTTATATATTACTACTTTTAGAGAGTTTTGCACTCTAAATTATGGAAAACAAATTGATTTTGGACTATTACCTTATCATAATTATATGTGGAAAAATTGTCACGCAGTTTTTCATTTAATCTTAAATATATCAGATATTAAAGGTTTCCTCTCTCTGTCCATCTGATCTGTCTGTCTGCCTGTCTGTCAGTCATTATTGTAAAATGGTGTTCTGATGATGATTTAGACTCAGACCAAATTTGGATATAGACTTCATTATAAAGAGAGGAAGATATGCATTGATTTCCAAGTCCAAATGTCAAGGTCAGGGCATCTGAACGTATGTAAAATTAGGTAAGACAATTTTGTAAGGACAATAATCCAAGTACCAACATAGATTTAAACCAGATTTGGTTATTCATTAATACTAGATTAGGTAGAGAGAAGAATGCCTTGGAATTTTTGGATCAGTTGGTCAGAGGTCATAACTGAAAGTGAAAATAGAAAAAGGCTTTAGGTGAACAAAGAAAAACAAGTATAAGACTTATAGGCTGCAAAGTGGTGGGGAGGGTTATGTCCTACAAACATTATCTTATTATAGTAAGTTATAGGTCAGGTTTTTCGTTTGGCCAAACTTGACTTACTGTTGGTGGAGTTATACCCTTATTTGATGTATGTCATTCATTCAGTTTGCTGGACTTTTTCTAATGCAACATTCAAATAATTAATGAAAGTTGGTATGTGGCAGTTTGAGTCTCATGTTTCAGGCATTTATACCCCTTCATAGTGCCCCCCCCCCAAAGAAAAAAAAGCTCTTCTTTCTTTGTAATAGATATTTGTTTGGAAATTTGTGTGATTCAAGATGTGTTATGGTTTACCTTCTTTTAGCCGGATTTTTGCTAGGTTTTGTAGCTGACATGTATTGCTTATGTATTCTTTCAGGAATATTGTCAGATTGTTTGTTCAACTATATTCTTTATAACACAAATATGAACCAAAATTTGAAAATTTTGACCGGTGTATTCGTTTATGTTTCTTTATGAACTTTCATATTCATAGATTTATATCACTTATTGGGATCAGGTACTGTTCAGTTATTTGTTTAATATTATATGTTAACTTCAGATGCTTTCACATTGTGATTTTCTTTGTTTAATGGCTTGTATCATCTTAATTTTTGTTCAGAATTCATATTAGACTTGTTGGTATGTTTCTATGCCTATCGTTCATCTGAGACCATTTTGTTCTAGGAGGTTTTCAGCCATGCTTTATGATACCAAAAAAAGGATTATTGCCCTTTGATGGAGTCACTATTCCATATATTCTATGGCTTTTTTTGGAAATATTGTTGACTATGAAGTTCTACATTTAAAGTTTGACTTTTTCATATTTGATCCATTTTTACAAGAGTAGTTGCCTTTGGTAAGATATAAGTATTCAGGAATTTTTTTTGACCGTGCATTCAAATGTATAAAAGTATGGCAAGGAGTATCAGTGTAGATTTAAAATGGGAACTTAGAGAGGTTATATCAGAAATAGTATGCAGTATAGTGTAAACATAGAGAAGTTATATCAGAAATAGTATGCAGTATAGTGTATACATAGAGAGGTAATATCAGAAATAGTATGCAGTATAGTGTATACATAAATCTACATTATGTAGTGTTTTAATGTATCTGGTGTAAATGCAATATACTGTTTTTCTGTGTCATTCATTAGTATTACTAGTACATGTATTAGTATTATCATCATCATTCATCTGTCTCTTTTATGCTTCAAATGCATTTTTGTTGGGATTTTCTTGTTTTGTTCAGTAATGTATCATTGGGTGTTTTTGGTTTTTATAGGTTTTAATTATAGATTATATAGATATTTTTTGTCAGTTTTTAAGAGAAGTTGAAAGTTTTGCATTTGGATACAATGTATGTACAAATGTATGTATATACATCATTATTAAGTTCAATTGATAGTTCTCAGCAAATTTATGACCAGAATTGAATACCATTCAGAATGAAACAATGTGATACTAAATGGCTTTGTTTTTAGACAATGTTTTCTTTTACCGATAGGGTACTTCATCAATAGATTTGTTTAAATGAATGCTAACTGGCGATTGTTTGGTATTCAGATGTATGAAAACATCGTTAGGGTACTGTTATAAATGTACAAAACATCGTTAGGGTACTGTACAAAACATCGTTAGGGTACTGTTATAAATGTACAAAACATTGTTAGGGTACTGTTATAAATGTACAAAACATCGTTAGAGTACTGTTATAAATGTACAAAACATTGTTAGGGTACTGTTATAAATGTACAAAACATCGTTAGAGTACTGTTATAAATGTACATTTGTAAAACGAGTACAAACTGATAATTCAAGAACGGTATTGGGTATAGATAGGTACCATGTATCTGTATTCAACCCTGTTTTTAACCCCATTCGGTGATGGCAACATAAAAATCACAGATAAAATCAAATGCAGATAAATGTGTGATGTATCATGGTGCATTTAAAAATTGTTTCCAATGAATATTGAAACCTATACGGGACACTTGTTTCTTCATTGCTTTTGTTCTGTCGATGAGAAAAAAAAACAAAACATTGTATATTAAACATAGATTATTTTCTCTTGATTATTGATTGGAAATAGTAATGATTTACCAGAGAAAATATTTAACATAATTTTTTTTCTCCTGTTGAATACTATCATTATTTCCTTATTTTTAATTTCAAATAGTTTTTATTAATAGAAAGCTCGTGCTCAATTTTAATTGAATTTAAAAGTTGAAACACTGCAAAATGATTATGTCAACTTTTATGTTTCTAGTTGTTACGTAATGTGCCGATGAATAGTGATGTTTGTGATTGGAGTATTTACATCCCTTTCCTATGAGTCTTACTGCTGTATATATGTGCTTTCTGAATTCATTTAATCTAACCCTGATTAGACATTCTTACGTTATGTTTGCTGTGTCAGCATATATATTGTGTATTCATTTCAGTTGCAGAGTTTCTCATGCCAAGATGACATTTATTTTTTTTTTTTACTATTAGCTTTATTATCTTATTTCTGTTATGTTTCATGAGTGTATAAAGCATTAATGATAAAACTGAAATGAATTGAAGCGGAAATGAAACCAAAGTATCTGAGCAATCAGGGACCACATGTAGCAAAGTCAGTCAAGTGTTAACACTCTCACTATTTTAAAGTCATGTTATTCAAGCAGTTTTGTGATAATTTGTCTGTTCTTTATCCACTATTTTCAGCTCTGTTTGGTTGGTTAAATATTGAATATTGATATTTAATGTCTTGGAGTGATTGTTGCTCAGATTCTTGTTTGTTTAAAAAATAATCAGTCCAGTGCATGAGAGATGATGGAATTAATACCTCTTTGTCTCCATTCTCACAAAAATGTATACACTTTCAGTTGACATAAACAGTTATATTACAAACTAAATCTATGAAAAGAGTTGATAAATTCAGTTGTTTTATTAATTGATTTTGTCTCTTGCACTGGGGTGGTTTTACTTTTCCAGGAATTTTGTGACTTTACTAATCCTTAAATTCTTTTTATATTTTTAGTTTGAAAAATGTACCAGGACTGTTCGTGATGACCAGACAATCGGAAGGCGACATGTGACCACATGTTGTTTGTGGAAAATGCATTTTCTGTCTGTAATGTCTAAAAGCTTTCTATAGATGTTTCGATATCATTCAGTTTTATTTTCTTAAAGACATCTGGTGGGTTATTACAATTAGCAATTTAAATGTATTGAAATGAAATACATGTGTAGTTAATATCTATGACAGAATTATACACAACTGGCCATAAAATCATTGATTTCATTCCTGATCATAGAAATCTAATCTTTGTGAACTAGAGATTTATATATATAAATATTTATATATATTGAGAGAACAAAACAGAACAAAAGGTCAAATAAATGAGTAAGTGGAATACATTCTGTCCTTTGTTATGACTTAACTGTGTGTTATTGAATGTGGTGCATTTTGTTGTATGTGGTGTTACTGCTTTAAACATGACTGTAAGAGAAGTTTGGCAGAGCATGCACACATATGCAGTAAATGATTAGGATGTTTTGCTATGGAAGATAAACTAATGAATAATTTACAATGGTTACGGCGACCAGAGTCTTTTCTTATTTTACATTTCATTCCCCAATAGTTTCAATGATACAATATGATCATGTAACACTGCTGTGATTTGATAGTATTCATTTGTGTAACACAGTTATTTGACAGTATTCATTTATGTAACACTGTTATTTGACAGTATTTGTTATGTAACACTGCTGTGATTTGACAGTATTTGTTATGTAACACTGCTGTGATTTGACAGTATTTGTTATGTAACACTGCTGTGATTTGACAGTATTTGTTATGTAACAATGCTGTGATATGACAGTATTCATTTATGTAACACTGTTGTGATTGGACAGTATTTGTTATGTAACACTGCTGTGATTTGACAGTATTTTTATGCATGTTGTTAGTCCCTGTTTGGTCCTCCAGAATTTCATAACTTGCATAAATTAATTTGTTTCATTCTGAGGTGCTTTTCTTTGCAATAAATTTTTGAATGTGTAAAATATTTGTAGTTTCCATTAGAACCTGTGTTATCTATTTTTCATTATTCAAGTAAAGTATTCACAAAAGGTATCCATTTCAATTACAAATGACAAACACATCTTATTATCATAATTTTTGACATATCTCCGAGAAAATGTAACCATATTATTTGTACATTATATGTGTATTTGATTTTACTACATGTATTTACACTCCAAATGTGGAAGATAAGTCCTTCTCTAAAGTGAAAACATAGCTGTAATGCTTTAATTCCTCTGTATAGGGTCTACCTTGTCAGTTGTTTAGCTTTATTACTCTTCTTAAAATTAGAACATGTACTTTCATTCTACAAATCATTTTCTAGAGTGTACATTATTTTGTTTAAGTAATGTGTTAACAGATAGAAGCTATGGTAAAGAATTCTTGTGGTATCTTTGTAAAACAAGGCCTTGTGTTTGGGTGTTTGTAAAACAAGGCCTTGTGTTTGGGTGTTCATTATACATGTAGATCTATATTACTTATAGTATAAGAGAATGCAGTAATGTGAATGGTTCAGTATCTTAGGTAACATTTTCATGATCTACTAAAATTGTTTTGAATATCTTTAATACGCTCAGGCTTCAGTTGAATGTTTCTTGTGTGTAAATACCCCAATCCATGTAATGGGTATTGTTACTAAATCCAGGTATTCTTCACATGATTAAGAAAAAAGAAATCAATGAAGTTAAAGAATTATCCATGCATCCTGAATAAGTAACCTTTGATCTTTTGTATCAGATTATTTATTATAACCACTATGCCGGTGTCACTTCTGGTGGACTGATAGTCCCTGAGGGCATCATAAGTCTAGTTTTCAGTGCTTTTTTACTTGCGTGAAGTATATACGTAAAATTTTCAGTAATGAAATTTTGTAAATTCCAATAAACTTAGGAGTATCTCCCTTATGCATAGCTCTGTCCTTAGATTGATTGTTTGGCTCACTTTTTCGGCCACTTTGGTTTTGTCTCTGCTCTTATGATATTTAAATATTATTAGAATTCCATTCAGTCGGCCATGAGCATCCCTGAAGAGACATAAGTTGTTCAAATGTGCATCTGGTGTACACAAAATTATTACGTAGATATGTTCTAATACTTTTTATAGTTTAATAGTTTAATCACAATTGCAGTCCACCCCTATTTTTGTGTATTCCAGGACTCAGTATCTGTAACGTTATATAGTGTAATGTAGAACATGATCTTGATATATCTGTTATTTACATAGTAGTGGTACCATTTATAAGGTGACGCCATGCTCGTACATGTACTAATTTCTGGTGGTTGATATAAGAGTCATAATGCAGTGATGACATTCATAATATATATCCTAGCATAATACACCATGTATAAAGATTGTGTATCATGTGCTCCTGCCAGTGCTAGTTGTTGACGTATGACTGATTATAGCGGCAAATATGGAGTGTTGTTAGTGTACTGGTTATATTAATTAAATGTTATACTTCATTCTTTCGTGTCCATTCAGTTGTGATGAGACGAGCAGGAGCTTTATTTCTCCAAGGAACAGGTTTCTCCAGACTGCATGACTATACGTAAGTGGTTGGAAACTAACATGTTACAGTTTGTCTAAAACTGGTTAAAGGAAGCGTTACTTGCCATCTAACCAACCTATATATGATTATAGAGCTATAAAGATCACATAGTCTAATAGTGTTAAGCAGATGAGATGCACCTGGACATCACAAGTCAACTTCCAAGCTAATGTGGGTGTTCATTTAGATGAGTAGAGGCTAACCGATATCTAATTACAGGACATACATGAAACCCAGTGGGTGTAGTGAGCTCAGTGTTGTGATGTGGTGATATAAATGCAATATCATAGCCATCATTAACCACTTCCATATCTTTCAACGCACAGACTCTAAGTTAACCACTGCCAAATGCTCCATCTTACAGGCTGTATGTTAACCACTGCCAAATGCTCCATCTTACAGACTGTATGTTATCCACTGCCAAATGCTCCATTTTATAGGCTGTATGTTAACCACTGCCATGTACTTCATTGTGCAGACTGTATGTTAACCACTGCGATATGCTCCATCTTACAGGCTGTATGTTAACCACTGCCATGTACTTCATTGTACAGGCTGTATGTTAACCACTGCCATGTACTTTATTGTACAGACTGTGTGTTAACCACTGCCATGTACTTCATTGTACAGACTGTATGTTAACCACTGCCGAATGCTCCATCTTACAGGCTGTATGTTAAACACTGCCATGTACTTCATTGTACAGGCTGTATGTTAACCACTGCCATGTACTTTATTGTACAGACTGTGTGTTAACCACTGCCATGTACTTCATTGTACAGACTGTATGTTAACCACTGCCGAATGCTCCATCTTACAGGCTGTATGTTAAACACTGCCATGTACTTCATTGTACAGGCTGTATGTTAACCACTGCCATGTACTTTATTGTACAGGCTGTATGTTAACCACTGCCATGTTCTTCATTGTACAGACTGTATGTCTACCACTGCCGAATGCTCCATCTTACAGGCTGTATGTTAACCACTGCCATGTATTTCATTGTACAGACTGTGTGTTAACCACTGTCATGTACTTCATTGTACGGACTGTATGTTAACCACTGCCATGTACTTCATTGTACAGACTGTGTGTTAACCACTGTCATGTACTTCATTGTACAGGCTGTATGTTAACCACTGCCATGTACTTCATTGTGCAGACTGTATGTTAACCACTGCCGAATGCTCCATCTTACAGGCTGTATGTTAACCACTACCGAATGCTCCATCATACAGGCTGTATATTAAACACTGCTATGCACTTCATTGTACAGACTGTGTGTTAACCACTGTCATGTACTTCATTGTACGGACTGTAATTAACCACTGCCATGTACTTCATTGTACAGACTGTGTGTTAACCACTGTCATGTACTTCATTGTAAAGACTGTATGTTAACCACTACCGAATGCTCCATCTTACAGGCTGTGTGTTAACCACTGCCAAATGCTCCATCTTACAGGCTGTATGTTAACCACTGCCATGTACTTCATTGTGCAGACTGTATGTTAACCACTGCCATGTACGTCATTGTACAGACTGTGTGTTAACCACTGTCATGTACTTCATTGTACGGATTGTATGTTAACCACTGCCATGTACTTCATTGTACAGACTGTGTGTTAACCACTGCCATATACTTCATTGTACAGACTGTATGTTAACCACTGCCAAATGCTCCATCTTACAGGCTGTGTGTTAACCACTGCCAAATGCTCCATCTTACAGGCTGTATGTTAACCACCGTCATGTACTTCATTGTGCAGACTGTATGTTAACCACTGCCATGTACGTCATTTTACAGACTGTGTGTTAACCACTGTCATGTACTTTATTGTACGGATTGTATGTTAACCACTGCCATGTACTTCATTGTGCAGACTGTATGTTAACCACTGCGATATGCTCCATCTTACAGGCTGTATGTTAACCACTGCCATGTACTTCATTGTACAGGCTGTATGTTAACCACTGCCATGTACTTTATTGTACAGACTGTGTGTTAACCACTGCCATGTACTTCATTGTACAGACTGTATGTTAACCACTGCCGAATGCTCCATCTTACAGGCTGTATGTTAAACACTGCCATGTACTTCATTGTACAGGCTGTATGTTAACCACTGCCATGTACTTTATTGTACAGACTGTGTGTTAACCACTGCCATGTACTTCATTGTACAGACTGTATGTTAACCACTGCCGAATGCTCCATCTTACAGGCTGTATGTTAAACACTGCCATGTACTTCATTGTACAGGCTGTATGTTAACCACTGCCATGTACTTTATTGTACAGGCTGTATGTTAACCACTGCCATGTTCTTCATTGTACAGACTGTATGTCTACCACTGCCGAATGCTCCATCTTACAGGCTGTATGTTAACCACTGCCATGTATTTCATTGTACAGACTGTGTGTTAACCACTGTCATGTACTTCATTGTACGGACTGTATGTTAACCACTGCCATGTACTTCATTGTACAGACTGTGTGTTAACCACTGTCATGTACTTCATTGTACAGGCTGTATGTTAACCACTGCCATGTACTTCATTGTGCAGACTGTATGTTAACCACTGCCGAATGCTCCATCTTACAGGCTGTATGTTAACCACTACCGAATGCTCCATCATACAGGCTGTATATTAAACACTGCTATGCACTTCATTGTACAGACTGTGTGTTAACCACTGTCATGTACTTCATTGTACGGACTGTAATTAACCACTGCCATGTACTTCATTGTACAGACTGTGTGTTAACCACTGTCATGTACTTCATTGTAAAGACTGTATGTTAACCACTACCGAATGCTCCATCTTACAGGCTGTGTGTTAACCACTGCCAAATGCTCCATCTTACAGGCTGTATGTTAACCACTGCCATGTACTTCATTGTGCAGACTGTATGTTAACCACTGCCATGTACGTCATTGTACAGACTGTGTGTTAACCACTGTCATGTACTTCATTGTACGGATTGTATGTTAACCACTGCCATGTACTTCATTGTACAGACTGTGTGTTAACCACTGCCATATACTTCATTGTACAGACTGTATGTTAACCACTGCCAAATGCTCCATCTTACAGGCTGTGTGTTAACCACTGCCAAATGCTCCATCTTACAGGCTGTATGTTAACCACCGTCATGTACTTCATTGTGCAGACTGTATGTTAACCACTGCCATGTACGTCATTTTACAGACTGTGTGTTAACCACTGTCATGTACTTTATTGTACGGATTGTATGTTAACCACTGCCATGTACTTCATTGTACAGACTGTGTGTTAACCACTGCCATATACTTCATTGTACAGACTGTATGTTAACCACTGCCAAATGCTCCATCTTACAGGCTGTATGTTAACCACTGCCAAATGCTCCATCTTACAGGCTGTATGTTAACCACTGTCATGTACTTCATTGTACAGGCCGTATGTTAACCACTGCGATATGCTCCATCGTACGGAATGAATGTATGTTAACCATTATACGGCCCGTACAATGGTTAACATACATTCATTCTGTGCGATGAAGCATATCGCAGTGGTTATATATATATATATAGTGTAGTAGAGGTCTAATTTTAATAAAATTTTGGGAATTTTAGTTCTAGGTGGCTTAAAATATTGGAATATTAGTAACAACATAAAAAAATGTAATGGCAGTTTGCCTTGGTATTTTCAAGAAGTTAAGACTGATCAGTTATTGGCGTACAACAGACGACGATTGACAAGACCAATTGTATTAGGTTTCCCGAGTGACTCAAAGCAGTGTCTAACCCAGTGGGAGATTTAGAAGGAACCAGAGCCCCTTTATTTGCTACAAGCATGAGTAAAACTTCAGATTTGGCACCCAAAGTGGCTGAGTATTTTGGCTAATACTAAACTCACATGTGCGCCCCCTCCCTCATTTCGGAAATCCTGGATCCGCCATTACAACCTCTTCGGGTTATACTGGTGGGCAAGTATGCCCAACCTGCTATACAACCGGATTATACCGGTGGGTATGTATGGCCAACCCTCTACACTAATATTCGCTACAATTTCCCAGCTCTGCACACAATACAGGATGGGGTTACAGTCCTACACTGGAACTCGCTACATCATCTCTGCTCTGCACACAACACAGGGCTGCGTTACAGTCCTACACTGGAACTCGCTACAACATCTCTGCTCTGCACACAACACAGGGCAGAGTTAAAGTCCTACATTGGAACTAGCTACAACATCTAAGCTCTGCACACAATACAGGGCTAAGTTACAACGCTACACTGGAACTCGCTACAACATCTAAGCTCTGCACACAACACAGGGCAGAGTTAAAGTCCTACATTGGAACTAGCTACAACATCTAAGCTCTGCACACAATACAGGGCTAAGTTGCAACGCTACACTGGAACTCGCTACAACATCTAAGCTCTGCACACGATACAGGGCAGAGTTAAAGTCCTACATTGGAACTAGCTACAACATCTAAGCTCTGCACACAATACAGGGCTAAGTTACAACCCTACACTGGAACTCGCTACAACATCTAAGCTCTGCACACAATACAGGGCTGCGTTACAGTCCTACACTGGAACTCGCTACATCATCTCAGCTCTGCACACAATACAGGGCGGAGTTACAGTCCTACACTGGAACTCGCTACAACATCTCAGCTCTGTATGCAACACAGGGCAGAGTTAAAGTCCTACATTGGAACTAGCTACAACATCTAAGCTCTGCACACTACACAGGGCTAAGTTACAACCCTACACTGGAACTCGCTACAACATCTCAGCTCTGCACACAATACAGGGCTGCGTTACAGTCCTATACTGGAACTCGCTACAACATCTCAGGCCTGCACATAATACAGGGCTGAGTTACAGTCGTACACTGGAACTCGCTACAACATCTTAGCTCTGCACAAAATACAGGGCAGAGTTACAGCCATACAATGGAACTTGCTACAACATTTCTGCTCTGCACATAATACAGGACTGAGTTACAATCCTATATTGGAACTCGCTACAGCATCTCAGCCCTGCACACAATACAGTTCTGAGTTACAGCTCTACACTGGAACTCGTTACTACATCTCAGCTCTGCATACAATACAGGGCTGAGATACAACCCTACACTGATACTCGTTGCAATATCTCACTTCTGCACACAATACGGGGCAGAGATTCATTCCTACACTGGAACTCGCTACAAGATCTAAGGCCTGCACACAATACAGTTCTGAGTTACAGCTCTACACTGGAACTCGCTACAACATCTTAGCTCCACACCACAATACAGGGCAGAGTTACAGTCCTATACTGGAACTCGATACAACATCTCGGTTCTGCACAACACAGGACTGAGTTACAACCCTACATGAACTTTCTACAACGTCTCAGGTCTGCATACAATACAGGTCTAATTTACAACCCTACACTGGAACTCGCTACAACATCTCAGCTCTGCGAACAATACGGGGCAGAGTTACAGCTCTACACTGGAACTCGCTACAACATCTTACCTCTACTCGGAATACACGGCTTAGTTACAGCTCTACACTAGAACTCGATACAACATCTCAGCTCTGCACATAATACAGAGCGGAGTTACAGCCCAACACTGGAACTCGCTACAATATCCCAGCTCTGCACACAACACAGGGCGGAGTTACAGTCCTATGCTGGAACTCGCTACAAGATCTCAGCTCTGTACATAATACAGGGCTGCGTTACAGTCCTACACTGGAACTCGCTACAACATCTCTGCTCTGCACACAACACAGGGCAGAGTTAAAGTCCTACATTGGAACTAGCTACAACATCTAAGCTCTGCACACAATACAGGGCTAAGTTACAACGCTACACTGGAACTCGCTACAACATCTAAGCTCTGCACTCAATACAGGGCAGAGTTAAAGTCCTACATTGGAACTAGCTACAACATCTAAGCTCTGCACACAATACAGGGCTAAGTTACAACCCTACACTGGAACTCGCTACAACATCTAAGCTCTGCACACAATACAGGGCTGCGTTACAGTCCTACACTGGAACTCGCTACATTATCTCAGCTCTGTAAACAATACAGGGCGCAGTTACAGTCCTACACTGGAACTCGCTACAACATCTCAGCTCTGTATGCAACACAGGGCAGAGTGAAAGTCCTACACTGGAACTCGATACAACATCTCGGTTCTGCACAACACAGGACTGAGTTACAACCCTACATGAACTTGCTACAACGTCTCAGGTCTGCATACAATACAGGTCTAATTTACAACCCTACACTGGAACTCGCTACAACATCTCAGCTCTGCGAACAATACGGGGCAGAGTTACAGCTCTACACTGGAACTCGCTACAACATCTTACCTCTACTCGGAATACACGGCTTAGTTACAACTCTACACTAGAACTCGCTACAATATCCCAGCTCTGCACACAACACAGGGCGGAGTTACAGTCCTATGCTGGAACTCGCTACAACATCTCAGCTCTGCATATAATACAGAGCGGAGTTACAGTCCTATGCTGGAACTCGCTACAATATCTCAGCTCTGCACTTAACACAGGGCGGAGTTACAGTCCCATACTGGAACTCGCTACAATATCTAAGCTCTGCACACAATACAAGGCTGCGTTACAGTCCTACACTGGAACTCGCTACAACATCTCAGCTCTGCACACAATACAGGACTGCGTTACAGTCCTACACTGGAACTCGCTACAACATCTCTGCTCTGCACACAACACAGGGCGGAGATTCATTCCTACACTAGACCTCGCTACAACATCTAAGGCCTGCACACAATACAGGGCTGAGGTATAGTCCTACACTGGAACTCGCTACAACGTCTTTGCTCTGCACACAATACAGGGCGGAGATTCATTCCTACACTAGACCTTGCTACAACATCTAAGGCCTGCACACAATACAGGGCTGAGGTATAGTCCTACACTGGAACTCGCTACAACGTCTTTGCTCTGCACACAATACAGGTCTGAGTTATAGCTCTACACTGGAACTCGCTACAATATCTCAGCTCTGCACACAGTACAGGGCGGAGTTACAGTTCTATACTGGAGCTCGCTACATCTCAGCTCTGTACGCTACAACAGCTAAGGCCTGCACCTAATACAGGGCTGAGTTACAACCCTACACGAACTTGCTACAACGTCTCAGCTCTGCATACAATACAGGTCTAATTTACAACCCTACACTGGAACTCGCTACAACATCTCAGCTCTGCACACAATACGAGGCAGAGTTACAGCCATACAATGGAACTTGCTACAACATCTCTGCTCTGCACATAATACAGGACTGAGTTACAATCCTATATTGGAACTCGCTACAACATCTCAGCTCTGCACACAATACAGGTCTGAGTTACAGCTCTACACTGGAACTCGCTACATCATCTTAGCTCTGCACACAATACAGGGCTTAGTTACAGCCCTACACTGGAACTCGATACAATTCTCAGCTTTGCACACAAAACGGGGTTGAGTTACAGCTCTATACTGGAATTCGCTACAACATCTAAGCCCTGCACATAATGAAGGTCTCATTTACAGCCCTACATTGGAACTCCCTACAGCATCTTTCCTCTGCACACAATACCGGGCATACACTGTTACCGCCATACACTGGAACTCGCTACAACTTCTCAGCTTTAAATATAATACGGGGCGGAGTTACAGATATACACTGGAACTCGCTACAACATCTCAGCACTGCACACAACACAGGGCGGAGTTACATTCCTATACTGGAACTGGCTACAACATCTTAGCATTGCACACGACACAGGGCGGAGTTACAGTCCTATGCTGGAACTCGCTACAACATCTCAGCTCTGTACATAATACAGAGCAGAGTTACAGCCCTACACTGGAACTCGCTACAACATCCCAGCTCTGCACACAACACATGGCGGAGTTACAGTCCTATGCTGGAACTCGCTACAACATCTCAGCTCTGCACAACAAAGGGCGGAGTTACAGTCCTACATTGAAACTAGCTATAACATCTAAGCCCTGTACACAGTACATGGCGGAGTTACAGCCCTACACTGGAACTCGTCACAATATCTCGGCTCTGCAAATAATACAGGACTGAGTTACAACCCTACACGAACTTGTTACAACGTCTCAGCTCTGCATACAACACAGGTCTGATTAACAACCCGACACTGGATCTCGCTACAATATCTCAGCTCTGCACTCAATACAGGGCGGAGTTACAGTCCTATACTGGAACTCGCTACAACATCTCAGCTCTGCACACAATACAGGGCGGAGTTACAACCCTACACTGGAACTCGCTACAACATCTCAGCTCTGCACACAATACAGGGCGGAGTTACAGTCCTTTACCTGAACTCGCTACAACATCTAAGCTCTGCACACCATACAGGGCTGCGTTACGATCCTACACTGGAACTCGCTACAACATGTCAGCTCTGCACACAATACAGGGCGGAGTTACAACCCTACACTGGAACTAGTTACTACATCTCAGTTCTGCACACAACACAGGGCAGAGTTACAGTCCTACAACGGAATTGGCTACAACATCTCGGCTCTGCACATAATACAGGGCTGAGTAACCACTCTACACGAACTTTCTACAACATCTCAGCTCTGCATACAATACAGGTCTGATTTACAGTCCTATACTGGAACTCACTACAATATCTCAGCTCTGCACTCAACACAGGTTTGAGTTTCAGTCCTATGCTGGAACTCGCTACAACATCTCAGTTCTGCACAACAAAGGGCGAAGTTACAGTCCTACATTGAAACTCGCTATAACATCTAAGCCCTGTACACAGTACATGGCGGAGTTACAGCCCTACACTGGAACTCTTTACAACATCTCGGCTCTGGAAATAATACAGGGCTGAGTTACAACCCTACACGAACTTGCTACAACGTCTCAGCTCTGCATACAACACAGGTCTGATTTACAACCCGACACTGGAACTCGCTACAATATCTCAGCTCTGTACACAATACAGGGCGGAGTTACAGTCCCATGCTGGAACTCGCTACAACTTCTCAGCTTTGCACACAATGCAGGGCGGAGTTACAGCTCTACATTGGAACTCGCTACAAGATATCAGCACTTCACACAACACAGAGCGGAGTTACAGTCCTATACTGGAACTCGCTACAACATCTCAACTTTGCACACAATACAGGGCTGAGTTACACTCCTATGCTGGAACTCGCTACAACATCTCAGTTCTGCACAACACAGAGCGGAGTTACAGTCCTACACTGAAACTCACTACAATATCTAAGCCCTGTACACAGTACAGGGCGAAGTTACAGCCCTACAATGGAACTGGCTACAACATCTCGGCTCTGCAGATAATGCAGGGCTGAGTTACAACCCCACACGAACTTGCTACAACGTCTCAGTTCTACATACAATACAGGTCTGATTAACAACCCTACACTGGAACTCGCTACAATATCTCGGCTCTGCATACAATACAGGGCTGAGTTACTACTCTACACTGGAACCTGCTAGAACATCTTAGCTTTGCACACAATACGTGGCGAAATCACAGTTGTATACTGGAATTCGCTACAACATCTAAGCTCTGCACACAATACAAGGCTGCGTTACAGTCCTACACTGGAACTCGCTACAACATATCAGCTCTGCACACAATACAGGGCTAAGTTACAATCCTATAATGGAACTCGGTACAACATCTCAGCTCTGCACACAATACAGGGCTGAGTTACAGCTCTACACTGGAACTCGCTACAAGATATCAGCACTTCACACAACACAGGGCGGAGTTACAGTCCTATACTGGAACTCGCTACAATATCTCAGCTTTGCACACAATACAGGGCTGAGTTACACTCATATGCTGGAACTCGCTACAATATCTCAGCTTTGCACACAATACAGGGCTGAGTTACACTCATATGCTGGAACTCCTTACAATATCTCAGCTCTGCACACAAAACAGGGCTGCGTTACAATCTTACGCTGGAAGTCGGTACAACATCCCAGCTCTGCACACAATACGGGGCCGAGTTACAACCCTACTCCGGAACTCGCTACAGTATCTCAGCTCTGCACACAATACAGGGGTGCGTTACAATCCTACACTGGAACTCGGTACACTATCTTAGCTCTGCATACAATACAGGGCCGAGTTACAACCCTACAATAGAACTCGCTGCAACATTTCAGCTCTGCACATAATACAGGGCTGAGTTACAACCCTACACTGGAATTCGCTACAACATCTCAATTCTACTCACAATACAACGCTAAGTTACAGTCCCACACTGGAACTCGCTACAACATCTCGGCTCTACATACAGTACATGGCTGGGTTAAAGCCCCACACTGGTACTCGCTACAACATCTCAGCTCTGGACACAAAACAGTTCTGAGTTACAACCCTACACTGGAACTCGCTACAACATCTCAGCTCTACATACAGTACAGGGCAGAGTTAAAGTCCTACACTGGCACTCGCTACAATATCTCAGCTTTGCACACAGTACAGGGCTGGGTTACACTCATATGCTGGAACTCGCTACAACATCTGAGTTCTGCACACAATACAGGACTGAGTTACAGTCCTAAGCTGGAACTCGCTACAACATCTCAGTTCTGCATACAATACATGGCTAAGTTACAACCCTACACTGGAACTCGCTACAACATCTCAGCTCTGCATACAATACAGGACTGCGTTACAACCCTACACTGGAACTCACTACAAAATCTCAGCTCTGTACACAATACAGGGCCGAGTTACAACCCTACAATGGAACTCGCTTCAACATCTCAGCTCTGCACATAATACAGGGCTGAGTTACAGTCCCACACTGGAACTCGCTACAACATCTCAGCTCTACATACAGTACATGGCTGGGTTAAAGCCCCACACTGGTTCTCGCTACAACATCTCAGCTCTGGACACAAAACAGTTCTGAGTTACAACCCTACACTGGAACTCGCTGCAACATCTCAGCTCTACATACAGTACAGGGCAGAGTTAAAGTCCTACACTGGCACTCGCTACATCATCTCAGTTCTACACACAATACAGGGCTGAATAACAGACTGAAACTCGTGAAGCCTTTCATCTCTACACAAAATACAGGGTTGACTTAGGCCCTAACCTGAACCTCATTTCAATCTCTGCACACAACAGAATGTCAAATTAAAGGTCTGCCTTGTAACTGGCTACAGTCTCCCGGCGCAGCACCCAATAGAGGGTGTGTTAAAAACCTTACACTGAAACCCACTATTAGCTATTAATTATGCACTTAGGCCAAATTAAAATCCTGCACTGGACAGCGATAGAGTGTCTATCACCCTGCCAGTGTATCTGTATTTTGCTGGTGTATCTGTCACTCGACTAATATATCTGTGTAACTGCAAGTGTATCTGTTACCCTGCTAGTGTACCCGTCACACTTCTGTCAGCGTATATATCATCTAACTGTATATATGATATCCTTCTAGTAAATTTGCTATCTCGCTAGTGTCCCTGCTATCTTGCTATTTTGCTATTGTATAGATCTATCACCCTGCTGGTGTCACTCTGCAAGTGTATCTGTTACCCTTCTAGTTATCTTATCACGCTACAAGCATGGGGACAGATACACAAGCAGAGAAAGAGGTACACAAACAGACTGACAGATAGACAAGCAGAGTGACAGATACACAAGAAGAGTGACAGTTACACAAACAAGGTGACAGATACACAAGTAGAGTGAAAGATACACAGGTAGAGTGACAGATACTCAAACAGGGTAACAGATACACAAGCAGACTGACAGATACACAAACAGGGTGACAGATACACAACCAGAGTGACAGTTACACAAACAGGGTGACAGATACACAAGTAGAGTGACAGATACACAAACAGGGTGACAGATACACAAGCAGAGTGACAGTTACACAAACAGGGTGACAGATACACAAGCAGAGTGACAGTTACACATACAGGGTGACAGATACACAAGTAGAGTGACAGATACACAAACTGGGAGACAGATACACAAGCAGACTGACAGATACTCAAACAGGGTGACAGATACACAAGCAGACTGACAGATACACAAACAGAGTGACAGATACATAAGCAGAGTGACAGTTACACAAGCAGACTGACAGATAGACAAGCAGAGTGAAAGATACACAAGCAGAGTGACAGATACACTAGCAGAGTGACAGATAGACAAGCAGAGTGACAGATACACAAGTAGAGTGACAGTTACACAAACAGGGTGACAGATACACAAGTAGAGTGACAGTTACACAAACAGGGAGACAGATACACAAGCAGAGTGACAGTTACACAGTCAGGGTGACAGATACTCAAACGCATTACCAGAATAGCAGTTACACTAGTTAGCTGTCACCCTGCTAGTGTATTTGTCATCCTGCTTATGTGCCCTTTACCCTGCAACTGTCATTCTGGTAGTTTATCTGTATCCTGCTCCTGATAGTGTATACGTCACACTCCTGTTGTAAAAGTAACTCTGACAGTGTATACGTCACACTGTTGGTGTATCAGTAACCCTGACAGTGTTTACGTCACACTGCTGGTGTATCAGTAACCCTGACAGTGTTTACGTCACACTGCTGGTGTATCAGTAACCCTGACAATGTTTACGTCACACTGCTGGTGTATCTGTATCCCTGACAGTGTATACGTCACACTGCTGGTGTATCAGTAACCCTGACAATGTTTACGTCACACTGCTGGTGTATCTGTATCCCTGATAGTGTATACGTCACACTGTTGGTGTATCTGTAACCCTGAGTGTATACGTCACACTGCTGGTGTATCTATAACCCTGATAGTGTATACGTCACACTGCTGGTGTATATGTAACCCTGATAGTGTATACGTCACACGGCTGGTGTATCTGTAACCCTGATAGTGCATACGTCACACTGCTGGTGTATCTGTAACCCTGAGTGTATACGTCACGCTGCTGGTGTATCTGTAACCCTGAGTGTATACGTCACACTGCTGGTGTATCTGTAACCCTGATAGTGTATACGTCACACTGCTGGTGTATCTGTAACCCTGACAGTGTATACGTCACACTGCTGGTGTGTCTGTAACCCTGATAGCGTATACGTCACACTGCTGGTGTTTCTGTAACCCTGACAGTGTATACGTCACACTGCTGGTGTATCTGTAACCCTGAGTGTATACGTCACGCTGCTGGTGTATCTGTAACCCTGACAGTGTATACGTCACACTGCTGGTGTTTCTGTAACCCTGACAGTGTATACGTCACACTGCTGGTGTATCTGTAACCCTGAGTGTATATGTCACACTGCTGGTGTTTCTGGAACCCTGACAGTATATACGTCACACTGCTGGTGTATCTGTAACCCTGATAGTGTATACATCACACTGCTGGTGTATCTGTAACCCTGACAGTGTATACGTCACACGGCTGGTGTATTTGTAACCCTGACAGTGTATACGTCACACTGCTGGTGTATCTGTAACCCTGACAGTGTATACGTCACACCGCTGGTGTATCTGTAACAATGATAGTGTATACGTCACACTGCTGGTGTTTCTGGAACCCTGACAGTGTATACGTCACACTGCTGGTGTATCTGTAACCCGGATAGTGTATACGTCACACGGCTGGTGTATCTGTAACCCTGACAGTGTATACGTCACACTGCTGGTGTATCTGTAACCCTGATAGTGTATACATCACACTGCTGGTGTATCTGTAACCCTGACAGTGTATACGTCACACGGCTGGTGTATTTGTAACCCTGACAGTGTTTACGTCACACTGCTGGTGTATCTGTATCCCTGACAGTGTATACGTCACACTGCTGGTGTATCTGTAACCCTGATAGTGTATACGTCACACTGCTGGTGTATCTGTAACCCTGATAGTGTATACGTGACACGGCTGGTGTATCTGTAACCCGGATAGTGTATACGTCACACGGCTGGTGTATCTGTAACCCTGACAGTGTATACGTCACACTGCTGGTGTATCCGTACCACTGATAGTGTATACGTCACACTGCTGGAGTATCTATAACCCTGCTAGTGTATACGTCACACTGCTGGTGTATCTGTAACCCTGATAGTGTATACGTCACACGGCTGGTGTATCTGTAACCTTGATGGTGCATACGTCACACTGCTGGTGTATCTGTAACCCTGACAGGGTATACGTCACACTGCTGGTGGTTCTGTAACCCTGACAGTGTATACGTCACATTGCTCATGTATCTGTAACCCTGATGGTGTATACGTCACACTGCTGGTGTATTTGACACACAGGCAGTATATCTGTCACCCTGCTAGTTGATCTTTATCATAGCGTATACATGTATCTGCTTGTGTATCTGTCACCTGCTCTTACTTTTAATCTATCTTTAATTTATATTACCATTGAACTGGCGAAAGCTAATTCATTCACAAGTGCAAGGGATTTTCTGACACCGCTACGCATGGCATTTTAACTATTTTTGAAGAGAATTTAGTGCTTGCACACAAATTTGTCACTTCTATTTCAATTAAGTGATCATTTACCGATCCTATCCGTCAATAATCCCCCAAGATCAGCTATATTATACGTAAATCGACAAGCATTCAACGGAATTTATTTTGTGTGTTTCCTGCATGCCGTTGATATACAACTGATCTTAGGAAATTTTATTAATACTATACAGTAAGTACCCGGTAAATGATTACTTCATTGAATACAAGTTAAAAATTTGTTTTATTGTTAATATATGCAGCTGAATGTTTTGTGAAAGAATCGTCTCTCACCAAGGCCATCCAATAAAATTCGTTTATGGTCTGAGAATCCCAGACCATCTGTTACCATCCTAGTGTATCTGTCTAAAGTCAGCAGTTTTCTGTAAGAGGTGTGGACATGTTCACCTCTAAACAACTGCCGTCATGATACTAGTGAAAAAATGGCCATCATAGTTCTGGTCAAACAACGGCCATCATAATGCTGGTGAAACGTTGGCTACAATAATACTGATGAAACAATGACCACCTTAATGCTGGTGAAACTGTGACCACCATAATATTGTTAAGAAAATGTCATTATGCTGGTGAAACACTGGTCACCATTATACCGGTGAAACAACAGCTATCTTAATATTGTTGAATCAATTACAGCCACTATAATACTGGTAAAACAATGAAGATCATAATACTGACGAGACAACTGCCATCATAATACTGGTAAAAAACCCCAGTCACTATAATACAGGTAAAAAAATGGCCACCACAATACTCGTGAAACAATGGCCACCACCATATCATTGGTGAGACAACAGCCATAATACTGGTGAAAAAAACAGCCACTACAATTCTGGTGAAACAATAGCCACCACAATACAGATGAAACAATGGCAACCACAATACTGGTGAAACAATGGCTATCACAATACTTGTGAAACAATGGCCATCATATCACTGGTGAGACAACAGCCATCATAATACTGGTGAAACAATAGCCACTACAATACTGGTGAAACAATGGCCACCACAATACAGGTGAAACAATGGCAACCACAATACTAATGAAACAATGATTATCACAATACTTGTGAAACAATGGCCATCATATCACTGATGAGACTACAGCCATCATAATACTGGTGAAACAACATCCACTACAATACTGGTGAAACAATGGTCACCACAATACTCATGAAACAATGGCCACCACAATACTGGTGAAACAATGGTTATCACAATACTTGTGAAACAACAGCCACTGCAATACTGGTGAAACAATGGGCACCATAATACTCGTGAAACAATCATATCACTGGTGAGACAACAGCCATCACAATACTGATGAAACAATGGGCACCATAATACTTGATAAGTACTTATTTATAAATGACTTCTACCTATTTTGATTGACTCTTAAAACCAATTCAGTACATATGATGAAATTCACATTTATTGAATAATAAATCTTGGTTTGAAATACTTTCAATATTTGTCAAATTTGTTACAATATATTATATCAGCATCAACATCGTTACACAGCATTATGGGATTACAACAAGTAACTATTGTTTGCTGTCTGTCTGGGATTCATCCACCCATTCACATAGCATGGCTTGTCATTCATCATAGCACTGCCCTCATCAAAGATGTCCATATAATAAGGTCTTGTCTGCTCCATATATAGAACACAGAAGTAAAATCAGCTGCCTTTTTGTACAAAATGTCCTATAAAATGTTACTGTTACAACATACTGGAATCAACATCTGAAATTTAACACAGAGGTTATGGCCTTATTTTAATGGTAAGGCATGTTATGGCCTTATTTTATTTGATAATGCATCAATTACAATTTTCCACCATGAAGTGAGTAAATATCAAAGAGAAATAAATTCTGATGTGGAACTAAATATTCCTAAATTTATTATCAAATCTTAAGTGATTTTTGCAAAGCACTGCCTGAAGTCTTCCATGGATATCAGTATTCTAAAACTTTACATAGCAGATTGATTTACTCGTAGATATAAATGAGGCATTTCCTCATGTACACTTTTATTTTAAATACATCAACAACACAAAAAGTGATGATTTGAATTCAATGCTTCATAAATCATGACTTCACAGCTATTATTTTGGGGAGGTTAATTTCATTACACTGCACATCAGTATGAGTTATATGTGACAATATATAATTGCTTTTATTGTACTTATCTTTATCACAACACAAAAGCAAAATGTCAAGCATAGAACTTGGGTTTGAATTCTCGGCATAGAGAGAACTGATGAAGAAAAACAAGACTTTTTTATTCACATTTTGGTTTATCATTTACTAGTTCACATCCAAACTATAACAGTTACTCTAGTCCCATATCACAGAGTCTTATAGAAGACCTGGAGTAAGTGGTTCTATATAACTTTTGTATTAATTTTGTTTATATATTCTCACTCAAACTGCATTTTACCATCATCTAGATATAGAAATTGTAAGAAAATTTGGCAACAGAAAGTTCCAAATCATATGCTACATTCTATCTATGGGGAAAAATTCAGACGTAAATTCTCTTCTTGTGTCTGACATTTCAGACCAGTTATCTGGATTGAACCAGCATGGAATTACATCAAAATCAAGTTCTTAAAGAAAAAGATACCAAAACTGTGACTGTGTGTTAAGAAGAGCTTGCTCTTTTAAAAGAATCTTACCAGAGTGGGTATAAATACCAATATATAATATCATGTTATTAGCCTATACCTGAATCAAAGTCTAATCTTTTGGATGATGAGGAATCTCCTTCGATGTCTACATCACTCTCTGGAGCATTCAGTGCACTCAGTGTTACATCTGAAAACATATCTCAGCATCACTGTTTTGTTGTCATTGGCTTAATTCTATTATTGAAGTTTTTGACAACTATAAAATTATTCTCTATAATATGTAATATTGCCAGGACTAACACAACACACCCCTTCACTATAAGATACCTATTGTCTGTGATAGGCCTAGTAACCATGGGTGACACATCATACTCCACTCACTATAAGATACCTATTGTCTGTGATAGGCCTGTAACCAGGGCTGACACAAGGCACTCCCCTCACTAAAAGATACCTATTGTCTGTGATAGGCCTGGTATCCAGGGCCGACACAACACACTCCCCTCACTATAAGATACCTATTGTCTGTGATAGGCCTGGTATCCAGGGCTGACGCAACACACCCCCCTCACTATAAGATACCTATTGTCTGTGATAGGCCTAGTAACCATGGGTGACACATCATACTCCACTCACTATAAGATACCTATTGTCTGTGATAGGCCTGTAACCAGGGCTGACACAAGGCACTCCCCTCACTAAAAGATACCTATTGTCTGTGATAGGCCTGGTATCCAGGGCCGACACAACACACTCCCCTCACTATAAGATACCTATTGTCTGTGATAGGTCTGGTATCCAGGGCTGACGCAACACACCCCCCTCACTATAAGATACCCATTGTCTGTGATAGGCCTGGTATCCAGGGCAAGCCGGCGTGGCCTAGTGGTATCGCGTCGGACTCCTGATCGGGAGGCCGGGGTTCGATTCCCGCTCTGGTCATGCCGGTGTCATGTCTTTTGGATGAGATAGTAAAAACCGAGGCCCCGTGTTGTGGTATGCACGGCACGTTAAAGATCCCTCACTGCTTCAGGTGGGTCCGTTGCAAAGGTCAAAATTTGTATGCCCCGCATCAGGCAGATGCCGTCACCATATACGTGAAATATTCGTGGTGTGACGTAAAACAATAATCAATCAATCAATCAATCAATGGTAGCCAGGGCTGACACAACACACTCCCCTCACTAGAAGATACATATTGTCTGTGATAGGCCTGGTATCCAGGGCTGACAAAACACAATCCCCTCACTAAAAGATACCTATTGTCTGTGATAGGCCTAGTAACCATGGGTGACACATCATACTCCACTCACTATAAGATACCTATTGTCTGTGATAGGCCTGTAACCAGGGCTGACACAAGGCACTCCTCTCACTATAAGATACTTATTGTCTGTGATAGGCTTGGTAACAAGGGCTGACACAAGGCACTCCCCTCACTATACGATACCTATTGTTTGTGATAGGCCTGGTATCCAGGGCTGACATATCATACTCCCCTCCCCTTAATATACCTAATGCTATACACAACCCATGATACCAGATTTTCAAATAGATTCATTTGAAAGATAAAGAGAAGATAATTTTAATATATTTTTCTATGATGGTGCATGGTTACTGTTTTTAAAAAAAATCAAATACTGACACAGTAGTTTACTTGTAAAGAAAAAGTTAAACAAATGCTGAAACAGTAATAAAACCAAAATGGTGGTGAATTGTTTCAGTTCTACTAGCAACATTATCACATTTACTACACTTAAAATCTCTTATTTCAAGATATAATCATCCCATTTTACTTGGTAAATTCAAATATTTACATGTATTAATAAAAATAATTGCTAATACGTGAGGTCAATATATTGTTTAATACGACTGAATGGTAACAAGTGAGGTGAGTTAGAAGGTTTGATACCACTGACTGCTAACAGATGAGGTCAATGTAATGTTAAACAATGCACTGCTAATGGGTAAGGTAAACTGCAAAGTTTAACATTACTGATGACTAACAGATAGGTCAATGCCATGTTTGATACAATTAATGTCGGCATGAAATAATACATAATAAATAAGTATTGTACCATTGTGTTTTTGCTTTTTTGGTTGAGATTCTATGGGCCCACTTGTTGGTATTGCTGGAGATGACACTACTGCAACGGCTTTAGTCTGTCCTTCCACCTTAATTGCCAGTTTCTTAGGAGACGGTTCTGAAGGAAGGGGCAGTCCAGCATCATCAAATGCTTTCCTCTTTATCTGTGCCTTGATTTGTGATCTGGATAATAAATTGAAACCACTGCAAAGACATGCTGAAACTGTACAGAAAAAGACATGCTGAAACTGTACAGAAATGTTAAGCAATTTAGTTTTTAATCAAATCTCATAGAAATTATCCTTAATCTCTATTCAGGAAAATAAAAAAATTTTTGTTTCTTCTGAGACAATACTTCTTTGCCTTTTACTGTCATCTTTTTCTATAGAATTCCATAAAGAGTTGCTTCATACTGAATATTCAGTTACCATTTAAATTCTGGGTTACCATTAGTGCAATGATTTAATGTTGTACAGTAAAGATAAAGGACACCTTATTATTCTGCATACATATCACACTGCAATTTAGCACCACAAAACAATGCTCCATACAGATCACAGTGCTGTCTAGCACCACAAAACGATGCTCCATACAGATCACAGTGCTGTCTAGCACCACATGATGATGCTCCATACATATCACAGTGCTGTCTAGCACCACATGATGGTGCTCCATACATATCACAGTGCTGTCTAGCACCACATGATGATGCTCCATACACATCACAGTGCTGTCTAGCACCACAAAACAATGCTCCATACAGATCACAGAGCTGTCTAGCACCACATGAAGATGCTCCATACATATCACAGTGCTGTCTAGCACCACAAAACAATGCTCCATACATATCGCAGTGCTGTCTAGCACCACATGATGATGCTCCATACAGATCACAGGGCTGTCTAGCACCACATAACGATGAGCCATACATATCACAGTGCTGTCTAGCACCACAAAACAATGCTCCATACAGATCACAGTGCTGTCTAGCACCACATGATGATGCTCCATACATATCACAGTGCTGTCTAGCACCACATGATGATGCTCCATACAGATCACAGTGCTGTCTAGCACCACATGATGATGCTCCATACATATCACAGTGCTGTCTAGCACCACATAACAATGCTCCATACATATCACAGTGCTGTCTAGCACCACATGATGATGCTCCATACAGATCACAGTGCTGTCTAGCACCACATGATGATACTCCATACATATCACAGTGCTGTATAGCACCACATAACAATGCTCCATACATATCACAGTACTGTCTAGCACCACATGATGATGCTCCATACAGATCACAGTGCTGTCTAGCACCACATGATGATGCTCCATACATATCACAGTGCTGTCTAGCACCACAAAACAATGCTCCATACAGATCACAGAGCTGTCTAGCACCACATGAAGATGCTCCATACATATCACAGTGCTGTCTAGCACCACAAAACAATGCTCCATACAGATCACAGAGCTGTCTAGCACCACATGATGATGCTACATACAGATCACAGTGCTGTCTAGCACCACAAAACAATGCTCCATACATATCACAGTGCTGTCTAGCACCACAAAAAATGCTCCATACATATCACGGTGCTGTCTAGCACCACAAAACAATGCTCCATACAGATCACAGAGCTGTCTAGCACCACATGATGATGCTCCATACAGATCACAGAGCTGTCTAGCACCACAAAACAATGCTCCATACATATCACAGTGCTGTCTAGCACCACATGATGATGCTCCATACATATCACAGTGCTGTCTAGCACCACATGATGATGCTCCATACATATCACAGTGCTGTCTAGCACCACAAAACAATGCTCCATACAGATCACAGAGCTGTCTAGCACCACATGAAGATGCTCCATACATATCACAGTGCGGTCTAGCACCACAAAACAATGCTCCATACAGATCACAGAGCTGTCTAGCACCACATGATGATGCTACATACAGATCATAGTGCTGTCTAGCACCACAAAACAATGCTCCATACATATTACAGTGCTGTCTAGCACCACAAAACAATGCTCCATACATATCACGGTGCTGTCTAGCACCACAAAACAATGCTCCATACAGATCACAGTGCTGTCTAGCACCACATGATGATGCTCCATACATATCACAGTGCTGTCTAGCACCACATGATGATGCTCCATACATATCACAGTGCTGTCTAGTACCACATGATGATGCTCCATACATATCACAGTGCTGTCTAGCATCACAAAACAATGCTCCATACAGATCACAGAGCTGTCTAGCACCACATGATGATGCTCCATACAGATCACAGAGCTGTCTAGCACCACATGATATTGCTCCATACAGATCACAGAGCTGTCTAGCACCACATGATGATGCTCCATACAGATCACAGTGCTGTCTAGCACCACATGATGATGCTCCATACATATCACAGTGCTGTCTAGCACCACAAAACAATGCTCCAAACAGATCACAGAGCTGTCTAGCACCACTTGATGATGCTCGATACAGATCTCAGAGCTGTCTAGCACCACAAAACAATGCTCCATACATATCACAGCGCTGTCTAGCACCATATAACAATGCTCCATACAGACCACAGAGCTGTCTAGCACCACATGATGATGCTCCATACAGATCACAGAGCTGTCTAGCACCACAAAACAATGCTCCATACATATCACAGTACTGTCTAGCACCACATGATGATGCTCCATACATATCACAGTGCTGTCTAGCACCACATGATGATGCTCCATACATATCACAGTGCTGTCTAGCACCACAAAACAATGCTCCATACAGATCACAGAGCTGTCTAGCACCACATGAAGATGCTCCATACATATCACAGTGCTGTCTAGCACCACAAAACAATGCTCCATACAGATCACAGAGCTGTCTAGCACCACATGATGATGCTACATACAGATCACAGTGCTGTCTAGCACCACAAAACAATGCTCCATACATATCACAGTGCTGTCTAGCACCACAAAACAATGCTCCATACATATCACGGTGCTGTCTAGCACCAGAAAACAATGCTCCATACAGATCACAGTGCTGTCTAGCACCACATAACAATGCTCCATACATATCACAGTGCTGTCTAGCACCACATGATGATGCTCCATACATATCACAGTGCTGTCTAGCACCACATGATGATGCTCCATACATATCACAGTGCTGTCTAGCACCACATGATGATGCTCCATACATATCACAGTGCTGTCTAGCACCACAAAACAATGCTCCATACAGATCACAGAGCTGTCTAGCACCACATGAAGATGCTCCATACATATCACAGTGCTGTCTAGCACCACAAAACAATGCTCCATACAGATCACAGAGCTGTCTAGCACCACATGATGATGCTACATACAGATCACAGTGCTGTCTAGCACCACAAAACAATGCTCCATACATATCACAGTGCTGTCTAGCACCACAAAACAATGCTCCATACATATCACAGTGCTGTCTAGCACCACAAAACAATGCTCCATACAGATCACAGTACTGTCTAGCACCACATGATGATGCTCCATACATATCACAGTGCTGTCTAGCACCACATGATGATGCTCCATACATATCACAGTGCTGTCTAGCACCACATGATGATGCTCCATACATATCACAGTGCTGTCTAGCACCACAAAACAATGCTTTATACAGATCACAGAGCTGTCTAGCACCACATGATGATGCTCCATACAGATCACAGAGCTGTCTAGCACCACATGATGATGCTCCATACAGATCACAGAGCTGTCTAGCACCACATGATGATGCTCCATACAGATCACAGTGCTGTCTAGCACCACATGATGATGCTCCATACATATCACAGTGCTGTCTAGCACCACAAAACAATGCTCCAAACAGATCACAGAGCTGTCTAGCTCCACTTGATGATGCTCCATACAGATCACAGAGCTGTCTAGCACCACAAAACAATGCTCCATACATATCACAGTGCTGTCTAGCACCACATGATGATGCTCCATACATATCACATTGCTGTCTAGCACCACAAAACAATTCTCCAAACAGATCACAGAGCTGTCTAGCACCACAAAACAATGCTCCATACATATCACAGTACTGTCTAGCACCACATGATGATGCTCCATACATATCACAGTGCTGTCTAGCACCACATGATGATGCTCCATACATATCACAGTGCTGTCTAGCACCACAAAACAATGCTCCATACAGATCACAGAGCTGTCTAGCACCACATGATGATGCTCCATACATATCACAGTGCTGTCTAGCACCACAAAACAATGCTCCATACAGATCACAGAGCTGTCTAGCACCACATGATGATGCTACATACAGATCACAGTGCTGTCTAGCACCACAAAACAATGCTCCATACATATCACAGTGCTGTCTAGCACCGCAAAACAATGCTCCATACATATCACGGTGCTGTCTAGCACCACAAAACAATGCTCCATACAGATCACAGTGCTGTCTAGCACCACATGATGATGCTCCATACATATCACAGTGCTGTCTAGCACCACATGATGATGCTCCATACATATCACAGTGCTGTCTAGCACCACATGATGATGCTCCATACATATCACAGTGCTGTCTAGCACCACAAAACAATGCTCCATACATATCACAGTGCTGTCTAGCACCACATGATGATGCTCCACACATATCACAGTGCTGTCTAGCACCACATGATGATGCTCCATACATATCACAGTGCTGTCTAGCACCACAAAACAATGCTCCATACAGATCACAGAGCTGTCTAGCACCACATGAAGATGCTCCATACATATCACAGTGCTGTCTAGCACCACAAAACAATGCTCCATACAGATCACAGAGCTGTCTAGCACCACATGATGATGCTACATACAGATCACAGTGCTGTCTAGCACCACAAAACAATGCTCCATACATATCACAGTGCTGTCTAGCACCACAAAACAATGCTCAATACATATCACGGTGCTGTCTAGCACCACAAAACAATGCTCCATACAGATCACAGTACTGTCTAGCACCACATGATGATGCTCCATACATATCACAGTGCTGTCTAGCACCACAAAACAATGCTCCATACAGATCACAGAGCTGTCTAGCACCACATGATGATGCTACATACAGATCACAGTGCTGTCTAGCACCACAAAACAATGCTCCATACATATCACAGTGCTGTCTAGCACCGCAAAACAATGCTCCATACATATCACGGTGCTGTCTAGCACCACAAAACAATGCTCCATACAGATCACAGTGCTGTCTAGCACCACATGATGATGCTCCATACATATCACAGTGCTGTCTAGCACCACATGATGATGCTCCATACATATCACAGTGCTGTCTAGCACCACATGATGATGCTCCATACATATCACAGTGCTGTCTAGCACCACAAAACAATGCTCCATACATATCACAGTGCTGTCTAGCACCACATGATGATGCTCCACACATATCACAGTGCTGTCTAGCACCACATGATGATGCTCCATACATATCACAGTGCTGTCTAGCACCACAAAACAATGCTCCATACAGATCACAGAGCTGTCTAGCACCACATGAAGATGCTCCATACATATCACAGTGCTGTCTAGCACCACAAAACAATGCTCCATACATATCACAGAGCTGTCTAGCACCACATGATGATGCTACATACAGATCACAGTGCTGTCTAGCACCACAAAACAATGCTCCATACATATCACAGTGCTGTCTAGCACCACAAAACAATGCTCAATACATATCACGGTGCTGTCTAGCACCACAAAACAATGCTCCATACAGATCACAGTACTGTCTAGCACCACATGATGATGCTCCATACATATCACAGTGCTGTCTAGCACCACATGATGATGCTCCATACATATCACAGTGCTGTCTAGCACCACATGATGATGCTCCATACATATCACAGTGCTGTCTAGCACCACAAAACAATGCTCCATACAGATCACAGAGCTGTCTAGCACCACATGATGATGCTCCATACACATCACAGAGCTGTCTAGCACCACATGATGATGCTCCATACAGATCACAGAGCTGTCTAGCACCACATGATGATGCTACATACAGATCACAGTGCTGTCTAGCACCACATGATGATGCTCCATACATATCACAGTGCTGTCTAGCACCACAAAACAATGCTCCAAACAGATCACAGTGCTGTCTAGCACCACAAAACAATGCTCCATACAGATCACAGAGCTGTCTAGCACCACAAAACAATGCTCCATACATATCACAGTGCTGTCTAGCACCACATGATGATGCTCCATACATATCACAGTGCTGTCTAGCACCACAAAACAATGCTCCAAACAGATCACAGAGCTGTCTAGCACCACAAAACAATGCTCCATAAATATCACAGTACTGTCTAGCACCACATGATGATGCTCCATACATATCACAGTGCTGTCTAGCACCACATGATGATGCTCCATACATATCACAGTGCTGTCTAGCACCACAAAACAATGCTCCATACAGATCACAGAGCTGTCTAGCACCACATGATGATGCTCCATACATATCACAGTGCTGTCTAGCACCACAAAACAATGCTCCATACAGATCACAGAGCTGTCTAGCACCACATGATGATGCTCCATACAGATCACAGAGCTGTCTAGCACCACATGATGATGCTCCATACAGATCACAGTGCTGTCTAGCACCACATGATGATGCTCCATACATATCACAGTGCTGTCTAGCACCACAAAACAATGCTCCAAACAGATCACAGTGCTGTCTAGCACCACAAAACAATGCTCCATACAGATCACAGAGCTGTCTAGCACCACAAAACAATGCTCCATACATATCACAGTGCTGTCTAGCACCACATGATGATGCTCCATACATATCACAGTGCTGTTTAGCACCACAAAACAATGCTCCAAACAGATCACAGAGCTGTCTAGCACCACAAAACAATGCTCCATACATATCACAGTACTGTCTAGCACCACATGATGATGCTCCATACATATCACAGTGCTGTCTAGCACCACATGATGATGCTCCATACATATCACAGTGCTGTCTAGCACCACAAAACAATGCTCCATACAGATCACAGAGCTGTCTAGCACCACATGATGATGCTCCATACATATCACAGTGCTGTCTAGCACCACAAAACAATGCTCCATACAGATCACAGAGCTGTCTAGCACCACATGATGATGCTACATACAGATCACAGTGCTGTCTAGCACCACAAAACAATGCTCCATACATATCACAGTGCTGTCTAGCACCACAAAACAATGCTCCATACATATCACGGTGCTGTCTAGCACCACAAAACAATGCTCCATACAGATCACAGTGCTGTCTAGCACCACATGATGATGCTCCATACATATCACAGTGCTGTCTAGCACCACATGATGATGCTCCATACATATCACAGTGCTGTCTAGCACCACATGATGATGCTCCATACATATCACAGTGCTGTCTAGCACCACAAAACAATGCTCCATACAGATCACAGAGCTGTCTAGCACCACATGATGATGCTCCATACAGATCACAGTGCTGTCTAGCACCACATGATGATGCTCCATACATATCACAGTGCTGTCTAGCACCACAAAACAATGCTCCAAACAGATCACAGAGCTGTCTAGCACCACTTGATGATGCTCCATACAGATCACAGAGCTGTCTAGCACCACAAAACAATGCTCCATACATATCACAGTGCTGTCTAGCACCATATAACAATGCTCCATACAGACCACAGAGCTGTCTAGCACCACATGATAATGCTCCATACAGATCACAGTGCTGTCTAGCACCACATAACGATGAGCCATACATATCACAGTACTGTCTAGAACCACATGACCATGGTCCATACATATCACAGTATTGTCTAGCACCACATGAAGACGCTCTATATATGCTCCATACATATCACAGTGCTGTCTAGCACCACATGATGATGCTCCATACATATCACAGTGCTGTCTAGCACCACAAAACAATGCTCCATACATATCACAGTGCTGTCTAGCACCACATGATGATGCTCCACACATATCACAGTGCTGTCTAGCACCACATGATGATGCTCCATACATATCACAGTGCTGTCTAGCACCACAAAACAATGCTCCATACAGATCACAGAGCTGTCTAGCACCACATGAAGATGCTCCATACATATCACAGTGCTGTCTAGCACCACAAAACAATGCTCCATACAGATCACAGAGCTGTCTAGCACCACATGATGATGCTACATACAGATCACAGTGCTGTCTAGCACCACAAAACAATGCTCCATACATATCACAGTGCTGTCTAGCACCACAAAACAATGCTCCAAACAGATCACAGAGCTGTCTAGCACCACTTGATGATGCTCCATACAGATCACAGAGCTGTCTAGCACCACAAAACAATGCTCCATACATATCACAGTGCTGTCTAGCACCATATAACAATGCTCCATACAGACCACAGAGCTGTCTAGCACCACATGATAATGCTCCATACAGATCACAGTGCTGTCTAGCACCACATAACGATGAGGCATACATATCACAGTACTGTCTAGAACCACATGACCATGTTCCATACATATCACAGTATTGTCTAGCACCACATGAAGACGCTCTATATATACATGTCATAGTGCTGTCTAGCATCACTGATATTTCTTTAGTTGATTTATTATAAAGATATTAAAATATTTATAACAACAATCTGTAATAACTATGATTAGAGGCAATATGTGACTTATGGTAAAGATGCTCATATGCACAAATGACTCTCATTTATACGAACAGCATTAACTTAAATTTCCCTTCAACTCCAATTTATTTTAAAGTCAAAATTCTATTTCTTAATACAAATTCACATCCCTCACTCAAACTCCTCTAAAATCAACACTTTCTCCCAGTCCCATAAAGTTCAAGTAATCCTGAGTTGACTCTAATGTATTTGCAAGAGTCATTTATCTTCGGAAAAAATATTACCAGATAAATTTCTACTACATGTAGCCAAATTAGAGTCAACACATGACACTATGTCATCTAAACATTAAAATATGCACTAATTTCACACTGAGGAAAACTCCTATATAAAACCTCTTTATATGAAGCACTTGTAGATCTGTTTTTGCACTCACATTGTTCTGGTTTTGATTGTATCACTTATTGCATCCAGATCGTCTCCAAATCTTTTGACTGCCTTCCTTAGCATGTCTATCTCATACTGTGTCCATTTGCCACTAGCAGAAAAATGCCAAATAAATAATGTTAATATTGAGACAAATAACAATTTTCTACCATTTCTTCTTATTCAAAGATACATTCAGATTAGAAGTTTCAAGAATAAATACTACTGATATCTAATATCTTGTAAAATACAGTCTGTGAATCTGTGAAATTTGTGTGTTTAAGTGTATGATACTGCAATAAATTACAGAAAATTTGTAGTAGTTCTCTGATAATACTGCTAACACACTATGATAAATCTCTGAAACACAATCTACTCATTGCTTTAACAGTTACATTTTGTGTTTTTAATGTAAATTTTGACTTTCTACATGTTCAAGTTTTGATTGTTGTTGTTTTTCTTTTTGCCACACCATTTATATGGTAGCATTCTCAACTAAAATTTGAAATAGCAATTATTTTGCTTTAACCATGTTTTTCCTACTCAGAAGTGCATCCAAAACTCGTTTTCAAAGATAGCCATCATTAGATTGCGATATCTTTTAAAAAATAAAAGAATAAACAAGAGGCCTATGTGGGCCTATATCGCTCATATATATAGAAAATCCAAAAATTGAGATATTGACAAAATTCTTTCAAAGTAACATTCCTTACCATAATTATGATCACAATAGTCCATAAGAAATCATCATTATCAATTAACTAGGAAGTATGACACTTTTCTGCATTGAAATCACCAAGTCCAGAGAAATGTCGAAAAAAAATTCTAAAATTTGATTTTGGAAGGGAACCAAAATGACAATACGTCTTCACTCATCCCTCTAGATCATTTCTATGCATTCTGTGTGTCTCTGTATACAGCCCGTATGAAAAAGAATATTGTTAAAGGAGGGAACTCTTTTGTGACCTACTTTTGACTATGGTGGCGCCACCTGTAAAGAGGTCTGGACGAAAACAATAGAATTTGAAGAGGATCATAAGTGACTTATTTCTACCAAGATTTATTAAAATCCTTCAAACAGTTTTGTAGAAAAAGTTGAAAATGTGAAAAATGGTCCCCCCCCCCTTTTTTTGGAAGTCTTAAACTTAAAATTGCCTAATTTCATATGTTGAGTGTTAAGAAACAACTAAAAACTTATTCAGATGAGTAAAGAAATGAAAAAAAAATTTTTGACCACAGCTGGATTTGAACCGCTACTCTCCATATTTCAATTACCAAGTGGTATATGTACCATTGTGAGACCTACTTTTTAGACATGGTGGCATTATCTGTTAACAAATTTGGATGAAATTTACCAAATTCCGCAACACATGGGAAAATAATCAAGAATATACTTCTTCAAGGGCATTAAAATGATATATTCAAACTTTATCAATTAAAATATTGGTGTAATTGCTTCATAAAACACTCATATACAGCGTGTTTTATCAAAATCCCTTCCTATATAACTTCCACTGCCATTACCTTTCCACTGTAAACAGGAAGTGAATAAGAAGCAATTTCGACTTTACAAAATTCATTCCAATTTATGTTATAAAATGAAGTATTGTCAAGTATTATTATGAAGTAAGTGGAAATATTTATGTATATAAATAATAAAGAGGTAGTAAAACTGGGTGACATTGTATATAAATAGTACAAACCCCCTACACACACACACACACACAGTATTCCTTCATTTTAAAAATCATTAAAAAGTGAAAAAAAATCCAATTTCTGGGGTTTACTTTGTATTCCAATTCTTTCTTTGAAGAAAAAGCCCATCAAATCTCAATTTAACATACAACAGAGCAAGTTGAGCAACCCCCCTTTCTTTAATCTTAAAAAAATTGCAATAAATTCTAAAATAAATTTTAGTATTTGGAATCAGCAACACTTCTTAAGACACCCCTCTAGAACACTCTGCTGCATTAGATATTGATGAAATATTTTAACTGCGGCAGTTTTTGCTATTAATATGATTTATTTAAATCAAATGACAGCATCAAATTATAATATGAGGGGCAAAAATGAGTTAAGTCCCTTGTTTTGCGATGAAAATACTAAGTCCAAAAAGATGTAGAAAAACGTTAGAACTTTGATTTCGAAACTGAACCACATATAACAAGACTTCTTTACACATTCCTCTAGATCATTCCTATGCATTCGGTTTGTCTCAGTGTCCCCCCAGTCTGAAGAAGAAGTTTATCAAAAGAGGGTACCCTCTTTGATCTACTTTTGCCTGTGGTGGCGACACCTGTTGACGGATCCTGACAAATATGACCACATTTGTAGGGGACCTTGAGTACTTGATGCTTACCAAGTTTCATGAAATTCCATCAAGTGGTTCTGAAGATGAAGTTCAAACTGTGAAATGTTTACAACCATTGTTCCACCCCCCTTTTTCTTGAAAGTTTTAAAAAATTCATAAAAAATGCAAAACATGAAATATTGAAAAAATTTCCTTGCAGTAGTATTTCTTACCATCAAAATGATCAAATTAAACCAAATTATTGCATCAATATTTACTAAAAGAAAAAAAAAACTCATTTCTGTATTAAAATTACAAAGTCCAAAAAAAACGTTAAAATTTGATTTTGGAACGGAACCAAAAATAACAACATTTCTTAACACATCCCTCTAGATCAAACCTATGCATTCAGTTTGTCTCTGTATGGCCCCAGTCTGAAGAAGAAGTTTGTCAAAGGAGGGTACCCTCTTTGACCTACTTTTGCCTGTGGTGGGGCCACCTGTGGACGGATCCTGACAAAGATGACCAGATTTGTAGGGGACCTTGAGTACTTGATGCATACCAAGTTTCATCAAATTCCTTTCTGCAGTTCTGAAGAAAAAGTTCAAAATGTGAAATGTTTACACCAATTCCCCCCCCCCCCCCTTTTTCTTGAAAGTTTTTAAAAATTCATAAAAAATCCAAAACATGAAATATTGAAAAAATTTCCTCACAGTAGTATTTCTTACCATAAAAATGATCAAATTAAACCAAATTAATGCATCAATGTTTACTAAAAGAAAAAAATACCTCTTTTTTGCATTAAAATTACAAAGTCCAAAAAAACGCCAAAAATTATTTATCGGATTTCAACCATATGAACAAACTTGAGACATACTTCCTTCTAGATCACTCAGATGCCATTAGTTTGATAGTCCATACACTGGTTCTGGTGAAGAAGATTTTCAAAGAGGGGTACCCTCTGACATCTATTTTTAGCAATAGTGGCGCCACCTGTTGAGGGATTTATACGAAATGAAAAACTTGGTAGAGGACCCCTAGTACTTCATCCATACCAAGTTTCATGAAAATCCTTTAAGCGGTTCTGAAGAAGTTGAAAATGTGAAAAGTTTACGGACGACGGACGAAGAGTGATGACAATAGCTCACTTGAGCCTTTGGCTCAGGTGAGCTAAAAGCATGTACTATTTAAAAATTTGTGATAAAAGGGGATTAACTCAATAATCAATTATGAGACGCATTTTGAAATCATCCTGACTCCCGCCAGTACAAATAATGTATAGTCTTTGTTATAGTTATACTTAAGAAATAATTACTCCGCATACTTCTTTAAGAAAAAAGAGGAGTTACTGACTCAGTTATGTGGCAGAAGTCACCATAGAGCTATACAATAGAAGCAATGTAACGAAACACTATAACGTTGCATGAATATTTAGAATATATGGCTATATACAATGTATTTTACTGAGATGAATTACCTGTTGTAAAAGTTGAAGCAACTAAAAACAATTATTTTTGAAACGAACTATATATAAAGAATGATAATTTTGCACGCATTCTGATCGATTTTCATGCTTCAGATTTTTAATCATCTTGTGGATTCCTGTGCATACTTCAAATTAATTAAATACAAGCTTTTCCGCAAGCTATTGTAGAAGGATATCATCAAAATCTCCGACAGCTTCCAACACCTCTTCTTTTCCATAGAATTAGAAAATACATACTTTTTCGACAACCTTCCCCAAACGTGCACAGCCGATTATTATATCTTTTTAACAGTTTTTAATCATTGTCATGTCAAATTAATATTCATACATACAACTATCATCATCAATGATTCTTGCAGATGCCACCTTACATCCCAGTATTTTTTATTTGAGCTGACATTTACACATGAACATGATAGGGGTGTTATGTTCAAATGTGTCTTCTGCATGACTTTTATTCTATTGTCAAATATCATAAGTTCCGATGGATGGAGTTAATGGTCTTTGACATTCCCTAGTGCCTATTGTGAATGCTATATATGGTGGTTGCTAGTTTTGATTGTTGTATTTTTGCCACACCATCTATATGGTGGTGGCTACTTTTGATTGTTGTTTTCTTTTTGCCACACCATCTATATCAGTATATGGTGGTGGCTAGTTTTGATTGTTGTTTTTTTCTGCCACACCATCTATATGGTGGTGGCTAGTGTTTATGGGAAACCACTCTTTGCAGTGTAGTTTGTTCACTGGAATGAAAAGAGAAAAACAATCAGTCTATTTTGTGCTGTTTCCAAGCATCTCAAAAACAACCTCCTACACTGCATCCGAAAATAACTGAATAAGTATAAATACTCAATGTTAAAAACCTTATATAAGTACACTTATTGGGTATATATTAAGTATACTTATTGGGTATATATATAGTATACTTATTGGGTACCGTATTCACTCGTGTACAGTACGCATCCGTGTATAATACGCACCCCAACTTTTGGAAAATAATTGGAGTAAAAGTCTACATCTTGTGTAAAATACACAGGTAAAATTGCCGCATAAGCAAGTGATCAAGAACCTTAAGTTTACATAGAAAAAATCTCTATATTACAGATTTCACTTTACGGAAAACACAATTGGTTACGCGTCTGAACCTTAGGATATTCAATGAATGGAATAAACCCAACTTCCGTAATAAAATTAATTTGTGATCCAAAACTGTGTTGATAGAAAACTAAAGAATGGTTAATACAATTGTAATTAGTATCTGGGACGTGTATATATGTGTTATATACGTCCCTGTTAGTACTCTTGATAAAATACCGATAATGAAGCACAGCCGTCATTTTCTACATATTTTACACTCGTTGTCCCGAAGTGTCAATTTTTGTACAAAATAAATTAACACAATGAAAGTTAGAAGAAATGCGAACAACCAATTATCCCAGCGGGGTGTACGGCGATGGCTGATTGTTTGACCGCGAAGCCATTTCACCTTGATTGACGATGATAAGATAATTGGATTGCATCGGCACTTGTTATTTTAAAATATGCTATTCTCATTTGTAAAAAATGTTCATTTCAGCGCATATTGTAAAATGTTCAACACAAGGAGGTAAGACTGAAATGATAATCTCTTTAGCAAGTGTCTAAAATCCATTTCAGTGGTCAAGTGGGGGTTCCCAAACTCTAATGGTCATGTTCTGATCGTTGTCAGCGGACATTTACAGCAATATCGCTACGGAAATATGAATTCTTATGTCTGGAAAAAAGGTTCTTGTTTTAGATCTTGTGTATAATACGCACCTGGAAAATCGAAGTAAGATTTTATGAAAAAAAGTGCGTATTATACACGAGTGAATACGGTATAGAAGTATACTTATTGGGTATATATATAGTATACTTATAGGGTATATAAGTATACTTATTGGGTATATATATATAGTATACTTATTGGGTATTTAAGTATACTTATTGGGTATATATATAGTACACTTATTGGGTATATAAGTATACTTATTGGGTATATATATAGTATACTTATTGGGTATATAAGTATACTTATTGGGTATATATATAGTATACTTATTGGGTATATATAGTATACTTATTGGGTATATAAGTATACTTATTGGGTATATAAGTATACTTATTGGGTATATAAGTATACTTATTGGGTATATATAGTATACTTATTGGGTATATAAGTATACTTATTGGGTATATAAGTATACTTATTGGGTATATATATAGTATACTTATTGGGTATATATATAGTATACTTATTGGGTATATAAGTATACTTATTGGGTATATATATAGTATCCTTATTGGGTATATTTATAGTATATTTATTGGGTATATAAGTATACTTATTGGGTATATATATAGTATACTTATTGGGTATATAAGTATACTTATTGGGTATATATAGTATACTTATTGGGTATATATATAGTATACTTATTGGGTATATATAGTATACTTATTGGGTATATATATAGTATACTTATTTGGTATATATAGTATACTTATTTGGTATATATATAGTATACTTATTGGGTATATATATATATATAGTATACTTATTGGGTATATATATAGTATACTTATTGGGTATATAAGTATACTTATTGGGTATATAAATCATATAGTATACTTATTGGATATATATATATATATAGTATACTTATTGGGTATTTAAGTATATTTATTGGGTATACATATAGTATACTTATTGGGTATATAAGTATACTTAATGGGTATATGTAAGTATACTTATTGGGTATATATTAAGTATACTTATTGGGTATATATTAAGTATACTTATTGGGTATATATATAGTATACCTATTGGGTATATAAGTATACTTATTGGGTATATATATAGTATACTTATTGGGTATATATATAGTATACTTATTGGGTATATAAGTATACTTATTGGGTATATAAGTATACTTATTGGGTATATATATAGTATACTTATTGGGTATATATATAGTATACTTATTGGGTATATAAGTATACTTACTGGGTATATATATAGTATACTTATTGGGTATATATATAGTATACTTATTGGGTATATATATAGTATATTTATTGGGTATATAAGTATACTTATTGGGTATATATATAGTATACTTATTGGGTATTTAAAAATATGAAAAGTAGGATTGATATACAAAGTAAGAATTTAAAATATTTTAATAATAATCAGTAATAACAAATCCATCAGAAAATAGTGAAATCTACTACTATCTGAAAATTGATCTTTGTAAACTTCTCACGCTGTCGGAGATATTTCTATATCTTCATCAAAATGTAAGGCCAAATGGATTTTCATTTACATTTATTGTATACAGTTGACCCTCATTTATTTGAACACTGAAAACTTCAATTTCCCATTAACTCAAGCTAATGTTGAAGTCTCCATTCTTATTTCTTAATATAAATATACATCCCTAACATGCCTAACTTGAACTCCTCTCAGATTATTTTCCTAGTCCATTCAAGTTCCAAAGCCAAATGTGCATCACAGTATTCACACAGACTTGCATTACTTATTCACATTCATGAGAAATTATAAGGCTTATAATAAAATTTATGTATTCTTCTTTTATTTTTAGTATTTTGATATGAATCACATAGATATGTGTCATACATGCACTTACACAAAGTTTTTAACACATATACATGTAGTTATTTATACTATCAGTGTATACATATTAGAAGGGCATCATTTTTTCTGAGTTCAGCCAATTAGCACATGCACCAACAACAATTTGCATGAGTCAGCCATGAGACATAATTGCTCAATGTTAAATCAGCTAGGGTTATTTCACTGATAAATATGTGATGGCCATTGTAAAGTGGTGAAAGATTACAAAGAGAAAACCATGAAAACCTGGCAGACCTTATATTTCCACTTGCCTAACCCAAAAAACCCATTACAGTCTGGATTCTGACAGAGTGAAGAAATTCAGTGACCCTGGGTCTGGATTCTGATAAAGGTCAAGGAATTCACTGATCCTGGGTCTGGATTCTGACAGAAGTAAAGGAATTCAGTGATCCTGGGTCTGGATTCTGACAGGTGTGAAGGAATTCAGTGACCCTGGGTCTGGATTTTGACAGAGTTTAAGGAAGTCTGTGAGTTTCAATATAATACTTTCTCCTAGATTGAAGACAAAGCTAAGGAGGCTTATGTTACTAATATTTCCCTAGACCTAGAGTTAAGACAAAGCAAAAAGGCTTATGTTACTGATATTTACTTAGAGTAAAGACAAAGCTAAGTAGGCTTATGTTACTGATATTTACCTATATTGGAGACAAAAGCTAAGGAGGCTTATGTTACTGATATTTGCCTAGATTTGAGATAAAAGCTAAGGAGGCTTATGTTACTGATATTTACCTAGATTGGAGATAAAAGCTAAGGAGGCTTATGTTACTGATATTTACCTAGATTGGAGATAAAAGCTAAGGAGGCTTATGTTACTGATATTTACCTAGACTGGAGATAAAAACTAAGGAGGTGTATGTTACTGATACATGTATTTACCTAAACTGAAGACAAAGCTCAGGTGGCTTATGTTACTGATATTTACCTAAACTGAAGACAAAAGCTTAAGTTACTTTACCTAGATGGGCTTGGTTCGGCAGTTGGATGGAGTTGCAGGGTCAGGTCTCCTAACTTACTGAAAGCAGCACCTGCAGCAGTAAAGATCTCACCAACCTTAACAGAAAAATAAAATCTATCAAGACACATTCAAACACAGAAAGTCACTTGCATTATAATTTGATACTTTTTGGCCATGCATGACGTCTATTTTGACTCAGTTTTTTAAGGTTTTCTGAAGAAATTATCAAGAGATGAATTTGATATTTACAAAACATACATTACACATTTGAACAAGTGACAAAGTGGTGTTCACTGAGTCTGAATACTACATCATTGTGCTGGTTGTAAGGTATTGTGGCCTTTGTCAAGCCTGCATGTGTATATATTCCATAGCTAATACCTATCTTTTTCTTGGTGTCTCCATTATGTATAAGTCATATTCTGTAAAAATACTATGTTGTTCTGTCATTCTTTTTTCTTTCTTTTTTAAGAGTTAGAATTCCATGTTGCAACAGGTAAGTCCTAGTTTTGAATTATTTTTATTGATCAACTACAAACAAATTCCTTAAAGTGTATCTAATTATCAATACTTGTGCTCATTTTTTTTAATTGGCATTTTTATTATTGTTCTAGTAAAATGTCCTGTAAAACTTCACCATTAATATGATAATACCATTTAATACAAACTAGAGGTTTGTCCACAAACTGGATTAATACTTCCTGCGGCAACAAATTTAGAATAGAATAAAGTGTATGTATTGTACATGTTAGGATGAATAATTCATGATTCATAATGTGTGTGTGAAATATGAAAGCCAAGTCTCTTATACTGTAAAAAGCTTATTAATCAAATTATTAATTCAAGACCACTACGTTAAATGTCTTGGTATCAAAATGTAGTACTTGATATGGTGAATGTGTGTGAAATATGAAAGTCCAATTGCTTACACTGTAAGAGAATTCTGCTTACAGAACTTCTTTACCAAAGTATTATTACAAGACCAAAGCTCAAGGTGAAGGTCAATAGATCAAATGTCTTGACATCAAAATGTAGTACTTCTTATGGTGAATCTTTTCGTAAAATATGAAAATCCTATTCCTTCTATTGTAAGAGAAATTTTGCTTTCAGAACTTCTTAACTAGACTCACAGAGTGATTCCTATACACCACCCCCTCCAAACTTTTGTTTGAAGGGGGTATAAATATAGATTATAAAAATACCGAAAGCATGTCAAGTTAGAGCTCTCCAACCAATTGGATAGACAGGATAAAGATGATAATTGGTAACTTTTATCATTTTTCACACTGACTAATTGAGATTTTGCTCTTGCCTACTATAATCATGTAAGAAGCCCAAGTCCTAACCTGAGCATCTTGAACATGTGATAAAATTAGAAATTTTCAGATTGTTTTTTCAAGTAAAACATTCACAGCATAATTTATGCTGAAATCAAGACTGCATCCCTCTAGAATAATAAGGCTTAAAGGAGACCTTGAGAATTTTATTTCTGCTAAGTTTCATGAACATCTTTCCTTTAATTTGGAAAAAGAAGTTTAATGAACTAAATACAAATTACAAGCTGCAAATGCACTCTTCTTAAACATGTTCCAGTTTTCCTCTTAAAACAAATTTCAAAAATTCTGAAACTGTATTCTTTACACTTACATTTAATTCCTATAAACAGAGCAAATATACAAAATTGATGCATTACAAAACATGTAAAAGTAATCTACAATGAGAAAATCCAAGAAATTACCTATAGATTTGTAAAACAGAGAAAACCAAAGAAAGACATCAACATGATCAAAATTCAGCAAAACTTAATTTTGGAATGAAACCCAAACACAAACATTTCTTAAGAGTAAGACACCTTTCTGGATCACTTTGATGTGTTTGGTTTACCAATCTTATTCTATAAAGCTGCTGGGAAGAAGAAGTTTAACATGGAGGATACTCTCTGGGAATATGCTGCCTGTCAATTCTGCCAAGAAGTGGAAAGAATGAAAAGTCTCCACCGAATGGCTCAGGTGAGCTAAGAACAACCAAAAATAACCATTGTTGGTTGAAAATGGTGTGTACTTTCTATATTTACTTTTAAACAAGAATATTATTCCTATAAAGTTTTATCGACATTGCTGACAATGAGAGGAAAAAATCTAACTTCACAAATTGACTGCCCTAGTGGTCATGTTAGCTTACAACTATGAAGAATGTATACTTTTTTTCTCCATATGCTTTAAATAGTAGGTTATTCCTGTTTTATATTGTCAAAATTGCTGCAAAGTTAGGGACAAATCAATTTCTTAAAATTGCCTGCCATGGCAGACATGTTTGATAACATAAGAAACTGTCAAGATGGTATGACTGGACTGCAAATCAAAGTCAAGGTTATCAAAGCTGATGTAGGTAACATTAATAGTAATCAAGAAATCATGCTAAATGCAAAAATGCTCTGTTCACTGTCATCAAATTTTACATCAGTTGGAAAGAACTTGTGACTGTCTACAAGCCTACCAAGTTTGATATAAGTATCATCAATGGCATGTAAGAAATGAAGCATAACAAAAATCAGTCTGTATTCACTGAAGCATGATATCAAGCCCTGATCAAGGTCAAGGTAACCAAATTTCGTATCAGTTTGGAAAAACTTGTCAATATCTAAGTATGATGTAGGTATCATTAATGATATGCAATAAATCAAGCTAAATGCAAATTTTTGACACCAGACGGACAAATACTAAATTACCAATTTACTGGTATAGACTGGACTTGCCTTGCAATTTGGTCAGTAACATCCACTCTTCACATTATTATTCAGGTGACTGGATGTTTTAGTATCGTAAAAAGCAGAAGTGACACAAACAATAAAAAAAAATTTCAATAAATAAGAAAGATGTATATAGCATTTTATACCCCCCTTTGAAGAAGGAGGGGCATACTGCTTTGCTGCTGTTGGTTGGTCTTTTCAACAACAATTTCCATTTGTTATCTCTACAGCGGGTGCCCATACTGAAATGGAATTTGGCATGCAGATACATCATCAGAATATCTAGGTCAAATTTTAATTTGGGTTCATTTGAATTATTTTTGACAGAGTTATGCCCCTTTTAACTTAAAAATTTCAAGAAATTTATAGTTTCCACTGTAAACCATCTCCGTCATACTGCATATATCAAACTGGAATTTGGTACACAGAAACATTATTACAATATCTGAGTCAAGTTCTAATTTGGGTCTGGTCGAATAATTTTTGACAGAGTTATGCCCCTTAGACTTAGAAAATTTCAAGAAATTTATTTTGCTAATTATCTTTGTCATACATGTAAAAATCAAACTGAAATTTAGTATACAAATGCAACATGAGAATACCTAGGTGTAGTTCTAATTAATTGCTAGTGGTTGAATAATTTCTGACAGATTAACGCCCCTTGAACTTTTCAGCAATACACAATTTCCTATCATTATCTTTGCAACAGTTGCACATACTGAACTGAAATATGGTAAACAGATGCATTTTGACAAAATCTAGGTCAAGCTTTAATTTTGTTATGGTTACATTATTTTGACAGACTTACGCCCCTTGAACTTAGAAAATTTCCTGTAATTCACCGTTTCTGTTCTTTATCTCCTCAAATAGTGAATTTATTGAAATGAAATACACATGTAGTTCTTATTTATCAGGAATGCATTTTTTTTTGGCCAATACATCTGACTTACATGATGAATTATTTTCATTACGTACCATAAGAAATCAAGCATGGCCCTTAGTGATGTTATACATCACTGTAACCTAGTTTCTCTTATGATGGTCACCTTATTTAACTATTAAAAGATTGAAAGCATTTTCAAATATGTTTAATTGAGAATAAATTATATATCATCTTCAAGCTCTTACATATGTGACCCTCTATATTAGGCTGTATAGCAAAATGATTCACAAACTACTTAGTTTTAGTTTTAGCAGATATATTTCAGTTTTAATATAAATGACCAATATTGATTAATCAATCAAATATTATGGTCATAGCTACTATAAATATAGTACATGTAACTGAGAGGGGGTGCAAGTATTTTACAAACATCTCTTGTTTTGTTAATGTTTGTCTCTATGTGTGTGTAATTGTGTCTTCAACTCAAGAAGATGAAGATCGTCTTGAATATCTGTCAATATATTTGATGTTGTGCTTTTCATCAGCTCCAGAGGAGGCAGACTGCCATGAAAATTGGACAATTTATTTGATGAATAGCAAACATTGTCTTAATATTTTTGCTTTGTGCCTATTATATATGTATGTATAATCATAAAAATAATTCATAAACATATTGTATATGAATACAAAACATCATAATATCAATGCATTTTAGCAAACAATAATTGATACATCTAAGGTGACTGGGGTCCACTCTGCAGCTATCCTCTGAAAATGACTAGGGTACAGTATCAAACATAGAAATATATATCTGACAGTATGGGGCCAAGCTGAAGTCAACAACAATTCTTTATAGGTTGCAGTTACATGTATTACCAGAAGGTTGAGAATTCTATGGCAAGGGGAATCTTTTTATAGGAATTAAAGTATCGAATAAACAAAAATGGCAATTCTGTGCTAAAACATTTACAAAAAAACACATTACAGAAGCAGAGAAATGTAGACTTGATTTACAAAGAAGAGAAAGATCCTACATTGTTTGCCTTATTATACATGGGTATACATCATTTCATAAGAGAGTTGCTCTTTTTTGCAACATATATGTTTGAAAACTTACGTAAATAATGACTTATAACATGATCAGGTGACAACAGTTTTAACCATATCACAGAAACTTCGAATTAGTGTGAATTTTGCACTTTCATAAATCCTAATACATTTTTCATTACTTTTCACTGAGAACTCTATGACTGGCCTTGTCTAAATCTTTTCATTGGAGATACATGTAAAGTCCTGAACCTTATACCATCTGACTGTTAGACAGGACTCCTCCAGATCAGGGATCATAGCTCGTTTTCAGACTTTCAGAGCATGGATGGCTCCTGTTGATATCACTCAACTAATCAATATTTTTTAATATTTATATACTTATTTCTTAATAATACATGTATTCGTGTTCATATTTTCAACCTGAGAAGTCTGTTGGTTCTTTTTCCTATATGGAGGATTATGTATAGATTTTTAAATGTGTGTTCTCTGATTGTACTACTTTTGTGGTTAGTGGGAAAGTGGGTCTGTAACCTGGTTGACCACTCCAAATGAGTGACAAATGTCATTTTGATTGGCCATTCATATTCAGTACACAACAGCATCAAAATCAATATTTTTGTGATGTCTCTGTGTGCTTATTCTTTCATTATCTACATACATGTATCTGTGTGCTTATTCTTTCATTATGCATACATGTATCTGTGTGCTTATTCTTTCATTATCTACATATCTGTGTGCTTATTCTTTCATTATCTGCATATATGTATCTGTGTGCTTATTTTTTCATTATCTACATATCTGTGTGCTTATTCTTTCATTATCTACATTCTTTCATTATCTGCATATATGTATCTGTGTGCTTATTTTTTCATTATCTACATATCTGTTTGCTTATTATCTACATATTGCCTATTGGTGGTGACTTTTCTCATTCAACTAAGTCAGAAAACTGTTTATTTATAACTGAACGTCTTGATTTATGAGATCCATGTAACTAGTACTAACTATCTAAAGAGCATTAGTAGATCTTTTCCATGGTAAAATAAGAAAATTCATTAGAATATGACAGAAATATGCCATCTTTTTACTTCATATGCAGAAAAAATATTCTTATATTGTTACACTTCTAGTAAGTTAAACTGATGTATGCCGATATGGTGAAAGTCAAAACAGAATTTGAATTTGAAGAAGCCAACCAAGCCACAGGGATATACAGTACAGTACTGGTGGAACTCTGAATGCCCACTGTGGACCTGAAATATCAGTGGGCATTAGGAGTGGACATTTACCTGAGCTATCAAACTGTCCACTTACCTGTATGTTAATTCTAACTGGCTCTTACAAGAATGTCCACTGTGTCCAGTGGACATTTATAATGCCCACTCTAAAAATGCCCAGTGTGACCAGTGGACAAATTAAGTTCCACTCGGACTGTACTGTATCACACAGAATTTGAAGAAGCCAACCAAGCCACAGGTCCGAGGGAGGGGGATTGGTTAAATTTATGAGGATTGGGAGGGGGGGGGAATCACCTTTTTTTATTATTTTTTCGCGATATTCTTGCATATTTTTTTTTCAAAAATCGCACTAAAAATGTCAGAAGGTGAAAAAAATCTCACATGGATTTTATTTTTAATATCGACAGAAAATAGCATGAAATGTCTGCACGGCGAGTCTTCTCATGCATTCCGTGATCATGTAAGCACAATCGGGCTCAGCGCTTAAATACTGTAAGCCTGTAGATGACCCTGTCTCGAAGTATTACTGATAAATATAAAATATGTGTTTATCACTCCCCGATGTAGCTATAGTATGTAGCTATAGTATAGCACATTATATAGGAACCATGTTTAAATTTTATACTTATATTACAAAAAGTCGTTACATCTTCAAGAAATTAGGGATCTTCAATGTAAAAACATTCAATTCTTGATTGATTAAAGACTTCACTAGCATCGAGTTCATACTTTTCATTATTTTTTTTCGATTTGTGAAAAATCTCGATGTGACTACTTCAGTGAGAGACTAATCTCATATTATAACTTGAATTCTCTCATAGTATATTTTGGAGCAAGAGAATTCTATCATTCACCCTGAAAGCCAGGGTAACCCCTGTATACATATTGAATTTTAACACTAGGGAAATTTATGTCTCAGCAGAAGAAATCGTGAGGATTTATGTTTTAGCGGAAGAAATGAAGGGTTTAGTCCGAGATTCTCTGTCCGTCTCCCTCTTTTGATGTGGGCTGGTATCTCTAAAATTTCCAACTATTGATGAACGAAATCTGACCCTCTCACACAAACTGCTGATATCAAAAGTGGGAGAAGGGCAGGGAATCTCGGACTATGAAGGGTCCAATTGGAGGTCAGGAGATGGCCTGTTTCATCAGGAGATTTCTACCTCCCGACATGGCAAGCTTCTGCGGAGTCGTTACAAAGTGTACTCATTTGTTGAACGTTATACTGCAATGATTGTTAAAAAACTTACATATACCATGTCCATGTGCTCGGTAATGTTACTGTATGATGTAGTAACAGTTGCAACAAAGAAGCAAAGAGTGAAACAGAGTCACACACATGCATACCTAATCACTGCTAAGCTAATACATCATTTGTTTCAAATGTATGAAACTATGATGACTGATGTTCAGATATCTATTTCATTTTAAGAGGGAAATTCGCGCTAAATTTCAAATTTCATTACACAAGTAAGTGCAGCAGTACATATGTTCGTAAAACGCATTTTCATTTACCTTGCTTGCAGAACTCATATCTCATAGTCTACAATCGCTTTCCTGAAAAAATATATGTTTACATCTAACATACAGTAGCCTCTACTCCATGTTTTGAAAATAGTCTGAAACAGGCCATTCAAATAAAGATGACATATTGTCCACTGATACAGCAGCAGGTGAATAAGAAATTATTTAAATAAACGTTTAAATACATATTTCAAAATGAACCTCGTGGTATCTTTTTGAAATATTAGAGACTATACTGCAGTAACTGTTGTTATTTTTAACACAATCACATGACTTCTGAGACACTATCACAAGCTTTCACAGTCTCTGTCACTGAGTGGTGCGCTATAGGTTTTTTGGGGAAGAACAAGTGCAGTGAGTAGATATAATTTGATTTCATTTAATTTTTTATTTCTTGTTTAGTAAATGCAGGATTCTTTCCTTCTTTTCTGATGGAAATACTCTCTACAGCAAGATAATTTGCAATTGAATAAAGGAAATTGAAAAAGTCCGTGTTACAATCAGTCTTACCTATCAGTATACTAGTAGATCTTGTGCTTTCTGATAGAATATAAATGGTTGCATGGTGGCCATCTCTGGCGTCAATCAAAAGGTTGAAAAGAACCTGATCCATATGATTCATAAAAAAGAACTGAAAGGTTTAAACTAAGATACAGGACTAGAACTGTAGAACTGAGACAAGAACCCGTGACTACAGAGCTTTGGGTGTACTGGGATGCATGGTAAGACTGTGCACATGACTGCATGAGGCACAGACCTGGAAGACTTCAGTCCTTAGATATAGGATTGGAGACGGGAATCTACCAGAATATGGAACTGCCCTTAAGTTTAGAGTGGAGACTTAATTACGGTAATTAAGAGACAGGAGGTAATACTAAGATTGAGGACTGAATGTGTTGAAGATAATATTGTGACGAACGGGTATCCACCCAGATATCTCAATGGTGAGAGCACCTCCTTGATAGCGGAAGGTTCTGGATTCAATTCCCGGGCCTGGCCACATCCTTTTGTCCTACCTGTTACATTTGGTGCCATGGCCAGCTCTCAGTGTGAGGGTTACAATCTTTGGGTTATATGTTTCGGTTTCTGGAATTGTAAACCTCTGGCAGGGGATAAGTGTGACTGACAGTATTGCCTGGATAGTGTCTGCCATGATAACGGAAGGTGTTGCCTGTCATACTAATATATTGACCGAGACAGGTTAGTAACAACATATATAATTGTAATGGATACTTAGAGTCAGACAGAGACCTGAGATATCACTGTGAAATTGTACTGGAATTGGGAAAGGATTCTTTGGATATATAGGACTGGACATTCATTAGTCTAAGTTCCAATTTAGCGTCAGACAGGAGGGTACTGTGCTATAGGAATGGTTCTGAAACAGATCATGCAGAGCTGACGTAGAGCGACTGAGATATGACTGCTTTTGAGGCAGATTAAGATCTTGGGATATATGATCAATCGGTTCAGCTGCAGCATAAATCTGAATGCTGGTGAGATATACAAGTATGACTGGTATTGTGGTAGAGATCTGAGATCTTGAAGTGCTGAGATGTAGTCTAAGACTGCATGGTTCTGAAGTATAGCTAGCTAGATGAGATACATGTATCATACAGGGCTGGTCCTTAGACTTAGACTTTAGAGCTACATGTACTATGATATGACTGGTTAAGGCTGGGAGGCAGAAACCTGATATTGGAGGCTACTGAGAAATAGGACTGGTCCTGGGTCAGAAGCTTGAGAAGGTGGAGGATTGTCCACTGTTGACCATTGATATAGGCAGTCCCAAATATTAAATTTATGTATTGAAGTTAGATCGGAGGGTCTTTAGATGTAGTACTCTGGATCAGAGAAAATACTGTCCGAAGTGCAAGATCTATACCATTGATTATAGTGAATGTATTGATAATATGTGTACATGTATGAAAGAAACTTAGCTGAAAAATGATATTTCATGGCTTACTGCAATAATTACTTACATGTATATTTGTGCAGGAAATTCAACTCCTTTGTCTTTTTCTCTGTATGTTTTCACATCTTGGTATACCAGTAAGTTTTTTGAAATACAAAATTATATGATTTAATTATTTCTAGAATTAATTAAAGTTTTGTATTGTTTATGCATTTTGTAGACCTGGTAAATCTTTAGTAACAACAAGGAGCAATAACTGTGGGAACTTGGCATCACTGCATCAGAAATGTCAGAGAAATCGCCTCTTTTACGGTCTGGCAGTGATGATGACCTTGAGGATGAATTATCGGGATGTGGTGCAACAGCAGCATGTAATCCAAAGCGCCCTCTACACAGATACCTTGTTCTCATCATCATGTGCTTCCTCAGTTTTGGTATATTAAATATATTAGAAATTTAATATATTGATTGTTTCAATTTTAGTTTTCCAGTTCTTTAGGACAGCTTATTTTATAAAAATATTTTACAGTTCCCTATTTTCATGAATGTAAGATGTTTCGTGATGCATGTATATAACATTTTTTTTACGCCCGCATAAAATGTAGGCATATTACACTTATATATACTGCTGTCATCCATCTGTCCTACCTATCTTGTCTTTGCAACTCCTTCTAAACTCTTTGGTGGATTTTGATGAAACTTTTTACAATGAAAGAACACTATATGAATATGTGCATACTTCAAGGGGAATGCTGTTCAAAATATTTACAGGAGTTATGACCCATGGACTTCGATTTTTCTAGGAAAAATACCTTGTCTTTGCAACTCTAGTCCTAAATCCTTTGGTGGATTTTGATGAAATGAAACTTTGTACAGAGAAAAATCACATGATGATGATGTGCATATTGGACAGGAATTTTCACATCTCTACATCTCAATATTTAGTACAATTGTAGTCGGTGTATTTATGACACTGAGATGGGGGGAGGGTGTCAACATGGGGGAATGGTGGATGTGCCAAGAAGATCAGTTAACCTACAATCAATTAAAGAAGAAAACTGACTGATTTTACCAGTGTCAATGGTAATCTATATTTACCACAGTTAGCTTAGATATGTAGTTCTAGTTTGTATGACACCTAGGATAATAATGTGTAGGTGTATTATGTGCCGTTCTACGGTGCCCTATTTTTGTAAGTAGTACCTTAGTACAGTGGACTCCATTTTATCTGATATCGTATTATCTGATATTTCGTTTTATCTGATATGATATTAAAACACCAAACCATTTCTATGTATTTCTGTAATAATTTATCTTTTTTATCTGATAGTGAAAAGTCCAAGTTTCGGATTATCTGATAGCAAATTCACCGTTGAAAAAATATTTCACCCCAAATTTAGCCTATTTTGAGCCCAGATATTGTTGTGAAACCACTCAGCCGTGACAACATAGGCATATAACAACACCTACGGCAATATGATGACGACTACACCGTGTAGCATCACGTGACTAAAGTTGGTGAATCCACGAATTCAAAATGGAGGCAAAAAGCTCGCTTCGAAGAGTACAAACAGGTATTTTGATAATTGTACTGATGTAATTATATATATTCATAGCCCATGTCCTTGTACAAACTGATACTGATATAACTGTCAACTTTTCAGTCAATAAATCATCGTAGTTTTTACAAACATTGTGACAAAAGTCACGAACAAGCGAAATCTGTGTATGTAACATTATGGTAGTTTCCACGAATTTATGAAAATTTACCTATTTCTTAGCTTTGCGGTATTATTCATAGTTAAAAATGATATTGCATGTTATTTGCTAATCCGCATATTCTACTTACATAAAAACTATTCGTCTAAATATGTATTTAAAGCTATTTCTTACTCTTTTTTTACATTGATGGGTTCCACGACTGATATTGTAAACAAGCAAAAGTGATGAGTTAAATTTCCACGTAAATAATTGAGAAATTGGAAAATATCGTGCCATTATGTAACTTACAGCTTTGTTAACGTTACTTTTTATTTTTCTTTTGTTTTTCATATCTTTTTTATTCATTTTTTTTAAATAATCCAAAATGAGACTTAAAACAAAGCTGTCCAAAATATACACTATCCATTGGTTGTCGCTAGAGAGATCAATTTTGTATCGCTGAACGTTTAAGAAAATATTGTATCGCTAAAATTGAAATCAAAAGGATATGAAAAGAGAAGAGCAAAACCGCCATGTAGCAAAATAAAACATTGAAGAAAGAGGACGTTAAAAGCGTTGCAATCTGCGAGATCTTTATTTCTGAATGATTCAAAGGCCAATGACGAAGAGCTAGATTTTGTTAAAATTTCATATTATGATAATGATGAAAGTTATCATGATGTAATAGCTGACATACTGACTTCTAAACAAGTCCAGGAATGTCCATATGAGTTGTGTTATGAAGTCTTCGTAATTTTGTTAAAAACAAAACATTAAAATCGACTTTCGATATGAAAGCAGGGTAATGGTTCTAAATTTATCAAACATTCGGTAAATTGATTTAAGCAGCCAGTACCAAGAAATTAATGATTGGATTGATTCTTATTACACGTCACTACATCATACATGATTATTGCACGCATTTGGTGATGGCATCCACCTGCTGCATTGCATACAAATTAAGACCTTTGTAACGGACCCACCAGAAGCAGTGAGGGATCTTTTACGTGTCAAACCCACAGCAACACAGGACTTCAAATCTCACTGTCTCATTCGAAAGACAGAACACCAGCATGACCAGGACAGGAATCGAACCCGGACCTCTCAATCACTATGCGCAGGGCTCGAAATTAACGTATGTCCGTAAAGTCCCTGACTAATAAATTATGCCACGGACTAACAGATTTCTCATTGTATAAGTCCGACAGACTAATGAAAACTCGGTGATACCCACTCAAATCCTCTCACCCGCCCTGCAAACGATATGACTGAAAACTTATTTTTCTGGAAATCCCGTAACGAGTCGAGAGTCAGAGTCGCTGGTGCGCTTCGTTGAAACAGATTATACAGCAGCTTCAATACGTTTTCGAATGACATTGACGTTGTTTTGCATGGTGATCGTGGGGCCACAGAGAAATGTGGCGATATATTTAGCCATCCTTCCTTTATGGACGAGAAGGAGCTAGAGGCATATGTGCCCCACAGTGTCTTGAAATCTGACAAATGAAATGTGTTTACCCAGAAATTTAAAATGAATAAATAGTCTATTTTTCTGCGGACTAATAGATTTTTCTGCGGACTAATGGATATTGTAACCGATTAGTCCGCCAGACTAGTGCTTGAAAAAGTTAGTTTCGAGCCCTGATGCGAGTCCCATACCACTCGACCACACCGGCTCTTAATGATTGGATCTACTTTTTAATAAGGTGAAATCAACTACTGATCAATCAGGACAAAACAAAGAATTAATCTGTAAATTTACCTGACTGAAGAATCTCCTCCCAAAACATGCATAGGGTCCATTTCTTTTATGTTTTACCTTACGGGCATAAACCCCAGACTTGCTTTTATAAGTTTTCCCACATGTGCCATGATGTGGGACACATGAGTTTGTTTATGTTATAAGAAAACAATTATAAAACATAATATAACATTTGATTTTCAAGAGCCAGATTTTTACGCGTGGAAACTCATCATTTTTGCTTGTTGACATTATCATTCGTGAAACTCATTAATATCAGAATAGAGTAAGAAAATGCTTTAAATACACATTTAAACGAATAGTTTTTATGTAAGTAGAATATGCGGATTTGCAAATAACATTCAATGTCAGTTTTAACTATGAATATTCCAACAAAGCTAAGAAATAGGTAAATTTTCATAAATTCGTGGAAACTACCATAAACAGATTTCGCTTGTTCGTGACTTTTGTCACAATGTTTGTAAAAACTACAATGATTTATTGATTGAAAAGTTGACAATTTTATCAGTATCAGTTTGTACAAGGACATGGGCTATGGATATATATAAATACGTCAGTACAATTATCAAAATAACTGTTTGTACTCTTCGAAGCGAGCTTTTTGCCTCCATTTTGAATTCGTGGATTCACCAACTTAAGTCACGTGATGCTACACAGTGGACTAAGGAATAATATAAGATAGAATAAGTAGTCCTCCAAAGGGAAGTAAAATACACTAAAAGAAACAACACAAACACTCTTTGCCGTAAATTTTCGGCCTCCTGGCCTTTATCAAGCAATTGTTAGAAAAGTACAGAAGAACTATGTAACATCCATCTAAACAACTAAACAACAAAATAATACAAGCATAAATGTATAAATATATATAAATATCACAATCTGATCGACCAACCGACGGTACGACAGACCGACCGGGCAATAGCGGCAAAGTAACACTCCCTCATTACCGAAAAGGGGGGGGGGGGGCTGCATTAAAAGAAAACTAAGCATAGAATCACCACAAGAAATAAATAGTTCATATTCTATGCTTAGTTTTCTTTTAATGCACCCCACCCTTTTCGGTAATGAGGGAGTGTTACTTTGCCGCTATCGCCCGGTCGGTCTGTCGTACGGTCGGTTGGTCGATCAGATTGTGATATTTATATATTTATGCTTGTATTATTTTGTTGTTTAGTCTATTTTAATGCCATACTTACGCGCGTAATAATGACGTTATGACGTCAACGTTTATATGAATTTAGAAGCTTGTTTATATTAGACATGTAAAGATGGATGTTACATAGTTCTTCTGTACTTTTCTAACAATTGCTTGATAAAAGCCAGGAGGCCGAAAATTTGCGGCAAAGAGTGTTTGTGTTGTTTCTTTTAAGGAATAATAATTGATTGATTGTGTACATAACTATTGACATCTCATTGAAGTACCTGTACAGGTTTAATTAGTGATCGCTGTAGCGTCTTTAGTAATTAATGAAATATGTTGATGACCAAAATTGAATAGATGTATCGTAAATAAATGACCTCAAAAATCACGAAAAAACGTCTAATTCCGTGTATAATATCAGGGACGTATATATCTATATTACTGTCCGCGCCACTCACTTTGTAAACCGAAAAATCAGGATTTTCACTTATTTATCTTTAAAATAGTTTTACAAAATTAATATCAGTCGACAGATCTTGTTAAGTCGTAACTTTTGGTGTATGTTATATGTTTCTACGAAGAAGCATTCGTATTTTATAGGGAAAAAATCATTTTAGATAGGGCGTTTTCTATGTTAATTTTGACGTGACGTCGCCGATGTTTAACACCGAGTCTATGGGAAACTTGGCGACGTCACGTCAAAATTTAACATGGAAATCGCCCGATCTAAAATTGATTTTTTCTATAAAATATGAACGCTTCTTTATACAAACATATGGCATACACCAAAAGTTACGACTAAACAAGGTCTATCGAATGGTTTTGCTTTTTTGAAATTATTCTGAAGATGAATAACTCAAAATCCAGATTTTCGAGTTTCCAGAGTGAGTGGCGCGGACAGTAGATATATACGTCCCTGATAATATGCAGGGAAAAAAATCAAAAGAATAATGTCAATTTCGTAATGAAACAACAAGACCGCGAGCGAGACGCAATCGATATTTCTTAGCACGTGTATATGATTTTGTTTTGATGTTTAGTGATTCGTCTTTTGTGTATCTCCTGTCATTTAATCGTTGATGTTTTGCCGTATTTCTATCACAATGAGATCGCGTTACGTAAATTATCATCAAAAGCGGCACGGAATGACCAGTCTTTATTCATCGTATTATATATACGCCTTTCTCTCATTCACTTCATTTACGATCAAAGTCTCATAAACTTCAAATTTCTTAACTATTGCGACCGTACTAATAGTTAAACCCTCGTCTCAAACGACCGCTTCATTTTTTTTTCACGTTAGAATGAACGTGCGTGTCCACATAAATTACGCGAAATGTACGCGGGCACCGTGCATGTTTATGAAGACATAATAAAGAAAGAATGAATGAATCGAGCGTTATAAGCAGACATAGTTCAGTTGAATACAATTCTTAAATTAATCTAACATTCTTATGATAGTAAGCCACACTGTCGATGCTCGTGACGTTACGGTCAAGTAATTTCACTTGCTGCGTACCTATCAGTTCACCAATTAAGGTTAGATCACTATATCAACCGTACATTTTGCTAATCAGAAATCATTGCTAAATAAACACAGCGCAAGTCTTTTATTGTATTCTTTTTAAATAGCACTCTGTAGATATTAATCCTGTTATCGCCTTGGTCATTTACTACTGGAAGCAGACAGTATACAGACAATAGACATATCTCACACCTCGTAGGTTTGATTGACGGCATTAGGTACTTTAACACCATGTAAGCGGTCGTATATCTCTAAATGAAAACAACCACTATCAAACGTTCATACGAGTAGACATCTATAACATGTTACACAACATAAAGCATCAACTTTCCCAATTTCGTCTAATCTGATAGCCCGCTTTATCTGATATTTTATTCACACAAATAGACTATCAGATTAAACGAATCCACTGTACTAACTTAGGTATCAGGTTAACCATTCTATATTTCTTTTCAATACTCAATTTGCCCACAGGAGCCGAGTGTTCATTTATCTATCATTATGATGTCTACAGGACTGCATTGTATAAAAGCCAGTCATTACTGTTTCACTTGGATAGCCCCCTAAATTTGAGGTTGGAATATGAAATAGGTCAAGCTAACCAAATTGTCATGTTTCACAACCTCAGTCATTGAAAAGTAATCACAGTGATTAGAAGTGGAATAATAGTGATTTCTTTTTACATGAATAATATTATAGAATAATTTATTTGCAGTGCATGCATAAGAAACTATCTCCTTTTTTAAATAATATTCTTATTCATGTAATATTCATTTTTTTTTTCATGTAATATTCATTGTTCTTTTTCAGGGAGCTATTTTTGCTATGATAATCCAGCAGCATTGCAGGACACCATGATAAAGGACTTGAAGATATCAGAGAGCACATTTATGGGATTTTACTCCTGGTATTCTTGGCCTAATGTCATACTGTGCTTCTTTGGTGGCTTTTTGATTGATAAGTTGCTTGGTGTGAGATGGGGAGCTATTGTGTTCAGCTTCTTTGTTACAGGGGGACAGGTAAGTAAATATATGCATTATTACTTGCATGGTCTTATTGGACATTGAGATGAAGAATAGAGTTTGTCCAGTCTTCAAAACAATTTTGAGATTGAAAAAAAAGGGCTTTTTTGTCTTAGTTTAAGAATTACTTAATCAATAAAAGATTTATAGTAATTGATCTTTGTAAGGGCTATTTTTCTTTTCCTTAAGCATTTCTTATTACTTTGTGAGATGCATTTTATAGATTTATAGTTCTACATGTAGTTTGTGAGATGCATTGTATAGATTTATAGTTCTACATGTAGTTTGTGAGATGCATTTTATAGATTTATAGTTCTACATGTTGTTTGATATATCCAACAATGGCAATACTTGTTATATACCACAAAGAATAAGGTAATAAAGATGGTATCTGTGATGTCAAAATATTAATCTAAAAGAAAAAAAATTATAATCATGATGAAATCTAAAAATAAAAAAATTCTTGTAGGTTGTGTTTGCCTTGGGATCATTGGTCAATAAAGTATGGCTGATGGATTTAGGTAGATTTATTTTTGGGTATGTATTTAATTTATACGTATTAATTATAAAGTGGTATTAAAGGATATGTGTGTTTTATGTTTAGGCCACTCTAAGTAAATTTTACATTTAACGTCCACCGCGCGCGTAGGTTTCACAAAGTCTTCCAAAAAAAAAAAAACCCAAAAAACCCCACAAATACGGCTTTGCGAAATCTGTAATTTTAAAACCCGTTTCTGTTTGAACTTTTAATCTTTGTCTTGCAGCTTTTGACAGAGGAAACTCCAGATTTGGGAGAAATTTAGGTCCGTTTAGGGGGGTACTATCGGTACCATGGGGGTGTATTCCACCATAAAAGTAGAGAACAATATAAAAATGGCTTCAGTAGATTGATAATGAAAAATTATATGCTGGAAATCGGCCCCGATTCGACATTTTTGAACTGTTTTAAACTTTGGTAAGATCATGTTCACTCCGGTGGTCATTGTGGTACATATCTCCATTCTCTAGAACCCCACTCTGCCAAAGATGAAGTTTCTTGCTCAATTTCTCCAACAAATGAGAATAATCAAAGGACTCAAAAGTCCTGAGAGTCGGCTTTGCTGATTTTAAGTATGTAATCATTTTACCATTTTAGTGGCGGATTCAGGATTTCAGGAAAATGGGGGGGGAGGGCAAAAATTAGGTCTTTGTTGCAACTACATCGTCATTATACCTATGTACAAAATGCTAATAAAATTTGCTCGCTTCATACCATCTTACGGCAAAGAGTTTTGCAATACAATGCTTGTATCCGAAATGAACATGCAATCGACAACTTCATGACAACAAGTTTTACTGCATTGTTGTCACGAGTCGACGCTGAGCCAAGGAACGACATTCCTTCAAATGGGACATTAAATAACCATCTTATTCACGATTCTCATAATGTTTTAACATCATTTATATTTAGAAACATACAACATTTACCTAAATATTTATATTGCATTTTCATTATCAGAGGAAATGCGTGAAGATCGATCTTTAAATTTGTCATATATGTGAAAAAGAACTAAAGTTCCAGAACATGTTGGGGAAAACTTTAATTGAAATATCTCGATAAAAACAAGCGATACAAGATCAAGACAAATGCTTTGTCCGGAGAATTACACAATCGAGTACATCTGACGGTGTCGGTGGTAAACACATCGTAAAGTAGTCACAACTACATATTATTACGCGAAATTTGAAAACATTATTGCAACTCCTTTTTCGAGTTATTGAAACTAGTTTATGTTTAGCTTAAATTAACTGAGCTAAAGGTACATTGTGCTGATCAAGAATTTTTAAGACAATTAACATCAGTAATTTTTCGGCACTTTATTTTTCAGCGGCGTAGTAAGCTCTATATCGGTAGTGAAAGTTATAACCCCTGAAAAGAAAGTGATTGCAATGAGTGCGGCTTCACCGAAGCCGACTCAAAAATCATATAAATGTTAGTCCTACCCTAAACATGACAAAGGCATTGGGTGACTATGACTGCCTTTACAATTAATCAAAAGGGCAAACGAAAGCTCTACCTGTTATTCAGAGCCAGATAGTTCTAGAACTAATGCGTTTAAACTAATGATAGAGGGCTCAAGAAAACAAGAAAATGATCAATAGTTGCCACTTAAGTATCAAAACCCGAGTAGGGGTGACTGGATTTTGTACAATATGGTGGATCTTCTTGGGAAAGAGGGGGGTTATTTTAATCATTCAACAGGTTGGGGCAACCTCTCATTTGAGAGATAATCACTCAAATGAGTAACTATCATTGTTTTCAGTAATCAATTTCAAGGAATGAACAGTAGATTGTCTTTATACGAGTGTATTTTTGTGATAGATTGTCTATGTATGAGTGTATTCTTGTGATAGATTGTCTATGTATGAGTGTATTCTTGTGATATATTGGCTATGTATGAGTGTATTCTTGTGATATATTGTCTATGTGTGAGTGTTTTCTTGTGATATATTGTATATGTATGAGTGTATTCTTTGATTTGTATCATAATAATTTATGTAAACAAGCTTTGTAGTAGCATAATTTAGCTTTTTATACAGAAATTTTGCAATTAAATTCATTGTCCCTCAAACTTTAATCACTGGTTAGCTTAAACAGTGGTTAAAGTTTTGAACAACTGGCCCCTAATGTTTATCTTGAGTTCTGGTAAAGATGAAATATTTGTTCTAGTCCCGTTGACAGATTTAACGAGTTTTGATTGTACTTTATTTCAGCATTGGAGGAGAGTCCCTGTGTGTCGCTCAGAATACATATGCAGTTAAGTGGTTCCAGGGAAAAGAACTCAATATGGTTTTTGGATTACAACTCAGCTTTTCTAGAGTGGTATGCTGGTACTTTGAACTTTGTTAAAGTTGAACTTCAAGGAATCAAAAATAGTTCAAGTATCAAGAGATTGAACTAAAGATTTAAAATGCACTTCATTTGGGATTTTAAGATTAACTCAGCAGGAGGCTCTAATTATCTATATTCAATTCAAAAGGTCAAAATGTTGTATCTGCAGTACAGTCAATATATTTTGTATCAGCACCCCTCCCCCCAAATAAAAACCCCAAAACAAAAGAAATCCCTAACCCCTTCTCCCCCAACTGAAACAAGAGACAGAAACTGTGAATCATAGGAATCTTTGAAATTCAAGGAAAATTTGAACATTTTATTTCCTATGGAAAGCAGTATAGGCCTATTTGGTCCTCTCATTTTCATGGACATATCTCTTAAACAGTCTGAGTAATGGATAAGATTTTGATACCAAATAAATAATTAGATATTTTCGAAACTGTTGGAGGTATTGCTTTCATATTTGGTACATATACATGGATTCCTTATAAAAGGACCTTTCATTTCATACCAGCCATTTGTCTGAGTGACCTTAACTTTGACCTCATATCACTCTGTCAAAACCTGTAACTTTTCGATTCCCGCTCTGGTCATGCCGTTGTCCTGTCTTTCGGATGAGACAGTAAAAACTGAGGCCCCGTGTTGTGGTATGCATGGCATGTTAAAGATCCCTCACTGCTTCGGGTGAGTCCGTTGCAAAGGTCAAAATTTATATGCCCCGCATCAGGCAGATGCCGTCACCATTTAAGTGAAATATTTGTGGTGTGACGTAAAACAAAAATCAATCAATCAATCAGTTTATTCTGATCTGTCATCAGATAGTGCCATCATAGACAAAAGTAAGTCCAAGGGGGTACCCTCCTTTGATAGATGTATTATGTATAACTTTTAACCTTAATTGACCTTAGAGCCAATTTTTCAAAACTTTAACCTTGGTGAAGTTCTGTGAATGTTAAATGATACAGCATTCATATTTTCTATACAGAACTATAATAGTTTATAACAAACTGATATTAGATCCTCTGATTTCGTAACCTTAACCTTCAGTGTTTAACAAACACACCTTGTTTTGTTTGGATTTTTTAAAGCTTGCCAGAACGAATGTCCAGAAAAGTTCATGTCATATCAGTGGCATCAGTGTCAGATGGTGTAGACAGCCAGGTTAAAGTTTTATCAAATGACCATAGCCCCTCTACTACAAGCTATGATCGAAAAGTTCTTGGTCTGATAGACTTGGATACAGTAAATAAGTATGAAACCCAATCAAATCATTGTTCAATCATATTGAACGTTTTTGGTAGAGAAAGTAGTACATGTATTTCAAAGCTTTTGATTGTACACAGAATTCACTGTCCAAAGTTGAAAGGTTAATCAAACCAGGACTGGTGTGGACGTCCCCAGGAGGCTACCACAGGTGATAATGCTGACATCATGCACACTCTCGTCATCTTTGACAAAACGCTAAACCTCCGAGATAAAGCCAGAGAAGTTGATTTATGTTATGGGGCTGTTAAATCAATTTTAAAGAACGTTTAAGGCATATCTAAGGTCTCGGCTAGATGGGTCTTTAGGATGTTGACTGAAGATAAAAGAGAAACAGGTATGATGTTTCTTTGCATCTTTTATCTCGCTATGAGGATTTTATGGGTGGAGTTGTCACTCAGGATGAGACTTGGGTTCACCATTTTGATCGTGAATCTAATAAACAAAGCATGTAGTAGATTACACCATGGCTCACCCCCTTCAAAAATTTCAAGAGTGTTTTCTCAGTTGGGAAAGTCATAGCCTTTATTTCTTAGGACAACAGGGAATAATCATGATTGATTATCTTGAGGAAGGCTGCATGGTAAATAGTGCATATTATGCAAATGACGTAAAGAAGCTGTGCCATATTCTCAAAATTCAACTTTATTTGACTCCTATCTTTTCCCAAAACTAAAAACTTACTTGGATGGTAAGAATTTTGGAAGCAATGAGGGTGTCTTGGATGCTACCCTTTAGTACTTAGGGGATCGGAATGAAGCATTCTGTTTTGAAAGGATTCAGAAATTGGAATAGAGATGGAGAAAGTGGATTGAGATCAAGGTAGATTACATTGAAAAACAATGACAATTCTTTCAGCTTTTCCTAAGTACATAGAGCTAAGAACTTTTTAATCATACCTTGTATAATATAAATGAAGGGATTTTCACATTTCACATATATAATCCTCAAAAATATCTTTCAATTGGTTCAGAATTTTTTTTTATCTTTTGACCCTTACCTTGAGTGTAGGATGCCTTTTCAAAAACTTCAACATTAGGCATATCTTTTGAATAGTAAGAGATATGGCTTTCATATTCAGCAGCTGTACTCCTTGTGACTAGATTTTTTTATTGATACCATACATTTTTTTTTACTTTGTGAATTTGATATTTGCATTAGAGTCAAATTTCAGAAACTCTATCCTTAGCAATATCTTTTGAATAGTATGATTTGTAATTTGATACTAAGGATAAAACATTCTTATTAGTGGTGAGAACTTTATTTTTGTGCAGAATCAGAATATCAGTTTAATATGTGGTAATAGAATTAAAAGTACATTGTACTTCACAGTATTTAATCCCATCCTACAAGCTGTGCTGTCTTTTGACAATTCTTCTGTTTTACAATATTTACAGGGCAGTACTGTGAACATGAATATAATGCAGCCTATTTACAAAGCCATTGCTGACAGTGGATATTCTGGATACAAGTGTCTGGGTGTTGTACTATTTATAGGTATTCACTCATCTTATTTTGATAGTTTAGGTACATAGATTTCAGTGCATTATACATAATGCAAGTAACTGTAAGCAGGTCAGTTATGGCAATAGTCTCAGGCTTGTCATGAAACAGGTGTGAAATCGTTGTTTAAGATTATAACCTCCGCAATTACGGATAAGACCACGCAGATACTGTCACCACATACGTGTATAAGTCCAGGCCAATACTAACACTACATACATGGATAATACCAGGCAGATACTGTCACCACATACGTGTATAAGTCCAGGCCAATACTAACACTACATACATGGATAATACCAGGCAGATACTGTCACCACATACGTGTACAAGTCCAGGCCGATACTAACACTACATGCATGGATAATACCACGCAGATACTGTCACCACATACGTGTATAAGTCCAGGCCAATACTAACACTACATACATGGATAATACCAGGCAGATACTGTCACCACATACGTGTACAAGTCCAGGCCGATACTAACACTACATGCATGGATAAGACCAGGCAGATACTGTCACAACATAAATGGATAAGACCAGGCAGATACTGTCACCACATTAGTGGATAAGACCAGGCAGATACTTTCACCACATAAGTGGACAAGACCAGACAGATACTGGTACTACATAAGTGGATAAGACCAGGCAGATACTGTCACCACATAAGTGAACAAGACCTGGCAGATACTGTCACCACATAATTGTATTCAAGAAACCAAACTAAACACATATTGTCAGTGCTCTATGGATGGAGGGGCAGACAGGCAGACAGACAAGGAGATAGACAGACAGACTTAGCAAATTTATAGACCTGACTTGCTTTGCACTGCGGTCAACAAAAGTATGAAAAGAAAAGCAAAAACAATGAAATTTCAACATCTGAACATTTGCCCTACTATTTCATCATAGTCAATGACCCCCTTCCCCCAGGGCTAAATCAAGAAGAGTGTAATGATATGGGTAATTCATTATTAGATTTCATTCACATAACGAAAGTATAAAATAAAACACAATAACAGTGAAATTTCATCACCTTTACATTTGTCCTATCATTTCATTATATCACACGAGTCCCCCACCCCTACCCCATCCATCCTAAGGATTCATCTTTACTCATTCAGAATAGTTAATAGGAATATATTAGCATGATACATTAGGTTAGAATAAAAAAAGAAATCAATAAGAATGAAATTCTAAGACTTGAACATTAAATTGCCTTATTATTTTGTATGTGGACGCTGATGCATATGCTGATGTGGATGCTGACGTGGATGCCGGGGATAAAGCAATAGCTCCTCTGCATTTAAGTGAAATAATCCTTGTCTTTTGAATAAATCTCCCAGAAGCATTGATTGGGGCTTGCTGTGTAGCTTCCAATACTTACATTGAAATGTTGGTATATTTTCACAATGAAGTGTTTGTGTTGTTGGAGGGATTATTTCTGTTAGATAGTAACTTTCAGGTTTTTGTGTTGTAGGGAAGATTTTTTATGTCCTATGTTCACTCTAAAATGTTTGTGTTGTAGGAGGAATAATTTGTATTTTATCCCTTGCTTGTGCCATCGCTTTATGGTTCTTTGATAAGAGAGCTGACAGAATATTACAGAGAGGTGATATTTCATCAGGTAATACATACAATGTCATCTGAAATGTGGTAATAGGATGTTTACACCTATTATTACAACATACTTTACTATTAGGTAAAGTTGAGGAGTGACGAATTATTACAACACACTTTACTATTAGGTAAAGTTGAGGAGTGACCAATTATTGCAACACACTTTACTATTAGGTAAAGTTGAGGAGTGACCAATTATTGCAACACACTTTACTATTAAGTTAAGCTGAGGAATGATTTATTCCTCTCTTTTAATATTTTAGAGTTTATACATTACTAAATGGTTTACTTTTCTCATTTCTTGGAAAAATTTTAACCCTGAATATCTTATAGGAATGAAATATTTTATTCATTGTTATATAGAAGACATTGATATACTAGATAGATACTGTCACAGTGGTATGTGTGTTATGTTATATAGAAGACACTGATATACTAGATAGATACTGTGGTATGTGTGTTATGTTATATAGAAGACACTGATATACTAGATAGATTATATGGTATGTGTGTTATGTTATATAGAAGACACTGATATACTAGATAGATACTGTGGTATGTGTGTTATGTTATATAGAAGACATTGATATACTAGATAGATACTGTGGTATGTGTGTTATGTTATATAGAAGACATTGATATACTAGATAGATACTGTGGTATGTGTGTTATGTTATATAGAAGACACTGATATACTAGATAGATTATATGGTATGTGTGTTATGTTATATAGAGGACACTGATATACTAGATAGATACTGTGGTATGTTTATTACAGATGAAGAGGTCCGTATCACAGATGTCAAGGATTTTGCGGCTCCCTTTTGGTTGCTGTGCGTTATTTGTGTAGCATACTATGTAGCTGTATTTCCATTTATTGGGTTAGGGTTGTAAGTATATTGATGACTATATACCTAATATATAAAGTATGTCACCTATATAAAGTATGTCACCTATTGAATGGGAGATTAAACACCAGCAGAGCAAGAATTTGATACAGTTAATACTCATACAGTAAACTGCACTCATATCAAACATGTTTTTATGAAATTTGGTTTGTATCAAGGTTCATCATTATTTCTGGCAAATTTGTAGTTTCTTGACATTGAATTTCTTATAGTTATAAAGAATTTGAATGTTATGAATTTTTGGATGTTGCATAACCAGTCCCTGTCCCTTTGTCTGTATTTATTTTTATAACACACTGACTTGTGTGAACTGTGTAATTGCCATGTCAGAGAGTCCATGTCATATAAACACTCATCAAATTATCAAACTAACTGCCATGATGTCAGAGAGTCCATATCACATAAACACTCATCAGATTATCAAACTAACTGCCATGTCAGAGAGTCCATTTAACATAAACACTCATCAGATTATCAAACTAACTGCCATGTCAGAGAGTCCATGTCACATAAACACTCATCAGATTATCAAACTAACTGCCATGTCAGAGAGTCCATGTCACATAAACACTCATCAGATTATCAAACTAACTGCCATGTCAGAGAGTCCATGTTACATAAACACTCATCAGATTATCAAACTAACTGCCATGTCAGAGAGTCCATGTCACATAAACACTCATCAGATTATCAAACTAACTGCCATGTCAGAGAGTCCATGTCACATAAACACTCATCAGATTATCAAACTAACTGCCATGTCAGAGAGTCCATGTTACATAAACACTCATCAGATTATCAAACTAACTGCCATGTCAGAGAGTCCATGTCACATAAACACTCATCAGATTATCAAACTAACTGCCATGTCAGAGAGTCCATGTCACATAAACACTCATCAAATTATAATTTTGAAATATCACATTGAGATTACATTTAAACTGGCAAGTCCTAAAAAGTGTAAAAGCTTTTTCCCTTGAAACAAAAAGTATTTAAATTGAAGTGGAGATGATAATGTTTCTATAAATGAAATTGCTTCTAGTATTATTAAGTTGGATGTTCTGCAGAGTATTACAAGCACCATTTCAGTTAATCAAGTCCCATTTAGGGAAGTGTAGAAGATCATTGAAACATTGCCTGAAAGGCTAAAAATCAAAAGTCTGAAATTATGATATAATAGTGACTTTTTCTCTGAGATCTAGAGGATAGAAATCTTCTCAGTTTATTTATGATGTTGACATCTGTGTAAATATGTTAGATACATGTATTACCCATTTAGCTTTATGTTTATTGAAGATGGTTTATGTTAAGTAAATGTTAATCCCTTTGTTTTATCCATGATTGTAACATTATCATTCATTGATCTTATATCATGAAAATGGGTATCAAACCTCTTCATGCTTGTATGAAATTTGAATACAGTTGTAACAGGCAGGCTGAAAAATTGTGGCCAGACCAGAAATCGAACCCAGAACCTTCTACATTAATAGTGGAAGGTTCTGGGTTCTGTCCATCCTGCCTGTTACACAGCCAGTAGTCCTTTTTCATATTAATTTCATATTTCATTAAATACACGGCATATGATGTTTTGACATTCAACCTTTCATCTGTCTATTGTGATGCAACAATCCAAACATTGACATCATAATGAAAATTCTGGCAAAACGTTGTTTTTCAGGAATTAGGTTGTATCATGTCAAATATGAAATTTGTATATTGTAAACTGTGGTTCCTTGCATTTCATTATAAATGATCTTTGCTTCATATGTAACTAAACAAATTATAAGATTAATTTTTAAATGTTGTGTATATTGTATTGATATTTACAAAATTTTGTACTTATTATGCAGAGTTTTCTTTGAAATGAAGTGGGGATTTGATCCATCTCTTGCAAACAATGTTAATAGGTAAGTGCATAGATTATGCATGAAAATACATCAAGTAAATCATTATTATATATCTTGACATAATCGTAATATGATCTCCAGTGTAAATAAAGTTCTGTTCAGTCATAACATATATGAAGACATAGCACTTTGTATTATATCATATATGAAGACATAGCACTTTGTCTTATATCATATATGAAGACATAACACTTTGTCTTATATCATATATCAAGACATAATACTTTGTCTTATATCATATATCAAGACATTCAAATATTGTCTCATCTTTCATGATATCATTTATTGCCTTGTGTTTTATGCAGTCATTTATACCTCATTTTCTTATTTTTTATGAAGTCAGTAATATAATGTCTTACCTTGTATGAAGTCATTAACATATTGTTTTATCTTTTTGAGGTCATTAATGCACTGTCATTTATGAAGTCCTTATCTTTTGCAGTTTGGTTTACATTGTGTCTGCTGTAGCCTCTCCAGTGTTTGGATTCCTCATCGACAAAATTGGAAAAAATGTTTACTGGGTTATTTTGGGAGTAGTGTCCACTATGGGTTGTCATGCTCTACTGGCTTTCACTTTTGTTAACCCATATGTAGCTATGGTAAGACCATATTTATCATATCACAAATAACATGTACATGATGGTATAAACAAATATATAAATATAAATAAGAATGTAAGACATTGTGTCTTCCTTATTCTATAATCTATCAATATTCACAGATAACAATGGGATTTGCTTACTCCATCTTGGCTAGTGCATTGTGGCCTTTAGCAGCACAGATAGTACCAAATCATCAGCTTGGTACTGCATATGGAATGTATGTATTGTTTATGATGTTTTTCTTAGTTTACCATCTTGCTAGTTTACATGGTACAAGAAATCTATGACAGTCTGTATTTGTAGAATAAATATTTTAAACCCCTCTGGTTGAGATCAGATAAACTTATGCAGGACACCATTTTCAAACATTCATCCAGCTGGTAACAATTTGAAATTAAAGCTTTTTTGCACTACTATGAGACCATTTATGAATTTTCAGCATCATAATGAATTCCTTTATCTTATAACATATTTCTTAAATGATTTACTGTTTGATTCAGTATGCAGGCCATCCAGAATTTGGGTTTAGGTGTGATATCAATAGCTGCTGGTGCTATAGTGGATTCCAAAGGATACCTCATTCTTGAAGTCTTTTTCTTAGCATGTCTCAGTGGTAAGCAAATATATACAGTAAAATCTGAGCCAGTCTAACTTTCACATCTCATATACTTAAGATATCTTGAAGTCAAATGCCGGTACAAAAAATTTTCATTAATAACAAAAATAAATTCACCTCAGTTGAACAGATATATGTTGAATACCATTACTATCTCAAATACATTTTCGTGTTCCGAAATTGAAATTTACATGGTTTACTTAGAAGTTTGCTTCTTAATAATATATTTCCTAGTGTTTTCCTGTCTAATTTCAATTGTCAAGTCCAGTTGCTTGATTGTTGACATAGAATGATTAATTGATCATGATGGCACAATTCGCAGAACAAACCAATAACAGTTTGGCATACTTTGATAGTAGTTATGATAAAGATGGGTAACTTAATGTGACTTTGAATTAAATGATTAAATGTTACTGAACACTGCAAATTGTACATGCTACTAGCAAGTACAATCAGGAAGCATTTTCTGTGGTCCCTTTGAATTTGAGATATCCAAGTTTGACTATATATATATATATACTAATTTTAAATAGCATGAAAATATGAGATTTGTTCATTTATAGTATTCATGTATGTAAGCATCATACGTGTTCCTTGAAAAAATTTCTAAACTGAATTAAAGATGATATTTATAATACATAGCTGTCATGACTTTCTAAAATTTCAGTTGCACTGATAGCTGGAGTTCTGCTGTACTTACTTGATGCTGCCAAAGGTAGAAATTTAAAAATTTTTTCCTAAACTTCATGTCATACTATAGTAATTCATAATATATCTGGAAAGTTGAATATATCAATGCATGGACATTTGTTAATTTTTACTCTAATTCATTATCACATCCTATTGTTCAGTTATTGGTGATCTTTTATCTTGACATGAATGTAATTTGGTATGAAGTTTTTTCAGTCAGTGACCAACTGAAATCATCTTAATGTTGAATTTTTGTTTAGGAAATTGCATAAGGCTTAATACTTCAACTTTTTTTATCCTCATGACTTTAGTATAATGAGAGGAAGACCCCTATTAAAAGGTCAAAGATAAAGGCCAATTTAGTACATGTACCATGGATTTTCCTGCCATGCAAGGGAATGCCTTGCTTTGCGTTGCTCATGTTTAAATTCAAATACTCTAAATAATTGATGTTTATTATAGGGTAATGATGGAGATCGAGTCCATAGAGAATTATCTTAAATATGTTGATAATACCAAGCATGTCAGTTATCTAAAAACAGCATTAACTTAAGGAATACATGTATTTGTAAACAGTTATCTATGAATAAAGCTCACCAATAAATGATTATTTTGATTTGGTTCTTTAACAGGTGGAAAGTTAAATTTGTCTGCGAAAGAGAGAAAGAAAGCTGCAGAGGAAAAAGATACTGAAGAAGAGTAAGTAAGCATTTCAGGAAAGTGAACATTAATGGTCAAAATTCTGTAATAAATTTATTCACACACAGTTTTTGTATTCACTTTATAAGCATAGCAACATGATTTTATTTGTTGTCAGCTTGAGTATCACATATGTCTGTCTAAGAACACTACACTCTAGTGTCTTTAATGCTTTTTATGACTGTTTAGGTGAAAAATTAACTGAAGTCGCCATAAATGAGTGGTCTTTTTGTATATCTTTTTTTTTTGTATCACCTACAAAAGCCGATGTGGCCTAGTGGATAAGGTGCTCGGCTCGTGATCGAGAGGTCCTGGGTTCAACTCCCGCCCTGGGCACACGGGTGTTCTGTCTTTCAGATGAGACAGTAAAAACCAAGGTCCTGTGTCACGATAGGTGTGGCACGTAAAAGATCCCTCACTGCTTGGGATGGGTCCCTTGCAAAGGTCTAAATATGTATGCAATGCATCAGGCAGATGCCGTCACCATATACATGAAATACTCGTGTAGTGACAAAAACAATAATCAATCAATTAATCAATGTATCACCTACAAAGGAGAATTACTCCTAGAAATCACTTTATCTGCCCATTTGAATCACCTACAAAGGAGAATCACTCCTAGAAATAACTTTATCTGCCCATTTGTATCATCTACAAAGGAGAATCACTCCTAGAAATAACTTTACCTGCCTATTTGTTTGTTACTCCTCAGCTTCAGCAGTCTTTATACATATCATCACTCTAATTAAAGTAAGTAATTTGTTTGTGTATATTCAGCAAGAATTCCTAAAGTTCATAGAATAGACAGGATTCAAAATAAATAATTCTGATATTCCATCTCTGTTGTAGGAAAAAACCTTTGGAGTAACGCTGCATGAATATGAATGAACTTGAATTTACGTACCAAGCAACAACATTCTTACTTGTAATTATTTGCTGACTTTGTTGTTGTTGTGAACAATAATAATTGTTATAATTTGTGGTATGAGGAAATTGTTAAAAAAGTTACATTTAATATTTAAAGTAATGTGGTTTAATTAAAAAAATTGTATTTGATTTTCCTGAAACATTCTGTCGATATTCATGACAGCTTTGGTATATTTTTATTTTTGTACTAAATAAGAAATGCATCGTATTTTGTATTTGTAATGTATACTTTCCATGAAGTTCTTTCAGCAGCAAATTAAGCTGAATTGCCAGGTTATGTCATTTATATAACTTTATGATACTTACACTTCTTTATGGTCGTAACTTACAAATTCCTCAAGTGCAATATCTATTATACAATGTAATGATTATATTCTTATATTTCAAAAGTGTGAAACAAAACTAAGTAGATATTCTTACTAGTCATTTACATTGTTTATCTGATTTTATCAATTGTTGTATTTTTAACTCTTATTTTATGTGACACTGTTGATACATGTACCTGAAGGGCCGTTTTTCAAAATGATTAGAGTTATTCACATTAAGTACATAAAAAGGTACATGGATAATACTTGCATATTATTATACTGCAGTAAGACTAGACTATGACAATACATGGACAATACTTGCATATTATTATACTGCAGTAAGACTAGACTATGACAATACATGGACAATACTTGCATATTATTATACTGCAGTAAGACTAGACTATGACAATACATGGACAATACTTGCATATTATTATACTGCAGTAAGACTAGACTATGACAATACATGGACAATACTTGCATATTATTATACTGCAGTAAGACTAGACTATGACAATACATGGACAATACTTGTGTATTATTATACTGCAGTAAGACTTGACTGTGACAATACATGGACAATACTTGTGTATTATTATACTGCAGTAAGACTTGACTGTGACAATACATGGGCAATACTTGTGTATTATTATACTGCAGTAAGACTTGACTGTGACAATACATGGACAATACTTGTGTATTATTATACTGCAGTAAGACTAGACTATGACAATACATGGACAATACTTGCATATTATTATACTGCAGTAAGACTTGACTGTGACAATACATGGACAATACTTGTGTATTATTATACTGCAGTAAGACTTGACTATGACAATACATGGACAATACTTGTGTATTATTATACTGCAGTAAGACTAGACTATGACAATACATGGACAATACTTGTGTATTATTATAGTGTAGCAAGACTTGACTATGACAATACATGGGCAATACTTCTGTATTATAGTGTAGGGAGACTTGACTATGACAATACATGGACAATACTTGTGTATTATTATAGTGTAGCAAGACTTGACTATGACAATACATGGACAATACTTGTGTATTATTATAGTGCAGTAAGACTTGACTATGACAATACATGGACAATACTTGTGTATTATTATAGTGCAGTAAGACTTGACTATGACAATACATGGGCAATACTTGTGTATTATTATAGTGCAGTAAGACTTGACTGTGACAATACATGGGCAATACTTGTGTATTATTATAGTGTAGTAAGACTTGACTGTGACAATACATGGACAATACTTGTGTATTATTATAGTGCAGTAAGACTTGACTGTGACAATACATGGACAATACTTGTGTATTATTATAGTGTAGTAAGACTTGACTGTGACAATACATGGGCAATACTTGTGTATTATTATACTGCAGTAAGACTTGACTGTGACAATACATGGACAATACTTGTGTATTATTATAGTGTAGTAAGACTTGACTATGACAATACATGGGCAATACTTGTGTATTATTATACTGCAGTAAGACTTGACTATGACAATACATGGGCAATACTTGTGTATTATAGTGTAGTGAGACTCAACTATGACAATACATGGACAATACTTGTGTATTATTATAGTGCAGTAAGACTTGACTGTGACAATACATGGATAATACTAGTGTATTATTATAGTGTAGTTAGACTTGACTATGACAATACATGTACTTGTATAGATTTTTTTATTGCAGTGAAACTTGACTATGACAATACTTGTGTATAATTTTATTGCATTGAAACTTGATAATGACAAAAATATTCTTTTTTTTTTATTCTGAAGTTTCCTGTGTTGCATATTGAAATCACAAAACTACCATTTTACCTCGGTTAATTTAAGAATTTGTGTTCATATGTGAATGCAGGTGGTGCTAGCCATGCCACAAGATATTTGTTTTATTTATAAAGGAACATACACAAAGAGAATTTAGAGAGCTGATTGGTTAGTGGTTTTTCTCAAATCTGTATATTTTAAATGTACCATTAATTTACCAATATAATATATACTATAATATAAACATTATTACATGTGATATCTTGAATACTGTGGTATATTGTTATATGTTATATTGCTCAATACAAGCAAGTTTAGTGACAATAAGTAATATGTCTAGCTTAATTATTGTATATAGATTTTAGTTTCGAATTTTGAAGTGTTGTTACAGTAAACTTTGAAGTGTTGTATATAACAATATTTTAAGTAAGAGAACTTTAGATGCCAGTGCTAAAGAACTTATGGGCTTGTAGTTATTCATGGAATATTTGTCATGCATTTTTTATGCCCTCATTTTAATTTGTGTTTATTTTTATCTTTGAACAGAATTAATTCAGTAATTTACAGAATACTGTTAACAGCTGCTGTGATATATATATATATATATATATATATATATATATATATACATGTGTGTTTGTGTGTGTGTTATGCATCGAGAATGTGTTGAAACTGGAGGATAATATGCCATGTTTTGAATATAAAATAAGAATACAGATGTGTTGATGAAGTTTTGCTCATTTTTCCGAAAAACCAAAAACAAAAAAGTTCAGATTTGTGGAAGAGGTTTGTTGTGCAAAACTATGTTTCATCTAAATATTTAGCTCACCCTGAATCCAAAGTTCAAGTGAGCTTAAGTTTTTGTAAAGAAAGGCAGTGTGACAATTTTGATACTGTATACATGAAGGAAGAATATTTAGAAATTTCTTCTCAAGAACCCCAAGCCACAGCGATATATTTTGTATCCAACATCCTTAAGCTTATGATATGTAGTTTCAAGTTTGTTCAAAAGAAGGTCCTAATTAATATTTGGCCCTACCTTAGAGGCAAGAAGTTTTTATGTTATGTTTTATGCATAGTTATGAAATATAGTACATGTATTATATTTGTTTTAAAAATGGTCTGCAAGAATATTTAGCTCTGCATCATGGGTCAGAAGTTTTAACATAGGTTATGTAGCAAAAAGTCAAATATTTCAAAGTGTATGTATAAATTAACTCACCTGAGCCAAAAGCTGAAGTGAGCGACAGTCAAAGCATGTCTGTCGTCTTTTCATAACTTTTTCCCTAACTTTTTGCACTTAACTTATGCTTTAGAACCATTGAAGGAAGTTTGATCAAATTTGATAGTACTCAAAGTCGCATATAATTATTGTTGTCTTCGTCAAAGTGTGGATCGAAGGTGGGACTACATAGGCCCCAGCGGGTACCCTTCTTTCATAACCTTTTTTTTATTAGACTGGATTTTTGGTCATTTCAGGTTTTTCAGGATAATTCTTCAGTTTTTCATGATTATCCTTGAATTGTATGTAATTTATCAGATTTTAATGAAATAATTGTATTTGGGAAAAATTTGAAAGCAGAAATATTTACAATATATTTCAATTTTATTTGAGATTTGAAGTGGGGGAGGGATGTACACCTGTATGCTATACAGGTATAAAGCTTTGAAGGACTTAATTATTCTTCAAAATAAAAAATTGGTTTTTTGGTTCTAACGCTTAACTCAGTTTGTTTATTAGTTCACACATTGGATTTCCACAGTGTCAGTCCTGAACATCACTGAAGAGACACAAGTAATCGAAATGTGCACATAGTGCATTTATTTTTTAAGTGTATGTATGTTATGATATTTATTATTACCACTGGGTCAGTACAGGTGCTGGTGGACTGTTAGTGCCCAAGGGTAATCACAATCCCAGTTTTCAGTGCTTCTGTTTTGTCAGTAATATATACTTCCAATTCATTATGACAAATGCTTGTAAATTACTGTAAAATTAAGGAGTATCTCCCACATGCACAGCTCTGTCCTTGGATTAATTCTTTGGCTCATTCTTTTTAAGTAATTCGGTAATTAGTTTGCATGAAATTGATTTTGCTGTCTCGCGATTCAGCTATCAACCATCTCACTCTGCCATGTCAATTATATAAATCAGGTGGAGTATGATCCAATAACAATCTTAGTGCCAAGTTAGATCAGGTTTGCTGCAAGCTAAATGAATAAGAGGATGTAGATACCAAATTAAGGAAATATGAAGGTATAAACACAGACTGGTTACTTTCTTTAAGACGATAAACAAACTCCAGCTTTTCTTTGTTCACTGGTCCCTCCAAAAATTCTTTATTATACCCCCGGCAAACAAATTTGGGGGGGTATATAGGAATCACATTGTCCGTCTGTCTGTCTGTCCATCTGTGTCTGTCTGTCCAAAAAACTTTAACCTTGACCATAACTTTTGAACCAAAAGAGACTTGGTATTCATACTACAAATGTATATTCTTTGTGGCAAGATCTTTCTTTTGGTACCAAAATTTTTTGACCTTGTGACCTTGGTCTGACATTTGACCTACTTTTTAAAAACTTTAACCTTAGCCATAACTTTTGAACCAAAAGAGACTGGGTATTCATACTACACATGTATATTCTTCGTGGTAAGACCTTTATTTTGGTACCAAAATTTGTGACCTTGTGACCTTGGTCTCGATGTTTGACCTACTTTTTAAAAACTTAAACCTTAGACATAACTTTTGAAAGAAAAGAGATGGGACCTTCATACAACACATGTATATTCCTTGTGGCAAGACCTTTTAGTCAGTACCAGCACATTTGAAACTATTACTTTTGTCCTTGGTCTATGCCCTATTTTGAATTTTGGTGCCGCGGGGGTTATTTGTCCCGTTAGGACAGTAGTTCAAGTATTTAGAAGGTAACTCAGTTTACACTATTCTTCCCTGAGGCCTTCTTTTCAACAATTCACAGAACTGACAGGTCAAGAATCATCATTGTATTGAAATAATAGAATTAAAGCGAGCATTCCTAAATTATTGACGGACTACTGGCTGTCCTAGTGTGGAGAGGAATTCTTCATTCCTAACTATTGACGGACTACTGGCTGTCCTAATGTGGAGGGGGAGTTCATTCCTAACTATTGACGGACTACTGGCTGTCCTAATGTGGAGGGGGAGTTCATTCCTAACTATTGGCGACTACTGGCTGTCCTAATGTGGAGGGGGATTGTTGATTCCTAACTATTGACGACTACTGGCTGTCCTTATGTGGAGGGGGAGTTTATTCCTAACTATTGACGGACTGCTGGCTGTCCACTGTTTGTAGACAGTTAACCAGCCTAATATTACAAATAAAGGTTGAGATGGCCTTCCTCGTTAAGACAATTACTGACTGGAATACCCTTCCTAGTGATATGAAGTCATTGTTATCCATGAACTCGTTCAAAATGCTTCTTGATAGACGTAAGAAAAATATACCATCCTAATTATATATTGGTGACAGGAGAAATCGAATTTTTCATTCTAGACTTAGGCTCGGTAGCAGCTCTCTGAATGCTCATTTGTATCAAAACCATGTCTCCTCCTCTGATCTTTGTGAATGTGGCCGAACAGAAACTGTATCTCATTTTCAGCTCACCTAAGCCAAAGGCTCAAGTGAGCTATACTCATAGCGTGCCGTCCGTCCGTCGTAAACTTTTCACATTTTCGACTTCTTCTTCAGAACCGCTGAACAAATTTCTATGAAACTTAATAGGAATAAATTACTGGTGGTACCCTACAAGTGCTGTTGTTTTTTGTCCCAATCCGTCAATAGGTGGCGCCACCACAGGCAAAAGTAGATCACAGAGGGTATCCTCCTGTGACAAACTTCTTCAGACCGGGGGCATACAGAGGCAAACTGAATGCATAGGAATGAACTAGAGGGATGTGTGAAGAAGTGCTTTTATTTTTGGTTCTGTTCCAAAATAAAATTTTTGACGTTTTTTCGACATTTTTTTTTTACTTGGTAATTTCAATGAAAAAAAGTGTCATGGTTTTCAGTTATTTGATAATGATGATTTCTTATGGACTATTTTGATCATGATTATAGTAAGGAATATTATTGTGAAAGAATTTTGTCAATATCTCATTTTTTATGGATTTTTTAAGACTTCCAAAAAGAGGTGGTGATGGCCATTTTTCACATTTTCAACTTTTTCTGCAAAATTGTTGGAAGAATTTTAATAAATCGTGGTAGAAATAAATCACTTATGATCACCTTCAAATTCTGTCGTTTTTGTCCAGACCTCTTCACAGGTGGCGCTACCACAGTCAAAAGTAGGTCACTAAAGAGTACCCTCCTTTGACAATCTTCTTCTTCATACTGGCTGTATACAGAGACAAACAATGCATAGAAATGATCTAGAGGATTGAGTGGAGAAGTATTGTCATTTTGGTTCCCTTCCAAAATCAAAATTGGTTATTTCAATGCAGAAAAGTGTCATATTTCCTAGTTAATTGATAATTATGATTTCTTATGGACTATTTTGATCATACGTATGGTAAGGAATGTTATTTTGAAAGAATTTTGTCAATATCTCAATTTTTTGATTTTCAATGAATTTTTTAAGACTTCCAAATGAGGGTGTATAAGGACAATTCTTCACATTTTTAAGATACTACTTATCAAGGAGTATCTTACTGTTATCGTGTTCAAAGTCCAAAGGTAAGATTTACGTCCACCCAACTACAACCTTTGGAGAAATAGTGCGATGTCTTTGTCGATGTTCTTCTTCCATTACGAAGTGTACTCATAAATTAGTGTCATACTTCATGAGTATGAAATGTGTTATCTTAATTATTATATGAAATGTTTGTCTATTCTAGCGAGGACACCTGTGATGATTTAATCGATTCATTGTAAGACTTTTCCTTAAAGATAAGTTTTGACCACAATCGTGTGAATTCTTTCAGAAAACGTCCCCTCTCCCGCCAAGGCGAAAACGACGGTTTATGAATTTGTGTTCACGATCAACACTCCTGTTGACCCATTCGGAACAACCTCACCCTTTACTTGTACCAACGTAAAGGTCGAGGATGTCCGAATGGTTTTGACCAACATTCGTACGTGTAATTGCCGACTTCCTCGTCTTTTCTCTTCTCTCTTAATTTTCACATTTTGAATTTTTTTCCGCTGATTTCATATAATAATAAAGATAACACATTTCAAACGACAAATGTATAACGATGTGCTTTATGAAATTATTTTTTATTCGTATTTTCTTTTACCCGAACTACGATTGATTGATTGATTGAGTTTTGTTTAACGTCATACAACGAATATTTCACGTTTATGGTGACGATATCTGTCTGATACGGGGCATACAGATTTTCACCTTTGCAACGGACCCACTCGAAGCAGTGAGGGATCTTTAACGTGTCGTGCATACTACGACACGGGACCTCGGTTTTTACTGTCTCATCCGAAAGACAGGACACCGGCATGACCAGAGCGGGACTCGAACCCTGGCCTCCCGATCAGGAGTCCAGCGCGATACCACTAGGCCACGCCTACACGAACTACGATCAAATCGACTTCTGTAGGGACTACTTTACAGTTTTTATTGTAGTCCGAGATTCTCTGCTCTTTTCTTACTTTTAATATCGGTAGTTTGTGAGAGAGGGTCAGAGAGACTTCGTTCATCAAACGTTGGAATTTCTACAAACCGCCAATATCACAAGTGGGTGAAGAGCCGAGAATCTCGGACTATTTTCATTGCAATACACTGTCGTTTCTGAGAATTAATTACATATGTGGAAACATATCATTACCCAGCATGTAGCCTTCACTAAAGGGATAATGTGTTGCATGGAACACTGTTGCTTTTAGTTCATCAATCTCATCGGATAATTTGAATAACCAATCTAGTCTTTAAATATACAAATCAGTATAAATAAAAATTGAAAACACCCAACTGGAAAAGATGGACATTCCATGCAGTGACGGATCCAGGATTTCCGAAAAGGGGGCAAACTACTCGGCCCATTTTGGTGCCAAATCTAGATTTTAACTTGTAAATATGTGGCGGAAGGGGGAAGAGACCCCCCCCCCCCCCCAACTGAACCCACCACTGCCATTGAATCACACATTATGGGATAACCTTACGAGCAGGTTTCTTTGTGCTCTACCTTATTTTCATAATAACATAACTCATTTCAATCAACTTCATGCAAAATGAGGTTGGGGTGTCCTTTAAGTGTGAAGCATATAGATCTCTACTCACAACAAGATGTGAGTAAGAGTATCTTTCAGGACCTTCAGGTCTTTGATTAACTTCAGCTGCTGTATAATGAAACATGGTATACATGAAGTACTATAGATCCTCTATCAATTATATACATTTCATCCAAATTGGTCAACAGATGTTGCCATCATGTCTTAAAAATAGGTCTCACAATGGTACATATACCACTTGGTAATTAAAATATGGAAAGTAGCGGTTAAAATCCAGATGTGGTCATTTTTTCCCTTTCTTAATACATCTAAATAAGTTTTTAGATGTTTCTCAACACTCATCATATGACATTGGCCATTTTCATTTGGATCTGGACAATATTTGAAACACTTGCTGTTCATGACCTAGACTTGAAATCAGTCAACAAAAGGCCCCACCTAAAGAAAATGACTAACTTGTTGCCCTGAATCACATCTTGCAGAGACAAAGCAATGCTTAATATCAAAATCACCTGAATGGATGTGCAAAAAACTGTTGTTGTGTTTGATTCTGGTCTGAAATAAAATTTGACATATTTTCAACATTTGTGTAAATAATAAACAGTAATGCAAAAATAAAATGACTTCTTCCTTCCAGCATGACTGATAATCTAGGTACTCCGGTGAGCGGTATAGGTCCACTTGGGCCTCTTGTTTCATTGAGTATCCTTTTTATACCCATGTAAGAGCAACATATCTAAATACTATGCCTGTAAATTTCACTCTCTAACTTTGCTCAATGGATGTCCCCTTTATAATGATGATGTCAAGAAAACTGCCTTTGAATATGTGCAAAAATTCATTCAGGAGAGAAAGAGATTTACTTAATGTACGCAGTTTATATGTTACTTATTTCATACTGACGTTCTATTTAAATACTGCCTAACCAACCCATCATTCAATTTTAATTAATTACCTTTTTACTAGTATAGCTTTATCCATGCATAGCCATGGGGTTATTATTCCATTCTTGTTTTATGTTCCAACTATTCTGTAGGTATTCTATAACCTTGTATTATGTTCAAGCTATTCGGTAGGTATTCTATAACCTTGCTTTACGTTCATATTCTATGACTTTGTTTTATGTTCAAACTATTCGGTAGGCATTATATGACCTTGTTTTATCTTCAAGGTATTCGGTAGGTATTCTATGACCTTGTTTTATGTTCAAACTATTCGGTAGGTATTATATGACCTTGTTTTATATTCAAACTATTCGGGAGTTATTATATGACCTTGTTTTATGTTCAAGCTATTCGGTAGGTATTATATGACCTTGTTTTATGTTCAAGGTATTCGGTAGGTATTCTATGACCTTGTTTTATGTTCACGCTATTCGGTAGGTATTATATGACCTTGTTTTATGTTCAAGCTATTCGGTAGGTATTCTATGACCATGTTTTATGTCCACGCTATTCGGTAGGTATTATATGACCATGTTTTATGTTCAAGCTATTCGGTAGGTATTATATGACCTTGTTTTATGTTCAAGCTATTCGGTAGGTATTATATGACCTTGTTTTATGTTCAAGCTATTCGGTAGGTATTCTATGACCTTGTATTATGTTCAAGCTATTCGGTAGGTATTCTATGACCTTGTATTATGTTCAAGCTATTCGGTAGGTATTCTATGACCTTGTTTTATGTCCACGCTATTCGGTAGGTATTATATGACCTTGTTTTATGTTCAAGCTATTCGGTAGGTATTATATAACCTTGTTTTATGTTCAAGCTATTCGGTAGGTATTCTATGACCTTGTTTTATGTTCACGCTATTCGGTAGGTATTCTATGACCTTGTTTTATGTTCAAGCTATTCGGTAGGTATTCTATGACCTTGTTTTATGTTCACGCTATTCGGTAGGTATTATATGACCTTGTATTATGTCCACGCTATTCGGTAGGTATTCTATAACCTTGTTTTATGTTCAAGCTATTCGGTAGGTATTCTATGACCTTGTTTTATGTTCACGCTATTCGGTAGGTATTATATGACCTTGTATTATGTTCACGCTATTCGGTAGGTATTATATGACCTTGTATTATGTTCACGCTATTCGGTAGGTATTCTATGACCTTGTTTTATGTTCAAGCTATTCGGTAGGTATTCTATGACCTTGTTTTATGTTCACGCTATTCGGTAGGTATTCTATGACCTTGTTTTATGTTCACGCTATTCGGTAGGTATTATATGACCTTGTATTATGTTCACGCTATTCGGTAGGTATTATATGACCTTGTATTATGTTCACGCTATTCGGTAGGTATTCTATGACCTTGTTTTATGTTCACGCTATTCAGTAGGTATTCTATGACCTTGTTTTATGTTCACGCTATTCGGTAGGTATTATATGACCTTGTATTATGTTCACGCTATTCGGTAGGTATTCTATGACCTTGTTTTATGTTCACGCTATTCGGTAGGTATTCTATGACCTTGTATTATGTTCACGCTATTCGGTAGGTATTCTATGACCTTGTTTTATGTTCACGCTATTCAGTAGGTATTCTATGACCTTGTTTTATGTTCACGCTATTCGGTAGGTATTATATGACCTTGTATTATGTTCACGCTATTCGGTAGGTATTCTATGACCTTGTCTTCCCTCACTGCGCTGGATAATCACCTTAACACCAATAACTACAAATACGAATCATTGAAAAGAGTTTTATCAGGATAATTGTTTCTACAGTATCAATCGGTGTGTTTGTTTATGTAGATATTCCCCAGGGAATTAAGGGCCCACGATATGTCGCTATCTGTTTATGTAGGTATTCCCCAGGGAATTAAGGGTCCACGATATGTCGCTATCTGTTTATGTAGGTATTCCCCAGGGAATTAAGGGTCCACGATATGTCGCTATCTGTTTATGTAGGTATTTCCTTCTGTATTTGTTTTTATATATATTTTCCCTGACATTCTGGGTCCACGATGACCACAGGAGTATCACTATTTGAATTTGTGCATCCAGTACTTCAACAAATTTCTAGCAGAGAGTGTTTCTGAATCTTGAACTCCTGACATGGAAGGCTCTACTGGTAATCATGACGTCATGTATGTACAATAATTTGCCTACGATATGTTGAATAAATCCTGTGATAAAGACGTGTTCATCTTTGCTTGGACGATCGTAAAATGAATCCTATATCCATACAATTTGTCCTCTTCATTCTACTACATTTTGAAACAAATTCACAATTCCATGTTTGAAGATTATAAAATATTTGATAACCTATTCTGTTCATTTCTCGAATGAGTCCCAATGCCCGGATGTAGGCTTCTCGCGTATACTCCTTTCTCTTGTCTTTCCCACGAAGGTGAAATTCTAGTAATATTTGTGGAATTTGCCCAAGCTCTCTTGTCGACATCATGTTCTCCAATGCATCCCATTCAGCGCCTTCTGTGTCGATCTTCAAGATGTCTATATTACGCTATATACGAAAAATAATTTGCTAATATCTTTATAGCTATTGATTAATTTACTTAATGTAGAAACAAAGTACATAATGGTACTTACACTTGCTGTTGATATTTCATTGATACAAACTAAAACTTATCAAGCGATCAATCATCTTTTAAAGCTTTCTGAATTACAAGAAATATGAACGTCCACAATAAACGAGCTGAAAACGATGAAGCGATTAGTGAAAATTTGATGTAATACTATGGTTATACAGTATTTTGATTGAAATGGATGGTACCCCGTCTATATCCGGCACTGATAACGTTATCACCAGGCTTAATAGAAAAAACTTACTACTCGATATGTTTATAAAGTTAGCATGTAAGCAAACTTACATTAAGATGATTGAGTTCCTTACGTATGGAGTTAAGAGTCAGGAGGCGCCATTTTCCTTTTGTATTGTTAGAGCCAGCAATGCCTGTGTCATGGAAGTAGACTTGTTTACTGTGCTGGAAACTCATTTTGCCCATCCTAAAAGGACATATACAATGTTTAATGGTTGACGGTGACTATAGCACATATTATAAGCGGATACCGTGAAAAAGTTGAAACACTCTCCTCATTTTTGATGGGTATCTTATTTATAATTGACCAAATAAACGATGATTTGAGGCCATTTTTGAATTTTCAGAAGAATATAATACTCAATTTGATTTATTTTCTACACCTCTGATCGAGTGTCATGACTACATATATCATATGACGTAACACATACAGAACTCGTTATAAACTGATTTGAAGATTGACCGGCCAAATGTCTAATACTCATCGAAAATTGAAACTCCGAGTGATAATGCTATCATGCTATCAATAACGAGGCTTTTAGTACACGGACAATAGACCAAAACCCACGACTGCACGGACAACAGACCAGAACCCACGTACACGGACATCAGACCAGAACCTACAAGTATACGGACTATAGATTAGAACCTATGAGTATATAGATAACAGACCAGAATCTACGAGTATATAGACAACAGACCAGAATCTATGAGTGGACAGACAACAGACCAGAATCTACGAGTAGATAGACAACCGACCAAAATCTACGAGTATATATACAACAAACCAGAATCTACGAGTAGATAGACAACAGACCAGAATCTAAGAGAAGATAGACAACAGACCAGAATCTACGAGTAGATAGACAATAGACCAGAATCTACGAGTAGATAGACAACCGACGTGAATCTAGGAGTAGATAGACAACAGGACAGAATGTACGAGTAGATAAACAACAGACCAGAATCTACGAGTATATAGACAACAGACCAGAATCTACGACTATATAGACAACAGACCAGAATCTATGAATATATAGGCAACAGACCAGAATCTACGAGTAGATAGACAACAGACCAGAATCTACGAGTAGATAGACAACAGACCAGAAATTACAAGTAGATAGACAACAGACCAGAATTTACGCGTAGATAGACATCAGACCAGAATCTACGAGTAGATAGACGACAGACCAGAATCTACGAGTATATCGAATATAAAGACAACAGACCAGAATCTACGAGTAGATAGACAACAGATCAGAATCTACGAGTAGATGGACAACAGACCAGAATCTACGAGTATATAGACAACAGACCAGAATCTACGAGTATATAGACAACAGACCAGAATCTACGAGTAGATAGACAACAGACCAGAATCTATTAGTAGATAGACAACAGACCAGAATCTATTAGTAGATAGACAACAGACCAGAATGTACGAGTATATAGACAACAGACCAGAATCTATGAGTAGATAGACAACAGACCAGAATCTACGAGTGGATAGACAACAGACCAGAACCTACGAGTAGATAGACAACAGACCATAATCTATGAGTAGATAGACAACAGACCATAATGTACGAGTATATAGACAACAGACCAGAATCTACGAGTAGATAGACAACAGACCAGAATCTACGAGTAGATAGACGACAGACCAGAATCTACGAGTATATCGAGTATACAGACAACAGACCAGAATCTACGAGTAGACAGACAACAGACCAGAATCTTTGAGTAGATAGACAACAGACCAGAATCTATGAGTAGATAGACAATAGACCAGAATCTACGAGAAGATAGACAACAGACCAGAATCTACGAGTAGATAGACAACAGACCAGAATCTATGAGTAGACAGACAACAGACCAGAATCTACGAGTATATAGACAACAGACCAGAGTCTATGAGTAGACAGACAACAGACCAGAGTCTACGAGTAGATAGACAACAGACCAGAATCTACGAGTAGAGAGACAACAGACCAGAATCTACGAGTAGATAGACAATAGACCAGAATCTACGAGTATATAGACAACAGACCAGAATCTATGAGTAGACAGACAACAGACCAGAATCTACGAGTAGATAGACAACAGACCAGAATCTATGAGTAGACAGACAACAGACCAGAATCTACGAGTATATAGACAACAGATTAGAGTCTATGAGTAGACAGACAACAGACCAGAGTCTACGAGTAGATAGACAACAGACCAGAATCTACGAGTAGATAGACAACAGACCAGAATCTACGAGTAGATAGACAACAGACCAGAACCTACGAGTAGATAGACAACAGATCAAAATCTGCGAGAATATAGACAACAGACCAGAATCTACGAGTATATAGACAACATACCAGAATCTATGAGTAGACAGACAACATACCAGAATCTACGAGTAGATAGACAACAGACCAGAATCTATGAGTAGACAGACAACAGACCAGAATCTACGAGTAGATAGACAACAGACCAGAACCTACGAGTAGATAGACAACAGATCAAAATCTGCGAGAATATAGACAACAGACCAGAATCTACGAGTATATAGACAACAGACCAGAATCTATGAGTAGACAGACAACAGACCAGAATCTACGAGTAGATAGACAACAGACCAGAATCTATGAGTAGACAGACAACAGACCAGAATGTACGAGTATATAGACAACAGACCAGAGTCTATGAGTAGACAGACAACAGACCAGAGTCTACGAGTAGATAGACAACAGACCAGAGTCTACGAGTAGATAGACAACAGACCAGAATCTACGAGTAGATAGACAACAGTACAGAATCTACGAGTATATAGACAACAGACCAGAACCTACGAGTAGATAGACAACAGACCAGAATCTACGAGTAGCTAGACAACAGACCAGAACCCACGAGTATACGGACAATAGACCAGAACCCACGTGTATACGGGTAAAAGACCAAAATCTACGAATATATAGACAACCAGTCAGAACCCACGATTATACGTTAAGCAGACCAGACCATTTTGACACTTAGTAAAACTAAATGGCAAAATATAGTAATGTAATCCCTCCAATGACCATAAGATCATGCATCCCAAGAGGGTATTGATCTCCTGTAGGCCAGCCAGATGAAGATGATATCACAAAGATGATGTCACAAAGATGACATCACAAAGATGATGTCACAAAGATGATGTCACAAAGACGATGTCATAGAGATCATTTCACAAAGATGATGTCACAAAGATGACATCACAAAGATGATATCACAAAGACGATGTCACAAAGATGATTTCACAAAAATGATGTCACAAAAATGATGTAACAAAGATGATATCACAGAGATCATATTACAAAGATGATATCACTGATGATATCACATAGATCATATAACAAAGGTGATGTCACAAAGACGATATCACAAAGATGATACCTCAAAGACGATATCACAAAGATGATATCACAGAGATCATATCACAAAGATGATATCACAGAGATCATATCACAAAGATGATGTCACAAAGACGATATCACAAAGATGATATCACAGAGATCATATCACAAAGATGATGTCAAAAAGAAGCAAGGATTTCTAAATTATTCAATGTTTTAGGTCGAGATTGCGTAAACAATTCCAGACCTAAAGACATCGTAAGCCAAGAGAAATTCTGAAAATTCCCCTGGAAAAAGGTAGAATTTGAGCGCAGCTCTAGTCTTCTCTCGCTTTACCGTAGTGCACGTGTGCTAATAAAACAACATTCTGTTCATTGTGGATATAACTCACAGTAACTTATTTGATTCAGATTAAATTTGTTTCAATAAGAAAAAGATACTTTAAAGGTAACAGCCACATCTTGTAAGGTTAGGCATTGATAATACTAAGTAGTTTGTGTATAAGTATGGAAGACGTTAAAATGTACAAGTCTCTGACACATTTCTGTTCTATATTTTCTCGTTATTGTACTATAGCTGTAAATATGTACTCTGTTTGATGCCAGATATAATCCAGTTCAGCCACAGATTTATTTGTACATGCAAGTTCGAACCTCGAGACTCTCAGTCCTTCTATTTTCATCGGGAAGCGTTATAGTTTAGAGGCGTATCGGATGTATTGAAAGTCGTAGACATCATCTGCAGATAGTAAAGGATGTTGCAACAAAAATTGACCAAAGGAAAATTGAAGTAATCACATTACAATATTTGCAATTTGTCGTCAATGTTAAGTAAAATGTTTTACCACGAGGCGTATCCCGGAAGTACCTGCCATGTAATGTATCTAGTTCAGGATTCGTTATAATATATGCCAAACTACTTGGTCATTTTTGGTGCCAAATCTGGATTTTTACTTGTAAATATGTAGCGAAAAGGAAGGGGGCGGCCCCGCCCCTTCTAAACCCGCCACTGAAACACTTAAAAATAAAATACTTCTGAAATTCTTGAGCATATGAAATACATGAAAAAATTTTTCTGAAGAAATTCTCGATCGCCTTGAGAAATGTTGAAATAATAGCCGTATTATATGACAGTCTTTATTATTGTGTTTGATACCAGTGCATAGTGCCCGATAAACTCGCGGAGTCGCGTAGGACAAAGTCGACTAGTAGAGTTTCGTCAAAATCATCAGTTAGGAGGGCGGACAACAAATTAGCTGCCATAACGACAGTTTGTCTAGGAGGGTACGCTAGTCACGAGGTATGATAAGGTATTTACCCTGGGTCGAAGGAATGCACTTCACATCCATACCGTCTAGCTACATCATCATCGAAACTAAAATCATTCCGTATTCTGAAAAAGAAATCCCAGTCAAGATTAGGTATTATTATTTCAAAAGAGATTACATCGATAAGTTCAGCAGTGATGTACTTTATACTGAACCAGATCTTATATTTAACCTATCTCTTTTCACTTTATGTTTAACCTATCTCTTTTCACTTTATGTTTAACCTATCTCTTTTCACTTTATGTTTAACTTATCTCTTTTCACTTTATGTTTAACCTATCTCTTTTCACTTTATGTTTAACCTATCTCTTTTCACTTTATGTTTAACCTATCTCTTTTCACTTTATGTTTAACCTATCTCTTTTCACTTTATGTTTAACCTATCTCTTTTCACTTTATGTTTAACCTATCTCTTTCACTTTATGTTTAACCTATCTCTTTTCACTTTATGTTTAACTTATCTCTGTTCACTTCATGTTTAACCTATCTCTTTTCACTTTATGTTTAACCTATCTCTTTTCACATTATGTTTAACCTATCTCTTTCACTTTATGTTTAACCTATCTCTTTTCACTTTATGTTTAACCTATCTCTGTTCTCTTTATGTTTAACCTATCTCTTTTCACTTCATGTTTATGTTTAACCTATCTCTATTCACTTTATGTTTAACCTATCTCTTTTCACTTTACATTTAACCTATCTCTTTTCACTGCATGTTTAACCTATCTCTTTTCACTTTATGTTTAACCTATCTCTGTTCACTTTATGTTTAACCTATCTCTTTTCACTTTATGTTTAACCTATCTCTTTTCACTTTATGTTTAACTTATCTCTATTCACTTTATGTTTAACCTATCTCTGTTCTCTTTATGTTTAACCTATCTCTTTTCACTTCATGTTTATGTTTAACCTATCTCTATTCACTTTATGTTTAACCTATCTCTTTTCACTTTACATTTAACCTATCTCTTTTCACTTTACATTTAACCTATCTCTTTTCACTTTACATTTAACCTATCTCTTTTCACTTTGTATTTAACCTATCTCTTTTCACTTTATATTTAACCTATCTCTTTTCACTTTTTGTTTAACCTATCTCTTTTCACTTTACATTTAACCTATCTCTTTTCACTTTATATTTAACCTATCTCTTTTCACTTTATGTTTAACCTATCTCTTTTCACTTTACATTTAACCTACTTTACATTTAACCTATCTCTTTTCACTTTATGTTTAACCTATCTCTTTTCACTTTATAATTAACCTCTTAAATCTCTTTTCATTTGACATTTCAAAGTCAATAACATATACTATGAAAGATTACTAGATATGGTTTAAAGTGCAAGTGATATCTAATGTTTATTCAACGAAAAAGAAGAAGAAGTTGTGCTTTCTATGTTCATTTGCATGGTGATAATTAAATTTTGATAATAAAGACATGAAAAACAAGAGTAATGTCTACATTGTCATTAATTTTAGGTTAACATCTTCATGAAAACTGATAGTGTAACCAAATGTACTTATGACCTTGGGAGATTGAGTTTGAAAATCGTATTCTAAAAGGTAATTGTCCTTTTTATGACATAGATGTGTTTGCTAACGATTTGGTACTTATTAAAGTGGAATCGGCAGAGGGACTTGATTCATCATCACTATGTAAATATGCAACTGATTGGGAACTGAAAGTAAACGTAGAAAAAAAAAATGAGATTGTAGTTTTCAGAAATTCATGTACGAGAGAAAAATTTAAAAATAGAAGACGAATTCAAATAGTTTGGTCTTGTTTTGAACTATGATGAAAAATCTGCGAAAACACACGCATGCACACATACACATTCGCTGATGAAGGTAGGAAGGCATTATTTGCTACATCAATACTGATGAAAAAGTATAATTTGAATGTAGCAACTCGTCTTGATTTTTTAATACTTCTGTTGTGAGTATTTTGTTGTATACGAGAGAAATATGGAGATTACATCAAGCACCTGATACCGAAAAGCTTTATTTTCAAATATGGGAAAACGTTATTAAGGTTAATTAGTATGCATGGAACGATTTGGTATATGACGAATTAGGAAGACATCCTCTCAGTATTGCAAGAAAATTGTAAGAGAATCTTCAAATATCGGTACAAAATAAGAGGAAGTGAAATTACTATTTGGAAGACTTGTTATTTAAATAGGGTTAACAATATTGATAATATGTGTGTGAGTATGTATGTATGTATGTATGTATGTATGTATGTATGTATGTATGCACATCAATAATTTTCATCATATCATCATACCGAAAGTGATAAATAATAAAGTTTGTGCATGTATTTGTCAAGATATTCCAATGGAATCTGTGACGAGCTCTCCAGAGGGTTGTAGTCACATACCCAAATGAGTATACGAGACAGGGCTTGTGGGGGCGCTGTTCTTCACACACGTAATAACCGCCATCTCCTACATTGCCCAGTCGGATCTGATTCTGACAGACGGTCTGGATACCTTCAGTTATTCTGCTCAAAATAATAATAATAAATAAATAAATAAATAAATAAAAATAAATCGAAAAGGCAAAATCAGGCACTCTGATGACGGATGACAGTGTAAACATTTGAATTAAATAATTATAACAAGCGTGTTTGTCACATTCAGATTTAAATGTCCATATTATTGTCCACCCTTTAGACCCTCAAAATTTACCTGTGTTATTTTTAGGTTTAAATGTATCGTGTAGAGCCTCAGTGTATTGGTCAACCGTAAAAAACTAACCGGTTTCACATGCATTCGTGGTCACTTTTTAGAAAGCATTTGCTACTGAAAGGAGTGTTCGTTTTTGCTCTCTTTACTGACCACACCTAATTTCCATTGTATTATTCATTTAAATTTGTATGTATTTCCGGTGAGCAACATTCATCACGACTGAGGTAAGTTTGTTTTATATAATATTATTGCAATTGTATACTTGTAATTTACATAATTTGATACTGTTGTTTTGAATTAATCTCACATGAGTCAATGTCAACGTAGTCACGTATTCCATATGTAATTATGTACATGTATGTGTATTCAGTATATATTACTGTGGTGTGTACTCTTAGAAAATGTATTTCTTGAAATGTTATTCATTTCGGTGTGTATAGCAAAGTGTATTTTGCGTAGTAAGTGAATAAAATCACAGTGTATAAGTGCAGTATAGTATAAGTAGTATACAAGTTGTATTCTTGTGTATGTATTTACATTGTATGGAATCGTGAATTTGGTATTTTGTATCGTTGTACTATTTTAGGCTTGCAATACCCTACGTCAAAGCGATGTAATCATAATGATGACGTAAGCGGACATATTACTATCAACGCAATATCCATCTTCAAGAAAACAACACCACCCGTCTATAGAAGATGTGATTTACTCATGTGAAGAGACAATATGTGAACTGTATTGTATAGACACTTTTAGTATTGTATTTAATTTGTATTGTTAAAGTAACTTCTAGTGTGTAGTTCCTAAGTGTGAATTGTAAAGTATTAAGTAAAAGTAGTAAGTGTTAAAGTACTCAGTCTTTGTTTTATTGCAAAAACTGTCACCAATCTGCTCTGCTCGTTCATCCGTGACAAAAAATGGTGTCAGAAGTGGGATACTTGAGATTATGAGATCCATGGGATTCTTGTGATCCTAGAGCAGTCGGTGATTTATTTCATTTGAATATTGCTTTAAATTAAAGTCAATACATTGTATTGAACATTGTATTCACTGTTTGTACATTTTTCTTTGCTGTTTATGTTTGTACAGAGAAAACAGAGTCAGGAAACTGTATTCATGCCTCGGTTGTTTGATGATGAATGTTGCTCTCAACAGAAAAATGTAAGTAGATATTTCAAAATTAGTTTTGTATGTTTGATCAGTTGTTTGGTCACGGTGATTTCACTGAGGTACTCTTATTTTGTTATTACAAATTTGTCAGTCATGGAAAGTTTAGAACAACTAAAAGCATATGGTGAATCACTTGGTTACAAAGATGAAGATCTTAAAGTGTTTGTAAAAGAGCAGCAAGCAATATTACGCGAAGAACGTGCATTAGCGCGCGCGAAAGAGAAAGAGGACAAAGAATACCAAATTAGCTATGAGCGTTTGCAACAAGAGATTAAGTTAAAACAATTGGCTCATGATCATGAATTAGAGCTTTTAGAGAAGAGGTCTAAACTTAAGTTGCCTACATCCTCGCAAGATGGAGTAGTTAAACCGCGCACTCCAAAAATTCCGGCATTTGAGGATGGTAAAGATGACATGGATAGTTATCTTAGATGATTTGAACGTTTCGCGGAGTCTCAAAAATGGGAACATTCTTTATGGGCTACACATCTTAGCGCGTTGTTGAAAGGTCGAGCATTAGATGTTTATGCACTTTTACCACCTGAGCAATCACTTGATTATACCGCTTTAAAAAATGCACTTCTCAAACGGTACGATCTCACGGAAGATGGTTTCCGACGGAAATTCCGTGCTGGTAGACCAGAGGTGGGAGAAACGTTCTCACAATTTTCCGTTCGATTGAGTAGCTATTTTCAGCGTTGGCTAGAGATGTCTAAAACCTCAAAAGCATACGACAACCTGTATGATCTAATGATACGTGATCAATTCCTGCATGTTTGCAATAAGGATTTGCACTTATTCCTTAAAGAACGCATACCGAAATCTTTGGCAGAAATGGCAAATCTTGCTGATCAATATCGCGAAGCGCGATTTACTAGTGCTACTTTGTTGGTTACCAAATCAAATTTTCAGTCAACTTCAACAGTCGGTAAACAACAGCGGCAAGTCCAAACTACAAATAATAAAGTAACTGGTAAATCAAACAGTTTTGTTCCTAAATCAGACAGGAAGTGCTACAAATGTGGCAAAATGGGACACATTGCATCTGAGTGTCATCCAAAAGGTAAAGTGGGCAGTGTCCTTTGTAATGAAGGTGATGATGATTTAACGCAGCTTGAAGAAGTTCCAGTTGAAGGCTGTGGTGCTTTTATTGTGCCCATATCAGAACCTACCATGTATCATGCCCAATTAGATGATTCTGTCACTGTACTGTCATCATCTTGTCAAAGTAAATGGGATTCGAATATGCCAGTTTCATCGGGCTATGTTGAAGGTCAGCTTGTCAGTGTTCTTAGAGATACAGGCTGTACTGGTATTGTTGTCCGTAGAAATAAAGTGCCTGAACAAAATGTAACGGACAAATTTCAGTCATGTATTTTAGCTGATGGTACAAAAATTAGGGTTCCTATTGCCAACATTTCTATTGATACTCCTTACTTGAAAGGTACTTTTGATGCATGGTGTATGGTTTGATCTTGGGTAATGTAGTTGATGTAAGAGCTCCTGGAGATCCTGATCCTACTTGGCAACCAATTCAGGCAGTCGAGACTCGTGAGCAGGCTAGGCAGAGAAATAAGCCTATGTCCAAACTTAAGGTCCCTGAAATCATCCAAAAGTCGATATCTCCGGAAGCATTGAGAGATGCTCAGAGCAAGGATGAAACTCTCACAAAGATAAGAGATTTGGCATGTAAAGCTGAGACCTTACATAAGAAAAATGGTCTGATCAAATGGTTTTATAAAGATGGGTTGATATTTCGAGAATATAGTTGTACAGATGACAAGGTATGTCTGCAACTTGTGATACCATCAGAATTTAGAAACATGGTAATGAAACTTGCACATGAATCTATCATGGCAGGTCACTTGGCCACAAGAAGAACCGTTTGTCGAGTTTTGTCTGAATTTTATTGGCCAGGGGTGCAGTCTGATATAAGAAGATTCTGTCAGTCATGTGATGTTTGCCAACGCACAATTTCCAAAGGTCGCATGGCCAAGGTACCTTTAGAGAAAATGCCTCTTATTGATGAACCTTTTCGACGCGTAGCTGTCGATCTCATAGGTCCCCTTTACCCACCTACTGATAAAGGTAATAGATACATATTGACACTAGTAGACTATGCTACAAGATACCCAGAGGCTATTGCATTATCTAACATTGAAACTGAGAGGGTCGCTGAAGCCTTGATTGATATATTTTCTCGTACAGGTGTACCACGAGAAATGTTAACCGACATGGGTAGTCAATTTACATCAGCACTTATGACAGAGGTCAGTCGATTAATCTCCTTAAAACAACTTACGACAACTCCATATCACCCGAGTTGTAATGGCTTAGTGGAAAGATTTAATGGTACCCTTAAACAAATATTGAAACGCATGTGCACAGAACGCCCAAAGGACTGGGATCGGTATTTAGGTGCCGCATTGTTTGCGTACAGAGAGGTCCCTCAGGAGAGCCTTGGTTTTTCCCCATTTGAATTATTGTACGGAAGGTCTGTCAGAGGTCCTATGTCTATTCTTAAAGAACTTTGGACTAAAGAAGTCAAAGATCATGAAATTAAATCCACATACGAGTATGTAGTTGATCTTAAAGACCGACTCGAGTCTACTTGTCAGCTTGCAAGGGAAAACTTGAAGCTAGCATCCAAAAGGTACAAAGGTCTCTACAATAGAAAATCAAAGCGTAGGGATATGAAAGTTGGTGACAAAGTGTTGATCCTTCTTCCCACAGACAGTAACAAATTGTTAATGCAATGGAAAGGTCCATTTACTATCACATCAAAGGTCAACAATGTTGATTATAAAATTGATATGAATGGTAAGGTCAAAACCTTTCATGCTAACATGCTGAAACTTTACATGGAACGAGTCAGTACAATTGCAGAAGATTCAGAAACCGTTCCCTTGGTGAGTACAGCAATGATTGATTGCTCGAATGATGATCAAGGTGAGATACATAATCTCCCTGATGTTGAGCCCAAAGAAAATGTTTCTGATGTTGATGTGAATTCATCCTTGACTGGTGATCAAAAGTCAAAGGTAGAAGAACTTTTAAAGCAATTTGCTGATATTTTATCTGATTTACCTGGTGAAACAAATCTGATTTGTCATGAAATTAAATTGACAAATGACCAACCATTCAGAATGAAACTACGTCCTATTCCGTTTGGAATGACAAAGAGTGTAAATGAAGAGGTTCAAAATATGTTAAAACTCAAGGTCATTGAACCGTCATCAAGTGCATTTAATTCCCCTGTTGTGTTAGTCAAGAAAAAAGATGGCAGCATACGTTTTTGTATAGATTTTCGAGCTCTCAATAGCCAAACTTATTTTGATGCAGAACCAATGCCAGACTCTGAGGAAATTTATTCAAAACTTGCAAAACACAAATGGTTTTCAAAACTAGATTTATCTAAAGGTTACTGGCAAGTCCCTCTGGAAGATTCTGCTAAACCACTTACTGCTTTTCAAACTCCAAAAGGTCTATACCAGTTCCGTAGAATGCCGTTTGGTTTAGTTACTGCAGCTGCAACTTTTTCACGCCTCATGAGACTCGTGCTTGACAGCATGGAAAATGTTGAAAACTTTATTGATGATATTTTGGTCTATACACCTTCTTTTGATATGCATCTAGATGTTTTAAGACATTTATTTCAACGTTTGCGTGAGGTGAACTTGACGGTGAGACCAAGCAAATGTTCAGTTGCTTATGACAAGGTAGAATGTTTGGGTCACATGGTTGGAAACGATAATCTTAGTCCAAACCCTGATAAAGTTGAGGCTATTTTAAATGCGCCTCGTCCTGTTATCAAAAAGCAATTACGCTCATTTCTCGGATTAGTCGGATTCTATCGTAAGTTTGTACCGAACTTTTCGATGATTGCGTTACCGTTAACCGATCTTACCAAGAAAGGTGCGCCGATCAAACTTGAGTGGGGTGAAGTTCATGAAGTGTCATTTCAAACCCTTAAACAATCATTACTGAAGTATCCAATTTTGAAGTTACCGGATTTGTCTCAAATTTTCTTTTTGCAAACTGATGCTTCAAATCGCGGTTTGGGTTCAGTGCTCTTACAAGAAATTGAGGGTGAGAAACTCCCGGTTGCTTATGCTAGTAGGAAGTTGAAGGATCATGAAGTGCCCTACGCAACAGTAGAAAAAGAATGTTTGGCAATCGTATGGGCGATTCAAAAATTTTCAAGATATCTTTTGGGTGTTGAATTCATTTTGGAAACAGATCATAAACCACTTACTTTTCTTCACAGTTCAAAACTTACAAATTCACGATTAATGAGATGGGCACTATCATTACAACCGTACCGTTTCAGAATTGTGGCTATCAAAGGTAAAGACAATGTAGGGGCAGATTACTTGAGTAGAATCTGAGTTACCTTGATTTAGTTTTAATGTACTGCAGTTTGTAAATAGTATTGTTTTATAGTATTTGGTCATATAAAACTGAATGTTGATTCAAAAGTACTGCGTACTTATTGTTATGGGGAGGTTTGTCACATTCAGATTTAAATGTCCATATTATTGTCCACCCTTTAGACCCTCAAAATTTACCTGTGTTATTTTTAGGTTTAAATGTATCGTGTAGAGCCTCAGTGTATTGGTCAACCGTAAAAAACTAACCGGTTTCACATGCATTCGTGGTCACTTTTTAGAAAGCATTTGCTACTGAAAGGAGTGTTCGTTTTTGCTCTCTTTACTGACCACACCTAATTTCCATTGTATTATTCATTTAAATTTGTATGTATTTCCGGTGAGCAACATTCATCACGACTGAGGTAAGTTTGTTTTATATAATATTATTGCAATTGTATACTTGTAATTTACATAATTTGATACTGTTGTTTTGAATTAATCTCACATGAGTCAATGTCAACGTAGTCACGTATTCCATATGTAATTATGTACATGTATGTGTATTCAGTATATATTACTGTGGTGTGTACTCTTAGAAAATGTATTTCTTGAAATGTTATTCATTTCGGTGTGTATAGCAAAGTGTATTTTGCGTAGTAAGTGAATAAAATCACAGTGTATAAGTGCAGTATAGTATAAGTAGTATACAAGTTGTATTCTTGTGTATGTATTTACATTGTATGGAATCGTGAATTTGGTATTTTGTATCGTTGTACTATTTTAGGCTTGCAATACCCTACGTCAAAGCGATGTAATCATAATGATGACGTAAGCGGACATATTACTATCAACGCAATATCCATCTTCAAGAAAACAACACCACCCGTCTATAGAAGATGTGATTTACTCATGTGAAGAGACAATATGTGAACTGTATTGTATAGACACTTTTAGTATTGTATTTAATTTGTATTGTTAAAGTAACTTCTAGTGTGTAGTTCCTAAGTGTGAATTGTAAAGTATTAAGTAAAAGTAGTAAGTGTTAAAGTACTCAGTCTTTGTTTTATTGCAAAAACTGTCACCAATCTGCTCTGCTCGTTCATCCGTGACAGTGTTAACAGCTATATTTTGACATATTTCTCCTAAGCTAACAAAAGTTACCTGAATCAAACGATACAATACAATGATAAACATTAACATAGTTTATTACACCGGAGATAAGTCGGGAACATTATTTCATGTCTATTGGTTTTAACTATAAGTATTTTTAATTGGGCATCGCTAATAACTGATTTACCTTAATGCTACATCTTCTATGAGACCCTCTATCTGACAATCAAATATCAGGTTAAAGTCGTCATGCGTATGTAATGTCGTTATAGTGGCAAGTAAGCTAATTACCTCCCTATCGGCTATTCAGTCTGTCGTATGTAGTCGTGTCGCCAGAGTGACCAGTAAGCTAACGACCACCCTATCGGCTATCCAGCCTGTCGTATGTAGTCGTGTCGCCACAGTGACCAGTAAAGATAACGACCACCCTATCGGCTATCCAGTCTGTCGTATGTAGTCGTGTCGCCACAGTGACCAGTAAGCTCACGACCACCCCATCGGCTATCCAGTCTGACGTATGTAGTCGTATCGCCACAATGACCAGTAAGCTAATTACCCCCTATCGGCTATTCAGCCTGTCGTATGTAGTCGTGTCGCCACGGTGACCAGTAAGCTAACGACCACCCTATCGGCTATCTAGCCTGTCGTATGTAGTCGTGTCGCCACAGTGACTAGTAAGCTCACGACCACCCCATCGGCTATCCAGTCTGACGTATGTAGTCGTATCGCCACAATGACCAGTAAGCTAACTTCCCCCTATCGGCTATTCAGCCTGTCGTATGTAGTCGTGTCGCCAGAGTGACCTGTAATCTAAAGACCATCCTATCGGCTATCCAGTCTGTCGTATGTAGTCGTGTCGCCACAGTGACCAGTAAGCTAATTACCCCCTATCGGCTATCCAGTCTGTCGTATGTAGTCGTGTCGCCACAGTGACTAGTAAGCTCACGACCACCCCATCGGCTATCCAGTCTGACGTATGTAGTCGTGTCGCCACAGTGACCAGTAAGCTAACGACCATCCTATCGGCTATACAGCCTGTCGTATGTAGTCGTGTCGCCACAGTGACCAGTAAGCTAACGACCATCCTATCGGCTATACAGCCTGTCGTATGTAGTCGTGTCGCCACAGTGACCAGTAAAGATAACGACCACCCTATCGGCTTTCCAGTCTGTCGTGTGTAGTCGTGTCGCCACAATGACCGGTAAGCTAACGGCCACATTATCGGCTATCCAGTCTGTCGTATGTAGTCGTGTCGCCACAGTGACCAGTAAGCTAACAGCCACCCTATCGGCTATCCAGTCTGTCGTATATAGTCGTGTCGCCACAGTGACCAGTAAGCTAACGACCATCCTATCGGCTATACAGCCTGTCGTATGTAGTCGTGTCGCCACAGTGACCAGTAAGCTAACGACCATCCTATCGGCTATACAGCCTGTCGTATGTAGTCGTGTAGCCACAGTGACCAGTAAAGATAACGACCACCCTATCGGCTTTCCAGTCTGTCGTATGTAGTCGTGTCGCCACAGTGACCAGTAAGCTAACAGCCACCCTATCGGCTATCCAGTCTGTCGTATATAGTCGTGTCGCCACAGTGACCAGTAAGCTAACGACCATCCTATCGGCTATACAGCCTGTCGTATGTAGTCGTGTCGCCACAGTGACCAGTAAGTTAACGACCATCCTATCGGCTATACAGCCTGTCGTATGTAGTCGTGTCGCCACAGTGACCAGTAAAGATAACGACCACCCTATCGGCTTTCCAGTCTGTCGTATGTAGTCGTGTCGCCACAGTGACCGGTAAGCTAACGGCCACATTATCGGCTATCCAGTCTGTCGTAAGTAGTCGTGTCGCCACAGTGACCAGTAAGCTAACAGCCACCCTATCGGCTATCCAGTCTGTCGTATATAGTCGTGTCGCCACAGTGACCAGTAAGCTAACAGCCACCCTATCGGCTATCCAGTCTGTCGTATATAGTCGTATCGCCACAATGACCAGTAAGCTAACTTCCCCCTATCGGCTATTCAGCCTGTCGTATGTAGTCGTGTCGCCAGAGTGACCTGTAATCTAAAGACCATCCTATCGGCTATCCAGTCTGTCGTATGTAGTCGTGTCGCCACAGTGACCAGTAAGCTAATTACCCCCTATCGGCTATCCAGTCTGTCGTATGTAGTCGTGTCGCCACAGTGACTAGTAAGCTCACGACCACCCCATCGGCTATCCAGTCTGACGTATGTAGTCGTGTCGCCACAGTGACCAGTAAGCTAACGACCATCCTATCGGCTATACAGCCTGTCGTATGTAGTCGTGTCGCCACAGTGACCAGTAAGCTAACGACCATCCTATCGGCTATACAGCCTGTCGTATGTAGTCGTGTCGCCACAGTGACCAGTAAGCTAACGACCATCCTATCGGCTATACAGCCTGTCGTATGTAGTCGTGTCGCCACAGTGACCAGTAAGCTAACGACCATCCTATCGGCTATACAGCCTGTCGTATGTAGTCGTGTAGCCACAGTGACCAGTAAAGATAACGACCACCCTATCGGCTTTCCAGTCTGTCGTATGTAGTCGTGTCGCCACAGTGACCAGTAAGCTAACAGCCACCCTATCGGCTATCCAGTCTGTCGTATATAGTCGTGTCGCCACAGTGACCAGTAAGCTAACGACCATCCTATCGGCTATACAGCCTGTCGTATGTAGTCGTGTCGCCACAGTGACCAGTAAGTTAACGACCATCCTATCGGCTATACAGCCTGTCGTATGTAGTCGTGTCGCCACAGTGACCAGTAAAGATAACGACCACCCTATCGGCTTTCCAGTCTGTCGTATGTAGTCGTGTCGCCACAGTGACCGGTAAGCTAACGGCCACATTATCGGCTATCCAGTCTGTCGTAAGTAGTCGTGTCGCCACAGTGACCAGTAAGCTAACAGCCACCCTATCGGCTATCCAGTCTGTCGTATATAGTCGTGTCGCCACAGTGACCAGTAAGATAACGACCATCCTATCGGCTATACAGCCTGTCGTATGTAGTCGTGTCGCCACAGTGACCAGTAAGCTAACGACCATCCTATCGGCTATACAGCCTGTCGTATGTAGTCGTGTCGCCACAGTGACCAGTAAAGATAACGACCACCCTATCGGCTTTCCAGTCTGTCGTATGTAGTCGTGTCGCCACAGTGACCAGCAAGCTAACGACCATTCTATCGGCTATACAGCCTGTCGTATGTAGTCGTGTCGCCACAGTGACCAGTAATGATAACGACCACCCTATCGGCTTTCCAGTCTGTCGTATGTAGTCGTGTCGCCACAGTGACCAGTAATCTAATGGCCACCCTATCAGCCATACAGACATCCTTCAATTCTTCACAACACAATACACGTGCGGAGGCCAATCCCGATCCGCAACCACCTCAGGCGCTGACTAACATCAGGCCGTTTGTCGTTGGAATGAATTCAAAATGGCGGATTTTGAGTTATATTGAATTATACTCATGATGGTGTTGTACAAGTTACATACGAAAATGTGAAAGTTACCTAAGTACTAATGTAATATGCTATTATGTTCATTGTAATTAGTTATCTACATCGTAGAATACCTCTATATGTTAGCATTTATTTCATAATATTTGGACAATTTATAATACATGTATGCAAGTCTATGCCTTTAATTGGGCCCGAATGGGTAAACTAAAGTGTCTTGTATATTGCATTGGTACCCTTCTTTGACTGTTTGTGTGGAAGTTTTTAGAGGCATTGTGTATCTAGTTCGTGATGTAAATGGAGTAACACGTGAAAGAGTTGACGTACTCCATGTTGATTTATCTACTGACACATGGTCACAAGCTGGTATAGAGCCAGTTTTTAAGAAAGACGTCGTAAATGTTATAAGATGTTTTACCTATTATATGAGATGTGGTGTAATACTGACCTATGGTACAAGGATGCTGCCTCCTCATGCGTGAGACTTATCAGGCGTGTGTTATTGGGAATAGTCACGGTCTTATTATAGTCAACCTCTCTTAGGAACCCCTTCCTGGTCTTGTCATTGTCTGTACAAACTATATCGCCAGGCTTACCCTACAGTTAGAAAGTCATATTCTCAGAAAGCAAGTGTATTAGACATTAGAGCAGAATTGATAATACAGTCAATATAGGTGTGTCAGGTACAAGATCCTTAAAAACACAAGGTATTTACAAAATACCAATCAGTGAATGGCCCAAACTTAATTTTAACGAATAAACTTAATCTTAAAGAGTAAATGTTAACTGCAGAGCTGTAACATTGGACGGCAAGATGATTTTAAAACTTCCCTCCAAATCTAACTCGTCATAATTTATTTGACGTCAGCCTGATTAATCTGAGAGGGCGTTTATTGCTTTTTAAAAATGATTTATTAACATTATAAGCCCTTAACAAATAACAATTGAATCGAGCAATGCATATGTTTTACAGAATAATTAGTTCAATATCTATGATATTCACATCACAACTATCATGTTAATCATGATCAGATCATCAGGTAGGATCAGATAATCTCTGATTCTTTTTTTTGAAAATTTTATAATAAAAAACTACATTCGTATTTTTCAAAGTACAATAGTATAAGTAACCATGTTTTTTAAATATATTCTCGTAATCCATATTCTGTTTCTCTTTCAGTTTTCCCCGTGTATACATTTTATATTTACAGATTTTAAAAGCAATGACAGATATCATGTTATTATATATAATGGTTTCCTGATTAATCTCATGATAGAAACCACATGATATTAATATCCATGAAATATTAAAATCCACACATGACTGCACTGCATGCCAAATGCCTTTTACAATATCGCATGAATATATTAAATGAAAAATATTTTCTATCTCTAATCAATCAGGACATTCCTTGGATTGACCTACTTTCTATTTATTAAGCTATTTATTGCAGTTTCATAGAATATGCAGTAATTTGTAGTTAAATTCAGCAACCTCTTTATCTTTAAAACTAGTATTCACTATCTTCTGCACATATATATTGTTTCCAAATACATCAACATTTACATGTATATTTAAATCATCATGCCATTTTTCTCACAGTGAAGTTTTACAAATTTTGCTTCTAGTAATATGTGATAAAAATCGACATTTCTTGTCACTTATAATAGATATTACCATGGAACAGAAAATATCTATATGGCTTTATATTTATATTCTTGCTTCTAGATGTACCATACGTTTTTCAGTATCTGTTAAAAGCTCTTTTGATTGGTTACATTCACATATCCAATTGTTCTTACTTCTAAGTACATGTATATTACTAAACATTTCAGTACCTTTAAACCCTTTTTAAGTACATGTATATTACTAAACATTTCAGTATCTTTAAACCCTTTTTCATCGTATAATTCCTTTACATACAGTATATCACATTTAATCCAGCTCTTATAACATAAAGTTTTTCCATTGTATTTGAAAAATTTGTTATTCCATATAAGTTGTGATAAAAATTGATCACATTTAAAATTACAATTGCATTCATTAAATGCAAGTAATACTTCGACATTGAATTGTGGAATACCTTGTACCACATTTTGAATCTCAGGAGATTGGTAACATTCGTTTTTAGAATAAATCACATTCAGTTTCCTGCTGCAGAAAAAAAGACAATTAAATTAACAGTATGTTTGCTTGACATGATTCTGGGTATCCAAGCTGCTTTGAGGGCTTTAAATTTTGTTTCAACTTCCAACTTTTTCTATTTTACCTATCAATATATTTATTGTAGTACGACCCCTTTTCTGCCAAATAAATCCGTAAATAGCAGTATTGATTTTACTAATAACATCATATGGAGGGTATTTTAAACAGATGCTGAATAATACAGATTTGATAAAGCTAGTGCGTTGATTATACATAATTTAAGAAAAGTCAATATTTCGAGATTTTGATACAAATCTCATAATTCGATTTCGAATAGAAATTGACTTACGAAATCTCGATTTGGTATTTTTAAAACAATATCTCGACAAAAAATTTCTCATTAGTAGTATGTTTATTACAACATATCAACAAAAATGATGTCAATACTTCTTGATTTTCCTGGAAATTTGACTTTATTACGACGATTTATTTTAAAATTGACATGAGGGAAATCGCATATAGTTGTCTTGACTTAAAGAAACTGTTTAATAGATGACAAGTTGCCCAAGAGAACTCGTTTAAGGACAGTTTACGGCAACTTTTCGACTTCATTACGTCATCAAGTTTGATTAACCTCGGCAAGTCAATTTTATTTTGTCATGATACCTACTTACAACACAACAACACCAGGCAACAAAACTTTTCCGTAGTTTTTGACATGTAGGATCGGCAGGTGTCGCGGGTTGGTAAGGGTGGACAAGACTTGCGTAGAATCCCGTCATAGTTCTTCAATCAGTAAAAATTTGCTTTGTAAAACATTAAAAATTTTATTGGATTGAGTTAAATTATGATTTTATGATTTTTAACCCATTAAATGAGCAAATTTTAATTCGTTTTGTATTTAAACAAACATGAAACACATTTACACCGCTTAAAGTGATTTAGATGCATATCAGTCATTCAACATCCATTAATTTCTACCAGGGGCGCTGTTGGGTTTTCATTTCCCCCTGTTGTCGGCTACAAATAGTTTAGAGCGCCTCATGATTTACCAAGTGATTACATTGTGTTCAGAAAAGCGGCTCACGTCTTTTCCTCCAATTCTATTTATGTGTCATTCATAGAGTTAAACTATAATTATGGTACTATATATTGTAACGTTACCTCGATGAATATTGTTGAAATGAACCTTTGGAAAATGAAAGAAAAAAACTTTCAACTTGAATAAATGCATATTGAGTTGAAATTTTTTAATATTCTGCACTTTACAAAATTCTTGTAGTTTTGGCCGTGACGTGATTTTGACACTCTAAGGGTTAGCGTTTGGGGAGCTGAGAAGTTGCATCAGTTTAAAGACGGAGGGTTTAACAGGGAAATATTTCTTTAGACATCTGGTAACGTTAGAAGGACATTTTTTGAGAAAATGATATTCATCCTCAATATCTGATTTGCAGATGGGTTAGTAACGTATTTTTAATGGAATACTTTTATAACGACGTGTGTATGACGTGTAACAAATGACGTGTGATATATGAAGTGTGACGTTGGACGTGTGACATCACATATGGCGTACAACATATGACGTGCGGCGTATGACGTGTTGCATATGACGTGTGACATCTGATGCATGACGTATGACATGTTATATGACGTGTAACAATATGACGTGTAACGTACGACGTATAACATATGGCATGGCGTGTGACATATGCCGTGTAACATATGACATGACATATGACGTATGGCATATGACGTGTTACGTACATGTATGACGTGTAACGTATGACGTGTGATATATGACGTGTAAGATATAACGTGTAACATATGACGTATAGCATATTTCTTGACATATGACGTGTGACGTATGAGATATGACGTTTGACGTATGACATGTGACATATGACGTATGACATACCGGTTTTATGCTAGGTACTATCTGTGCTAACACGCCATCAAATAGTCTCTGTTCTCCCGATATTACTGTAATCTGCAATACAACACAATTTTTATATACACGTGTAATATAAAAGTAGTGTAACCATATGTAACTTGGCACGCAGGACAAGGAATAATGACAGAAAATTAATCAAATAGTTAGCAGGTGTGTACAATTAACAGTAGCAAACGTATGTGCTGTAATGATAACTAGATGTTATAACAATATCAAACATATGTTCTGTAATGATAACTAGACGTTATAACAGTAGCAAACGTATGTGCTTTAATGATAATTAGACGTTTTAACAGTATCAAACGTATGTGCCCCAATGATAACTAGATGTTATAACAGTAGCAAACGTATGTGCCGTAATGATAACTAGACGTTATAACAGTAGCAAACGTATGTGCCGTAATGATAACTAGACGTTATAACAGTAGCATACGTATGTGCTGTAATGATAACTAGATGTTACAACAGTAGCAAACGTATGTGCTGTAATGATAACTAGACGTTATAACAGTAGCAAACGTATGTGCTGTAATGATAACTAGATGTTATAACAGTAGCAAACGTATGTGCTGTAATGATAACTAGACGTTATAACAGTAGCAAACGTATGTGCTGTAATGATAACTAGATGTTATAACAGTAGCATACGTATGTGCTGTAATGATAACTAGACGTTATAACAGTAGCAAACGTATGTTCTGTAATGATAACTAGATGTTATTACAGTAGCAAACGTATGTACTGTAATGATAATTAGATGTTATCATAGCATCAAACGTATGCTTTGTAATGATAACTAGATGTTATAACAGTATCAATTTATCAAACACATGTGCTTTAATGATAACTATATGTTATAACAGCAATAAGGATTTTTATGAATATAACATTTGCGCTGGAACTATTTTGATTAAAACAGGAATCAAAAGCAAATGAAATGTGCATATGATAACTTATAAGTACTCGAGACATGTGTAAATATTAAGTACACAATACAGATATGTCATCGTTATAAAGTGTGAATATAGCACTGGTTAAAAATTCAATTTACAACAGCCTTCGTTTTTTGTGAATTATTTCAGTAAAGTGAATCATCTACCCCATATTCATTAAGATAGTCCGCAGAAGAGGTATCGAAGATGTGCAATGACTGTTCCACTTTTCTTAATATGTGTATGATCAGTTCAATAAGATGAGAAATGGTCAGTCTAACAGCAGTCACCTGTATATACCTGTATATAATCCTACCAGGCCATTCCTTATCCTGATAAACAGTGAGAGATTTCTAAACAAGGACAGACAAATCAGCTTAGTTAAGACCTGCCAGATCTAATATACTTTCTTGGAGTGGTTGGAATAGCCTATACAAGAAATCCTACTAGATCCAATATACTATCGAGGAGTGGTTGGAATGGCCTATACAAGTAATCCTATAAGATCCAGTATACTTTCTTGGAGTGGTTGGAATGGCCTATACAAGTAATCCTATCAGATCCAGTATACTTTCTTGGAGTGGTTGCGATGGCCTATACAAGTAATCCTATCAGATCCAGTATACTTTCTTGGAGTGGTTGGAATGGCCTATACAAGTAATCCTATTACATCCAGTATACTATCTTGGAGTGGTTGGAATGGCCGACACAAGTAATCCTATCAGATCCAGTATACTTTCTTGGAGGGGTTGGAATGGCCGATACAAGTAATCCTATTAGATCCAATATACTATCTAGGAGTGGTTGGAATGGCCGATACAAGTAATCCTATCAGATCCAATATACACTTTCTAGGAGTGGTTGGAATGGCCGATACAAGTAATCCTATCAGATCCAGTAAACTTTCTAGGAATGGTTGGAATGGCCGACACAAGTAATCCTATCAGATCCAGTATACTTTCTTGGAGGGGTTGGAATGGCCGATACAAGTAATCCTATTAGATCCAATATACTATCTAGGAGTGGTTGGAATGGCCGATACAAGTAATCCTATCAGATCCAATATACACTTTCTAGGAGTGGTTGGAATGGCCGATACAAGTAATCCTATCAGATCCAGTAAACTTTCTAGGAATGGTTGGAATGGCCGATACAAGTAATCCTATCAGATCCAGTATACTATCTTGGAGTGGTTGGAATGGCCAATACAAGTAATCCTATTAGATCCAATATACTATCTAGGAGTGGTTGGAATGGCCGATACAAGTAATCCTATCAGATCCAATATACACTTTCTAGGAGTGGTTGGAATGGCCGATACAAGTAATCCTATCAGATCCAGTAAACTTTCTAGGAATGGTTGGAATGGCCGATACAAGTAATCCTATCAGATCCAGTATATTTTCTTTGAGTGGTTGGAATGGCCAATACAAGTAATCCTATTAGATCCAATATACTTTCTAGGAGTGGTTGGAATGGCCGATACAAGTAATCCTATCAGATCCAGTAAACTTTCTAGGAATGGTTGGAATGGCCGATACAAGTAATCCTATCAGATCCAGTATACTATCTTGGAGTGGTTGGAATGGTCGATACAAGTAATCCTATCAGATCCAGTATACTTTCTAGGAGTGATTGGAATGGTCAATACAAGTAATCCTATTAGATCCAATATACTTTCTTGGAGTGGTTGGAATGGCCAATACAAGTAATCCTATCAGATCCAATATACTATCTAGGAGTGGTTGGAATGGCCAACACAAGTAATCCTATCAGATCCAATATACTATCTAGGAGTGGTTGGAATGGCCAATACAAGTAATCCTATCAGATCCAATATACTATCTAGGAGTGGTTGGAATGGTCTATACAAGTAATCCTATTAGATCCAGTATACTTTCTAGGAGTGGTTGGAATGACCGATAAAAGTAATCCTATCAGATCCAATATACTTTCTTGGAGTGATTGGAATGGTCAATACAAGTAATCCTATCAGATCCAATATACTATCTAGGAATGGTTGGAATGGTCAATACAAGTAATTATATTAGATCCAATATACTTTCTTGGAGTTGTTGCGATGGCCTATACAAGTAATCGTATTAGATCCAGTATACTTTCTTGGAGTGGTTGGTTGGTTGATTGGTGTTTTATATCGCTGTCAACAATTTTCAGTTGTATTGCCACATCATGGAAGAGGGAGGTAACTAACTCCTTAAACATAGTGGTTCAATACGCGGAATCGAACCCGGATATATAAAATAGATACACATCCAATTAATTTAACATAATTATATACTTGCATTTAGGATTAGGACAATAATCCATATAAAAGAACGTTCGATAACTCCTGACACGTTCAACATTACTTATTTATGATAACTTTGTACTCTTACTTTATTGTCAATATTGTTAGTGTATCGCCTTGTGGAGACCCATACCAGCAAGAGAATACTGCAAATGGTTAATGCTGTATAAACATACGTCGACTTCATGATCATAAATATTCTGAAAGAAAAAAAATTAAATAGTTGTATTCTAATAAGTTAACAAATAAGTGCAATATGTTTTACAGATATAGTCGAAAGTAGATAATGTAAGCTTTTGCAAATACATATAATGATAAATTGTTTACAAATCTTGATGAACAACAAATGTTCATACAATACAACAGGTATTCACACTGAATCCAGGTATACCTACAGGTGTTTACAACGTACAGCAGTTATGCATACAGGTGATCAAGACGCACAACAGTTATATGTACAGGTGGACACGACGAACAAGTGGTCATGACGTACAATAGTTATACGTACAGGTGGTCACGACGTACAATAGTTATACGTACAGGTGGTCATGACGTACAATGGTTATACGTACAGGTGGTTACGACGTACAATATTTATACGTATAGGTGGTCATGACGTACAATAGTTATATGTACAGGTGGTCATGACGTACAATAGTTATACGTACAGGTAGTTATGACGTACACTAGTTATACGTACAGGTGGTCATGACGTACAACAGTTATACGTACAGGTGGTCACGACGTACAACAGTTATACGCACAGGTGGTCATGACGTACAACAGTTACACGTACAGGTGGTCATGACGTGCAATAGTTATACGTACAGGTGGTCACGACGTACAATAGTTATACATACAGGTGGTCACGACGTAAAACAGTTATACATACAGGTGGTCATAACGTACAATAGTTATACGTACAGGTGGTCATGACGTACAACAGTTATACGTACAGGTGGTCATGACGTACAATAGTTATACGTACAGGTGGTCATGACGTACAATAGTTATACGTACAGGTGGTCATGACGTACAACAGTTATACGTACAGGTGGTCATGACGTACAACAGTTATGCGTACAAAAGTTCAAGACGTACAACATGTATACCTATAAGTGTTCATAATGTACTACATTTATACCTATAGGGTATATATTTTCTTACTTTACTGTATAAGATTTTGCTTAGGAAAAGTTGTTTTTAATAAGCAGGGGAACTATCACTTCAATATTCGGACCAATTCTAGAGGTATACGTCAAAAGACAATCTGAAGTCTGAAATATGTTTATGTATCGTTGCTAAACATTCAGTGGGTTCTGTTACGAGAAATATATTTATATAATTTCACTTTTGTCGTTTTTCATTTTATAATCAAATTTGTTACGTGATACAATAAATACATTACAACAACCCTGACATTTAGTTATTATTTACACCTAATTTCCAAACATGTCTAAGATGTCAGTTTACAGCTTTGGCATGATATTGTTTATCTTCTATACTGGCTGATAATTATCAAAAGAATATTGCATTTTGTGAAAGTGTCAGTTTTCATTGTTTGAAAATCTGAATATATGGGGTTTTTAAAAATTATTAATACATTTTGTGTTACATTTGCCAACTGAAGCTGATAGCACAAAGATCTGAAAATTTGAAAAAAAAAGTATTGAACTCATCAAGTTATTAATTTTACACAGGGTGTCAGTCAAACGGCAGAGAATTCTCAGCACATACTGACAATATTGTTTTTTCTAACTTTAAATTTTTATGATTTAAAGTGAGCACATGACTATCACTTTAAATCATAAAAATTTAAAGTTAGAAAAAGGCAATATTATTTGTAGTTTAGGGAGCGACCTTTTGATTCTGAGAGGGGGTTGGGTGTCTGCCACTTTTTGGTTAAAAAGTTATACCAAGATTAAAGTTTTTGTGACAGACGGACAGACAAACGGACGGACGGACAGACAGACAGACGAATGAGATTTAATGTCCCCACGTTTTCGCGAAAAGCGGAGGACAATAAAATATTATCATTCGGACTGGAATCCAAAACAGCAACACTTCTTTACACATCCTTCTATAGTGATAAAAGGAAATTCTTCCCTGGATACCAGAGACTTCTAGAGAAACGATGTACTACACTATAGAAACTAGTAGTATACAGACTAGTGTTTGCAAGCTATTTGAAGAGTTTACATTATATTAGCATGTGTTTTGTTCACAGGTATTTGAAGCTCTGAAAGCCCACAACAAACATCTATTATGCCAGTATAGGGGTAAATACCAAAGAAAAAAGATTGATTGATTGATTGATTGATTTTTGTTTTACGTCACACCACGAATATTTCACGTATATAGTGACGGCATCTGCTTGATGCGGGACATACAAATTTTGACCTTTGCAACGGACCCACAGTGAGGGATCTTTAACGTGCCATGCATACCATGACAAGGGGCCTCGGTTTTTACTGTCTCAACCGAAAGACAGGACACCGGCATGACCAGAGCGGGACTCGAACCCCGGCCTCCCGATTAGGAGTCCGACGCGATACCACTAGGCAACGCCGGCTTCCAAAGAAAAAAGAGCTTTACACGTTATTCAGTGCGGAGCGTTCCGAAGGTGAAGGTCGAATTCGGACATGAAGTCTTCAACAAATTCAGTAAAGGGACGCGAGTAAATCGCTCTTGAAATACGAGATAATGGACATGGATTGACAAATGCATTGTGTAAGGTATAAGTTCCGATGTCGAACTATGTGGCACTGAGCTGAAATGTGCAAAATCCCGATCAATGGCCGAAACAGGTGTCTGAATCGGTGGTAATTTTGCTTCCAAAATCGTTGTATACCTATCTTTTTTCTTTGGTGTTTACCCCTATAGGGGCATAATAGATGTTTGTTGTGGACTTACAGAACTTCAAATACCTGAGGTTTTGTTAATGGTATATGTTACAATAAAATTCTAATAAGCATTAAAAAGAAGTCAAGAAAATAAATAATCTGTCCGAGGATATCAAGGAAATGAATATTTCATCATTCAAAGATCTTAAATTTTTCAGCCCCCTTCTTCAAGATTCAAATGGTCGTCCCGTTAGTATTAAACAGAGACCACAGTGCCTATTTGGGACGGTCAATTGATGTACAGTCAATCTATGTGGTTATGGATCATTAATTGTATGTAACATTGCAAATAGACATATACATGTTTAATTCGTGTAGACTGAAGTTACTTGCTCTTGATTGCTATCACTGCGCGAAGAGACAGGTGACCACCGCCAATTTCGGTTCTAGAGAAGCTTTTGCTACTCCAGCTAGTGTTATTTATAGCACAGGCGGCAAGGACAGATAACAAGCAGTACACAATGCGTGAAGATGTAATTCGTCTGCAGTAGCGCACACAACATTACTAGTATTATACGTGTGATGTTTAGGCTCGAAGATGTAATTAATTCTGTCAATATTTGTTGGTTCTAGATTAAATGAATAACACAAAACGAAATCCAGTGATATAAAAATAACCGATAACGCGTCACTTGAACCTAGGTCAGCCTCGTGATGGTCACTGTCTAGATATTTTAAAACCTAGACAGGCATTGCCAGTCTAATATTCGTGTACATGTGAAGTGCTTTCCCTATGTCTATTTTTGCCGACTGAGACATGTTTCTAATGCGAGCGTCATACGTAAACATCGGTACGGCGCTGTGTATTGCCCATTACCTCATCGCTTTGTAGAAGGAAAAGGTGTACAAGTATTGTTTCCAACCAAAGCGGCCAAACTTTGTAATATTTTGGCAATGAATATCGACTTTTGATTTCAAAATAAATATTCTTCACCAATTGTTTAAATTATACTTGATACAGATAGTAAGAGGACGAATAATTTGACTTTTTAATAAATTGCCTTTAGCATAAAATTATTCCTATTTTCGTGTGGGTCGTTTTATTTTTGGGTCGTTTTGACTATACACCAATTAGGATGAAAGGTCACAATTCTGCCCTCTATAGCAATAGGAGATGACAGATATACGTCTTTTATGTTCCAAAGAATAAGCGTGACAAAGACAGCGTAACTTTTAAAACAGTAATAAAACTATGGTCTTCATCATGATCAAGAGTAAGACACCATGCCTCACGAGATATTTGATCAAAGTTAACCAATGATAAACTTCATTTCACTATTACTTAAGAATTGTTCTTCCATAGTGAAATGTGTAACTTCTTGTTTCCTTGAATTTGTTAACAACTGTATTTTAACTTCAATTTAATCTTCTGCTACTTGACAAGTTACTGAAAGCCCGGCTATCAGTACTATAAGTACTTTGATTAATATCTGGGGTTATCACCGGCCAAGTTAATATTATCACATGAACGGTGCCGCTGATGGTGGACCTTTACTATGCAGGTTTATCACTGGTCAAGTTTTGATTAATACTGTGAACGACTGTTATTCTTAGCTGAAACTTACTATAAGTTTTAATTAAGCCGGAAAAGTACTGCTAGTAAAAGTAATACCATAGTATACATATAAAGTGTAGTCAGCACGGGGACATGATATTTTCATATAATAGTATCAAATACAATCATGATTATTCTGATTATGGTATTCTGATCACATGATCATTCAGAGTATATTCCATATGTGCCAAATTTGCAATCTGAATAACACCAGGCAATCTTGTTCACTATCGTCTATAATAACAAAGTAATGTCTGGTTTTAATCAGATAAACATATTCGCAACGAAAAGGTAAGTAAAACTCAATTAATCGACATATACACATCTACACGAACCACTGAATAAAACTATATACTCTACAAATTAGAGTTAAGAGTTCAATATAACAATATATATGTACAACCGGTGTCATTCCCAGAAATGAAATCTATTAGTTTTGTTTTACCCTAGCATCAAACAGCTCGTGACGTCACATATATCAATGGAGGATGTACACGAGGATACTGTAGTATACTGATGGAGGATTTACACAACGATACTGTGGTATACTGATGGAGGATTTACACGAGGATACTGTGGTATACTGATGGAGGATTTACACGAGGATACTGTAGTATACTGATGGAGGATTTACACGAGGATACTGTAGTATACTGATGGAGGATATACAGGGGGATAATGTGGTATACTGATGGAGGATTTACACGGGGATATTATGGTATACTAATGGAGGATTTACACGAGGATACTGTAGTATACTGATGAAGGATTTACACGAGGATTCTGTGGTATACTGATGAAGGATTTACACGGGGATATTATGGTATACTAATGGAGGATTTACACGAGGATACTGTAGTATACTGATGGAGGATTTACACGAGGATACTGTAGTATACTGATGGAGGATATACACGGGGATAATGTGGTATACTGATGGAGGATTTACACGGGGATATTATGGTATACTAATGGAGGATTTACACGAGGATACTGTAGTATACTGATGAAGGATTTACACGAGGATTCTGTGGTATACTGATGAAGGATTTACACGGGGATATTATGGTATACTAATGGAGGATTTACACGGGGATATTGTGGTATACTCATGGAGGATTAGACGAGGATACTGTAGTATACTGATGAAGGATTTACACGAGGATACTGTGGTATACTGATGAAGGATTTACACGGGGATATTGTGGTATACTAATGGAGGATTTACACGAGGATACTGTAGTATACTGATGGAGGATTTACAGGAGGATGTTGTAGTGTACTGATGGAGGATTTACACGAGGATACTGTAGTATATTGATAGAGGATTTACACGAGGATACTGTAGTATACTGATGGAGGATTTACACGAGGATACTGTAGTATACTGATGGAGGATTTACAGGAGGATGTTGTAGTGTACTGATGGAGGATTTACACGAGGATACTGTAGTATATTGATAGAGGATTTACGCGAGGATACTGTAGTATACTGATGGAAGATTTACACGAGGATACTGTTGTATACTGATGGAGGATTTACACGAGGATACTGTAGTATACTGATGGAGGATTTACAGGAGGATGTTGTAGTGTACTGATGGAGGATTTACACGAGGATATTGTAGTATATTGATAGAGGATTTACGCGAGGATACTGTGGTATACTGATGGAGGATTTACAGGAGGATTCTGTAGTATACTGATGAAGGATTGATACGAGACCTCTGTAGTATACTGTTTAGGGATTTACACGGGTAAACTGTAGTATACTGATGGAGGATTTACACGGGTACGATGACTAACTTTTTTCTCACGTTTACAATATAAAGCAGTAATTGGAAGCTATTTTACAGGACTGATCGTTAAATGTTATTCAATAATCGTAAGGGAAACCTAAGGTCAGCATTGCCATATTGACATATAAACCTTCATTTTCATTGATAAGATCTTACTTTTCTACTCGGTAATAAACAGAAGTTAGGCTTTTTATTCCGTTAGAATGGTATTCATGACAGCCTTTCTGGAAAGTCTTGCTCATTTTTCTCTATTGCAACACTTCAGGCAAAGTACCTCGGATTTTGAAGATCAAACGTATAATGCATTTTCAGTGTACATATCATTTATTGAAAATCCTGACAAACATTGCTTACATGGCTGAAGATCCAGGTCACCTCGATTATCATCTAATCACCTTGCCCTGCTTACATGACTGAAAATACAGGTCACCTCGATTATCATCTAATCACCTTGTCTTGCTTACATGGCTCAAAATACAGGGCACCTCGATTATCATCTAATCACCTTGTCTTGCTTACATGAATGAAGATACAGGTCATCTCGAATATCATCTAATCACCTTGTCCTGCTTACATGACTGAAGATACAGGCCATTTCGATTATCATCTAATCACCTTGTCCTGCTTACATGACTGAAAATACAGGCCACCTCGATTATCATCTAATCACCTTGTCCTGCTTACACGATTGAAGAGACAAGTTACCTCGATTATCATCTAATCACCTTGTCCTGCTTACATGACTGAAGATACAGGCCATTTCGATTATCATCTAATCACCTTGTCCTGCTTACATGACTGAAAATACAGGCCACCTCGATTATCATCTAATCACCTTGTCCTGCTTACATGGCTCAAAATACAGGTCACCTCGATTATCATCTAATCACCTTGTCCTGCTTACATGACTGAAAATACAGGCCACCTCGATTATCATCTAATCACCTTGTCCTGCTTACATGACTGAAGATACAGGCCATTTCGATTATCATCTAATCACCTTGTCCTGCTTACATGACTGAAAATACAGGCCACCTCGATTATCATCTAATCACCTTGTCCTGCTTACATGACTGAAGATACAGGCCATTTCGATTATCATCTAATCACCTTGTCCTGCTTACATGACTGAAAATACAGGCCACCTCGATTATCATCTAATCACCTTGTCCTGCTTACACGATTGAAGAGACAAGTTACCTCGATTATCATCTAATCACCTTGTCTTGCTTACATGACTGAAAATACAGGTCATCTCGATTATCATCTAATCACCTTTTCTTGCTTACACGACTGAAGAGACAAGTTACCTCGATTATCATCTAATCACCTTGTCTTGCTTACATGACTGAAGATACAGGTCACCTCGATTATCATCTAATCACCTTGTCTTGCTTACATGACTGAAGATACAGATCACCTCGATTATCATCTAATCACCTTGTACTGCTTACATGACTGAAGATACAGGTCACCTCGATTATCATCTAATCACCTTGTCTTGCTTACACGACTGAAGATACAGGCCATTTCGATTATCATCTAATCACCTTGTCCTGCTTACATGACTGAAAATACAGGTCACCTCGATTATCATCTAATCACCTTGTACTGCTCGTATACACTCCATTATCTCTATTATCGCACTAAATCTCTTCATACTTTTCGCTAATGTTTCAATCAGTCATCGATACTAGGTAAGGACTGATAGGTAGAGTTGATGAGGCCACGTTGTTTATTGATTATACATATATTGTAAGGATGTTAAATTCCCCTCGTTATTTGCATAACCATATTTGGTCATTCCATTCTGGTTTCTTTAACATGCTACATCTTTTAGTATACAGTATAGAGACTGTCCATTGAAAAATTAATCCCTCACTACAACAGACATAAATTCCATTTTAAAGAATCTTTATAGACATCTTTATATCTTTCTTTCCACATTTTGGAGTATTTTTATAAATCCATCAAATGGTGATAGCATGCATGGTACCCGACAACAGAAGGGATTCAAAGGTGTTATATCATCCAATATAGAGACCAAGGCAGGCATATTGATATGTATCAAAGGTCTTCCGTCATTCCTTGTATGGAAAAACATCTTCACGAGTCAATATAAGATCCGTCCTTGTGTAACATAATACATATAAGATTCGTCCTTGTGTAACTTAACACATATAAGATTCGTCCTTGTGTAACTTAACACATATAAGATTCATTCTTGTGTAACATAATACATATAAGATTCGTCCTTGTGTAACATAATACATATAAGATTCGTCCTTGTGTAACATAATACATATAAGATTCGTCCTTGTGTAACATAATACATATAAGATTCGTCCTTGTGTAACTTAATACATATAAGATTCGTCCTTGTGTAACTTAATACATATAAGATTCGTCCTTGTGTAACATAATACATATAAGATTCGTCCTTGTGTAACTTAATACATATAAGATTCGTCCTTGTGTAACATAATACATATAAGATTCGTCCTTGTGTAACTTAATACATATAAGATTCGTCCTTGTGTAACTTAATACATATAAGATTCGTCCTTGTGTAACATAATACATATAAGATTCGACCTTGTGTAACTTAATACATATAAGATTCGTCCTTGTGTAACATAATACATATAAGATTCGTCCTTGTGTAACTTAATACATATAAGATTCGTCCTTGTGTAACTTAATACATATAAGATTCGTCCTTGTGTAACATAATACATATAAGATTCGTCCCTGTGTAATTTAATACATATAAGATTCGTCCTTGTGTAACATAATACATATAAGATTCGTCCTTGTGTAACTTAATACATATAAGATTCGTCCTTGTGTAACATAATACATATAAGATTCGTCCTTGTGTAACTTAATACATATAAGATTCGTCCTTGTGTAACATAATAATACATATAAGATTCGTCCTTGTGTAACTTAATACATATAAGATTCGTCCTTGTGTAACATAATACATATAAGATTCGTCCTTGTGTAACTTAATACATATAAGATTCGTCCTTGTGTAACATAATACATATAAGATTCGTCCTTGTGTAACTTAATACATATAAGATTCGTCCTTGTGTAACTTAATACATATAAGATTCGTCCTTGTGTGACATAATACATATAAGATTCGTCCTTGTGTAACTTAATACATATAAGATTCGTCCTTGTGTAACTTAATACATATAAGATTCGTCCTTGTGTAACATAATACATATAAGATTCGTCCTTGTGTAACTTAATACATATAAGATTCGTCCTTGTGTAACTTAATACATATAAGATTCGTCCTTGTGTAACTTAATACATATAAGATTCGTCCTTGTGTAACTTAATACATATAAGATTCGTCCTTGTGTAACTTAATACATATAAGATTCGTCCTTGTGTAACATAATACATATAAGATTCGTCCTTGTGTAACTTAATACATATAAGATTCGTCCTTGTGTAACTTAATACATATAAGATTCGTCCTTGTGTAACTTAATACATATAAGATTCGTCCTTGTGTAACATAATACATATAAGATTCGTCCTTGTGTAACTTAATACATATAAGATTCGTCCTTGTGTAACTTAATACATATAAGATTCGTCCTTGTGTAACATAATACATATAAGATTCGTCCTTGTGTAACTTAATGCATATAAGATTCGTCCTTGTGTAACATAACAAGTATAAGATTCGTCCTTGTGTAACATAATACATATAAGATTCGTCCTTGTGTAACTTAATACATATAAGATTCGTCCTTGTGTAACTTAATACATATAAGATTCGTCCTTGTGTAACTTAATACATATAAGATTCGTCCTTGTGTAACTTAATACATATAAGATTCATTCTTGTGTAACATAATACATATAAGATTCATTCTTGTGTAACATAATACATATAAGATTCGTCCTTGTGTAACTTAATACATATAAGATTCGTCCTTGTGTAACTTAATACATATAAGATTCGTCCTTGTGTAACTTAATACATATAAGATTCGTCCTTGTGTAACTTAATACATATAAGATTCGTCCATGTGTAAGATTCGTCCTTGTGTAACTTAATACATATAAGATTCGTCCTTGTGTAACTTAATACATATAAGATTCGTCCTTGTGTAACATAATACATATAAGATTCGTCCTTGTGTAACTTAATGCATATAAGATTCGTCCTTGTGTAACATAACAAGTATAAGATTCGTCCTTGTGTAACATAATACATATAAGATTCGTCCTTGTGTAACTTAATACATATAAGATTCGTCCTTGTGTAACTTAATACATATAAGATTCGTCCTTGTGTAACATAATACATATAAGATTCGTCCTTGTGTAACTTAATACATATAAGATTCGTCCTTGTGTAACTTAATACATATAAGATTCGTCCTTGTGTAACTTAATACATATAAGATTCGTCCTTGTGTAACACAATACACATAAGATTCGTCCTTGTGTAACATAATACATATAAGATTCGTCCTTGTGTAACACAATACACATAAGATTCGTCCTTGTGTAACTTAATACATATAAGATTCGTCCTTATGTAACTTAATACATATAAGATTCGTTCTTGTGTGACATAATACATATAAGATTCGTTCTTGTGTAACATAATACATATAAGATTCGTCCTTGTGTAACTGAATACATATAACACAATACACATAAGATTCGTCCTTGTGTAACTTAATACATATAAGATTCGTTCTTGTGTGACATAATACATATAAGATTCGTTCTTGTGTAACATAATACATATAAGATTCGTCCTTGTGTAACACAATACACATAAGATTCGTCCTTGTGTAACTTAATACATATAAGATTCGTCCTTATGTAACTTAATACATATAAGATTCGTTCTTGTGTAACATAATACATATAAGATTCGTTCTTGTGTAACATAATACATATAAGATTCGTCCTTGTGTAACTGAATACATATAAGATTCGTCCTTGTGTAACACAATACACATAAGATTCGTCCTTGTGTAACATAATACATATAAGATTCGTCCTTGTGTAACTGAATACATATAAGATTCGTCCTTGTGTAACACAATACACATAAGATTCGTCCTTGTGTAACATAATACATATAAGATTCGACCTTGTGTAACTTAATACATATAAGATTCGACCTTGTGTAACTTAATACATATAAGATTCGTCCTTGTGTAACATAATACATATAAGATTCGTCCTTGTGTAACATAATACATATAAGATTCGTCCTTGTGTAACATAATACATATAAGATTCGACCTTGTGTGACATAATACATATAAGATTCGTCCTTGTGTAACTTAATACATATAAGATTCGTCCTTGTGTAACATAATACATATAAGATTCGTCCTTGTGTAACTTAATACATATAAGATTCGTCCTTGTGTAACATAATACATATAAGATTCGTCCTTGTGTAACATAATGCATATAAGATTCGACCTTGTGTGACATAATACATATAAGATTCGTCCTTGTGTAACTTAACACATATAAGATTCGACCTTGTGTGACATAATACATATAAGATTCGTCCTTGTGTAACTTAATACATATAAGATTCGACCTTGTGTAACATAATACACATAAGATTCGTCCTTGTGTAACATAATACATATAAGATTCGTCCTTGTGTAACATAACAAGTATAAGATTCGTCCTTGTGTAACATAAAACATATAAGATTCGTCCTTGTGTAACTTAATACATATAAGATTCGACCTTGTGTGACATAATACATATAAGATTCGACCTTGTGTGACATAATACATATAAGATTCGTCCTTGTGTAACTTAATACATGTAAGATTCGTCCTTGTGTAACATAATACACATAAGATTCGTCCTTGTGTAACATAATACATAAAAGATTCGTCCTTGTGTAACATAATACATATAAGATTCGTCCTTGTGTAACATAACAAGTATAAGATTCGTCCTTGTGTAACATAATACATATAAGATTCGTCCGCCCCTCCGCTTCCTGTGATTCAAAGTCATTTCGATGTGGTACCCATTTTGATAACCATTATCTGAACCAATATAGCGATAGTGTAAGAGAAACAATTCAATATCGGTAAGGCACAAATGTTTTCTTAATGTAGACAAGAAATTAGAAAATAAGAATAAACAGATTCAGTGATAGCAAGAACAGTAAGAGGAAGAAATCAATTGACTAATTATTGTATAAGGACGAATACAATAAATCCCGAATAAAACCTAACGCGAGTTAACTTTAGAGGAGAAGTCATTATGTTAAAATGCGTATAAATGTTTTGCGAACATGGTTACGAAGAAAAACAATAATGGCAACACTTGTCTAATCTGTGTATCGTAAAAATTCTGAAATGTTTTCTATAGATAGCTTTAAAGATTTGCAATCGAAAGGCACAGAGGCTTTAATGGAAGGGAAAGACACTTTCATTCCGTCGATCACATGCACTGGACCCATTATTTTCGTTTCGTCATACGAATTGTTTCAAGGCTTATGATTCATTAAAGTGCGGAGCAAGGTAAGCAAATAAAAATTGGCCCACGACCTTTGAATAATGTAATCAGTCAAAGGGAGAGAAAAGTTTACGTAGCACATCCCCTTGACTCGTGAAGATGACTGATACTGTGCCACTTCATTTTGCGGGAACATTTATCATTTGGCCAACCAAAAATATTAGTCCCGCATTATACACTACCACCTTACTACAATCCCCCCCCCCCCCAAAAAAAAAAACCCCAAACAAACCAACATAAACATCGATATAATCATCACCGGCCGATGATTCAAATGTTGGACCAGTATATATATGACAATTTATCTTTAAAATGTTAATTTTACAGAGAAAAATCCCTAGCCTAGGTGGCTACGTGACAGTATACATGTATAGTCAATGGCAATGTATGAAGGTCCGCTTATTATACACATTCTTGCGACGGTGTGACGGCGACGCCCTTACAGTGGCCGCAACAATCCTGTTATCACCCCGCGATTTGTTAACTGCTACCTCGCGGTTTTAATGTCTTTACTTTTACATTTGCCGTGGTCATCCCTTAAATCTGTGATCATATCTACTGCTGCTCCCAAGATCCAAACTGTCCTATGACATATTTGTAATTTGGGACATTAAAACATGCATGAATGACTAAAATATGTCATAGGACAATACGATTGGTAAAAATCCTATATTCAAACCGCAAACGTCAGAACTGTGCGGACCCAGATGCAGTAGCATAGCTTGTCACAAAACCAAACTCTGACAGATATTGATCTACTTCTGCACGTAGCCAGAATATGAGCGCTACATAGAGGATTGGCGCAAATACTGGCATATTCTGTCATATGGCTAAGGCCTTTAGCGTTGATTACTGACGTAACTCTATGAATAGCCAGAACCTGAAGTACTAATACTGATGTCGCGGCATAAGCGTCGAGTTTGACGTATCTCGCCACAATAGCTAAAGCCCTGTAGCCCCGACAGATACTAGCGTTAACACTTCGCCTAGTAACCAGAACGTGTAGTACTGATATAGGTATACCTTGATGCATAATAAAATCTGTAGCGCCTAGAACCTACTGCGCTGATACTGACTGTACCGTACATACCGGTAATTACAATTAAATTGTCAGAATCTGTAGCGGTAATACTAACGTGTCATTTCTTGCAGCATAGCCAGAACATGTAGTACTAATACTGGTATACCTTGTGATACTGCCAGAACATGTAGCACTGATAATGACGTACCTCGCCACACAGGCAGAACCTTGCTAAGTAATCAGAACATGAAGCACTTATACTGACGCACCTCGCCACACGGCCAGAACCTTGCTAAGTAGTCAGAACTTGCGGTGTTGTTACTGACGTACCTAGACACACGGCCAGAACCTTGCTAAGTAACTAGAACTTGCGGTGTTGTTACTGACGTACATAGACACACGGCCAGAACCTTGCTAAGTAACTAGAACTTGCGGTTTTGTTACTGACGTACATAGACACACGGCCAGAACCTTGCTAAGCAGTCAGAACTTGTGGTGTTGTTACTGACGTACCTAGACACACAGCCAGAACCTTGCTAAGTAGCCAGAACGTGTGGCGCTGATACTGACGTACCTCACCACACAGCTAGAACCTTGCGAAGTAGCCAGAACATGTGGTGTTGTTACTGACGTACCTCACCACACAGCTAGAACCTTGCGAAGTAGCCCGAACTTGCGGTGTTCTTACTGATGTACCTCACAGCAACCAGAACCTTGCGAAGTAGTCAGAACTTGTAGTGTTGTTACTGACGTACCTCGCCACTCAGCCAGAACCTTAGAAACACGTAGCACTGATACTGATGTACCTTGCCACACGGCCAGAACCTTGCTAAGTAGTCAGAACATGAAGCACTGATACTGAAGTACCTCGCCCGCCACACGGACAGAACCTTGCTAAGTAGTCACGACATGAAGCACTGATACTGACGTACCTCGTTACACGACCAGAACCTTGCGAAGTAGCCAGAACGTGTGGCGCTGATACTGACGTACCTCACCACACAGCTAGAACCTTGCGAAGTAGCCAGAACATGTGGTGTTGTTACTGACGTACCTCACCACACAGCTAGAACCTTGCGAAGTAGCCAGAACTTGCGGTGTTCTTACTGATGTACCTCACAGCAACCAGAACCTTGCGAAGTAGTCAGAACTTGTAGTGTTGTTACTGACGTACCTCACCACACAGCCAGAACCTTGCAAAGTAGCCAGAACGTGTGGCGCTGATACTGACGTACCTCACCACACAGCTAGAACCGTGCGAAGTAGCCAGAACATGTGGTGTTGTTACTGACGTACCTCACCACACAGCTAGAACCTTGCGAAGTAGCCAGAACTTGCGGTGTTCTTACTGATGTACCTCACAGCAACCAGAACCTTGCGAAGTAGTCAGAACTTGTAGTGTTGTTACTGACGTACCTCGCCACTCAGCCAGAATCTTAGAAACACGTAGCACTGATACTGATGTACCTTGCCACACGGCCAGAACCTTGCTAAGTAGTCAGAACTTGTAGCGCTGATACTGAAGTACCTCGCCACACGGCCAGAACCTTGCTAAGTAGTCAGAACATGAAGCACTGATACTGAAGTACCTCGCCCGCCACACGGACAGAACCTTGCTAAGTAGTCACGACATGAAGCACTGATACTGACGTACCTCGCTACACGACCAGAACCTTGCTAAGTAGTCAGAACATGAAGCACTGATACTGACACACCTCGCCACACGACCAGAACCTTGCTAAGTAGTCAGAACTTGTAGCGCTGATACTGAAGTACCTCGTCACACGGCCAGAACCTTGCTAAGTAGTCAGAACATGAAGCACTGATACTGACACACCTCGCCACACGGCCAGAACCTTGCTAAGTAGTCAGAACTTGTAGCACTGATACTGACGTACCTCGCCACACCGCCAGAACTTTGTTAAGTAGTCAGAACATGAAGCACTGATACTGACGTACCTCGCTACACGGCCAGAACCTTGCTAAGTAGTCAGAACTTGTAGCACTGATACTGATGTGCCTTGCCACACGGCCAGAACCTTGCTAAGTAGTCAGAACTTGTAGCACTGATACTGACGCACCTCGCCACACGGCCAGAACCTTGATAAGTTGTCAGAACTTGTAGCACTGATACTGACGTACCTCGCCACACCGCCAGAACTTTGTTAAGTAGTCAGAACATGAAGCACTGATACTGACGTACCTCGCTACACGGCCAGAACCTTGCTAAGTAGTCAGAACTTGTAGCACTGATACTGATGTACCTCGCCACACGGCCAGAACCTTGCTAAGTAGTCAGAACTTGTAGCACTGATACTGACGCACCTCGCCACACGGCCAGAACCTTGATAAGTTGTCAGAACTTGTAGCACTGATACTGACGTACCTCGCCACACGGCCAGAACCTTGATAAGTAGTCAGAACATGAATCACTGATAATTACGCACCTCGCCCGCCACACGGTCAGAACCTTGCTGAGTAGTCAGAACATGAAGCACTGATACTGACGTACCTCGCCACACGGCCAGAACCTAGCTAAGTAGTCAGAACTTGTGGTGCTGCATGTGGTACTGTGCTTTCATACTGTGCTACATTAATAGAACATGTAGCGCCCATACCGTATCTCGCCACAAAGCGAGAACCTGTGGTGCTGATACTGTTCTAAACTCGGTTATTATACCAGAAATTCCTTACGTTATTACATAATCAATTCAACAGTTTCCTCCAATAAGAAGAGAGAAATTTATAATGGATAATCATTTATTCATTTTACGTTAATTTTCAATATCTATCATGATTTTGATCTATCTAGATGCTTGGTTTGGCCGTTACCAATCATAATTTTCCCAGCCTCCAAATTTCCGAGAAAACCAATATAATTTCCTAACTTCGTATCATAAAACTTTATCATAAATTCGTCTATAGTGTTTACATTCCTCTTCATTTTCATACAGTTAAAATGGACTATTCCAAAAAATAATGAGTTTGTCTCTCTCCAACTTCTGAAAGTATGTCCTCTAAAGTCGTGACATAGCTCCAATGTCCACGAGTCCTCCAGATCCTTCAGCGCAGGAGAAGTCAAATGGACGGAATAAAACATCGATTGATCGCCATACATGCAGATATATTCCACACCAGTCGAAGTGTTCGTTGGTGTACAAAATTTAGGAATAGAACTTTGAAACAACCATTCCATGTTTAATTTTCTCATTTCAGAAAACATCTGTAACATTACCCCAGAGCACATATCATTGTCATTTTTCCCCAACTTGAGCATTGCAATATATGGCGATTTTAAATCATTGAAGTGATTCCATAGAAAAAATGGATCGGTTCCAAACACTACATCCGTGTCCAAAACGATACATCTGTCTACATTTTCCAGAATTTGATACATGAACGATTTTGACATACCAAACACTCCTGAGTGATGAGTGATTCTCACATTTATAGCTTTTGTTTTCTCGAGAATGAATTTTGGGTCAAATCTGATAAATTCGTAAGTTATATTTACAGCTGGGTAATTAAATTCAAGCATAATTCTACTGATAACTGTTTTTGCGTCATCGGTTACAATGAAGTGGAAAAAGACATCACTACGCCTTGAATGAAGTAAAATAGACCGTAACAAAAACCTGGATTCCGAGGCAGCAGATTTGCCCCCTATGGTTAAGCAGATGTGTATAGTCTCCGTTTGGTCAGCCAGGTCATGATTTGACGGTATGTAATCCTTTCGGAAATTATCGTCTTTTGACTCATCAAAAGCAAGGTTTTCGAATGGCTGCACGTGAAATTGTTGCAAATATCCACTTTTTGTTTGCCATCCAATAAAGGAAAATAAGGTAAAACTGCAGAACATTACTGTGAAAAAGAGGCCGTGCCTATGGTTTGGCATATCAGTGTCTAGCCTGTTGAAATAAGAAATATCAATCAACCATCGATAGTTACGATCAGGAATATGAAAAAAAAAAATTAATGATAAATACATCAAGGTACTAAAAGTACCACAATGCCATTATTTTTCATCTTCGTTTTCGAAATTGGAAAGATGAATTTACAAAATAAATTTAAGAAATAAATTAAATATATCTCTAAATGTTGTCTTTACAAGAAAGGGGAATATTGGTAAGTTAATTCGACAAGTGAATGGCCCTTTCCTCATAGCAGAGTTAGCACATTTAGTTTCAACATGAAGCATGTCACGTAATAGTTATATATACAGATGTGAACATAAGCCATGTTTGCCAAGATGTCTGACTTACGTTTGTTCTATTATCTTTAACCATCATTAAAAGACAATGCTACAGTCTTTTTAAGCTCTGTGTTTATTACAACACAAAATTTGTGCGAAGGGATTTTAATTATCGTTCGTTTCTATGTCTGTCTGATTCGTAATTTGAGTCATTGAGTTTTTCATGGCTAATTTCTCCGCGATTACTCTTACTCGACCATGAATCCGTTCTAACTTCTTTTGGAATACAAACAAGTGATTCAGCACTCGAAGTGCCATATATTTTGCGGGTTCTAAAAATTCATAAACATCTATATAAACATCATACATTGCTGGTTTATCAAGGTGCTCAATCCAACTTTTAACCATTTTACTCAAGAAAAAAGGAAGGTCTTCAGACGTACTGCACAGCAGTATACTGCAGAAGCGGGGACAGTCAAATGGGATTTCTTAAGAATCCCAAAGGAATTACTGGAACATTTGATATCTCTGGACTCTTACTTTCAATCATATCACAAACATCAAGTCTTTTGATTTTTCGACCCTTTGTACGATTATTTTTCATTAAAGAATGTTAAAAACAAATTAAATTCCGTCACGCGCAATTCCTTCGTTAACAACAATGTAAAACCCCTCGTTTAAGGTCACGAATATCCCTATTTTGTGAAGGAACACCTTTATTCAATGGACATAGACGATATCATTGAGATGCTGGAGTTTCTTGTAAACAATAGTTTCGTAGTTTCTGTGCGGTAAGTTTCTCCAGCAGATTGTTGGTATTCTAATGGGTACCATTAGTCCACCCCTCCTGGCTAACATCTGTTTTGTACTCAAACGACACGTAGACGCGGAATTCCTTTAGTCATTGCTCTCTTCATGAAACAAACAGTAAATCAGTTTCACATCCAGATGCACTGACGACTCTTTTTCCATAAATCATTAAAACTTTCAGAATGAACTCTGCTATATGTATCCCACTGAACTTGAGATTAAGAACATGACATAAAGCAACACATCTGCTTCTTACCTAGACTTACTCTTGTCTATCGGTAGGAATGGTTAGTTACACGCTTCCATTGATGGATTTCAACTTCCGTATCACTAATTTTTTCTTTCTCAGAAGCAGCATCTCGTCCTCACCTGCCTATGGTTGGTTAATTTCACAACAACAACAACAACAACAACAACAACAACAACAACAACAACAACAACAACAACAACAACAACAACACGCTCATATCGCCATATTTTTGGAAAATGCAACCTTTTGTTGTTAGCGACCAAGACGGCTGCGCGCGTAGACATGAAATTGAAAGCAGAAAAAGAAAACAGCAGTACAATTACACTGCAAATTCATAAAACGATGCTAGTTAGACAATCTGACAAATTACCTATATGACTTGTATATAAACAAATTATCTTGAAATGTTGGTTAATTCCTGACATTAAAGCCGTTCCTAATATCTAAGTTGGTGAACTTGGGCGAGTATTGCCCTGACCCAAAAAACCTCTGTCCAAAGGAACATTTGCTGAAATAATAGACCTTCCGAATATCTAAGGGATATGTGCTGAGTAACCTTGACCTTGCCGAAAGGAGCTTGAGTGACATTTGCCTTAAAGTACCTGTCCCAAGGAATATTTGTGTGAAGTATGATACAGTTCTAATGAATATTTTAAGAAATATAAGGCCTACCCAATATCTAAGGGATATGCATTGAGTGACCTTAACCATGCAGAAATGACCTTGAGTGACCTTTGTCTGAAAGTTCCTGTCCTTATGAAAATTTCTGTGAGATATGATGAAATTCGTTTTAACAGACATGAACTCGAAATTATGCCCCCCCCCGAAAATTTCGAGGAGCATAAACAAAGAAAAAAAGTAAGTAAATGCTGAAGAAATTTTTGGTATCATACATAAATATGGTAACGCATCGATATGTACAATATTATGCTAGATCTGTATTTATAGCTTTATAGAATGTAAATAAAATGTACCTCCTAGGCAATTTTAAGACCTTTGTATAAATAGACAAAATGTTTATGACCTGCTCTTAAGTGCAAATTTACGACCCGTTGACTCAGTATGCGCGTAAAAGAAAGGTAATAAAACTAGCGTTCATTCGTATGGATGGATGGATGCCGTTGTCATTCTTATGGATGGATGGATGTCATTGTCATTCGCATGGATGGATGGATGTCGTTGTCATTCGTATGGATGGATGTCGTTGTCATTCGTATGGATGGATGGATACCGTTGTCATTCGTATGGATGGATGGATGTCGTTGTCATTCGTATGGATGGATGTCGTTGTCATTCGTATGGATGGATGGATACCGTTGCCATTCGTATGGATGGATGGATGTCGTTGTCATTCGTATGGATGGATGGATGTCGTTGTCATTTGTATCGATGGATGGATATCGTTGTCATTTGTATGGATGGATGGATGTCGTTGTCATTCGTATGGATGGATGGATGCCGTTGTCATTCGTACGGATGGTTGGATGTCGTTGTCATTCATATGGATGGATGGATATCGTTGTCATTCGTATGGATGGATGGACATCGTTGTCATTCGTATGGATGGATGGATGTATGCCGTTGTCATTTGTATGGATGGATGGATGTCGTTATCATTCGTGTGGATGGATGGATGCCGTTGTCATTCGTATGGATAGATGGATGGATGTCGTTGTCATTCGAATGGATGGATGGATGTCGTTGTCATTCGTATGGATGGATAGATGTCGTTGTCATTCGTATGGATGGATGTGGTTGTCATTCGTATGGATGGATGGAAGTCGTTGTCATTTGTATGGATGGATAAATGTCGTTGTCATTCATATGGATGACTGGATGTCGTTGTCATTAGTATGGATGGATGGATGGATGGATGTCGTTGTCATTCGTATGGATGGATGCATGCATGCACGTTTTAAATTGTATCAGAAGTATATAGATCTACGATATGATGTAATTGATTAGTTAAATGCAATTAAAAATAATAAAATCAGCACTGTATACAATACAGGAATTAATCAGAATTTCACTGATGTGAATGCAGGTTTTTATTTTCATGATACACAGACATTAACTTGCACCTTTTGGCTTTGTGAACGACTTTTTCGGCTGCATCACTTAGTAAACCAGCAATTATTTCAAAGAAGAAAGGCTAGAAAGTTACGACTGACATTGCTTACATTAAATAATAACACTCAATCTTGAAAAACAGTGACATCTATTTTGGTTGCTAAAGTCACAAGGAACAGATATTTAATATACAGCAATCTAAGGTTTCTTAAATCTACACTCGAATCTCTTAAACTAGAATTATAAAAGGGAAAAACGTACTTTAAACCCCGCCAAATCATACAGTTAAAATCATAGATTGCTACGAGTTCATTCTCGCGCGCTCTAAGCATCTTTTCGTAAACAACAGATATTCACATAATATGCTTTGACTACTTTTTGTTGGTTATGAGAAATTTATTCATTGAAAGAAAAAAGGTATAAGCAACCAAATTTGTATTGCTTACAGTTGAACAGTTTGTGTAGTTAACTTTAAGACCTTAACTGAAGATTATCTTGGATGAATGGAGTAACATATTGGTTAAACATATTGATCTTTGTTACAAATAACATTATAATATACATTAACGCATGTGTAACGTAAGAAATGATAAAGTAAATTAAAACAGGAATTTTACCTAATCAATGTTGAACTGTAGTACACTCGAGCACGGAGACAGTGTGGCTTGTAGTAAGTTACTCCGACCGTTCGTTATCACTACACACTTATTCCGGCTATAACCATAAAGCACATATAGAAACTGGACTGGCTCTCTACTATTAGCACGTAGCTTTTATTAGATAATTTACAACCGATATGGTGGGTACATTGACCACAGTATGTCGTCAGGTTGTAAATATTGTAGCCAAGGAAGTGTTCAGATACATACAGGAAGACTAAAAGATGGCGACCGTTTTACAAAGAGATTCTAAGTCGTAAGTCTCAAGTCTTTCATCGGGTAGTAAGTCGTAAACGAACTATCCGGTAATGAAAAACGGAACTTTTCATGGATACTGCGCGAAACCTTATGCGATGTTTGACAGACGATAATAATAATGATGAAACGGAAGATCAACTGAACTGGCGAAGAAATCATGGTACTTGTAGAAGGTGTAACTGACAGGTCGGAAATCATTAGGAGGGAATTTTCCCTTTCCCTGACGATGGAAAGTAAGGACAAAACATGGGAAGAAAATGTAGAGAGGTATTACCATAATGTTACAGACTTACGCAAAGAGACAACATCTATCAATAACATATAGGCACCGCAGAAAATCTGTCGACAGAACACTAAAGGCAACACACAATACGATTTTAGGCATATAAATACCCCTTGTATGCTGATCCAATGAATTATATGAAATATACATTATGTATGATGCATACTTATCTAAATCTAGTAAGAGTATAACACTAATAGTAATACACAACTTGAACCTACATTGAATGTACTACGATCCAATTCATTTTTCTTTAAGGACCTACGACTTACGACTTACGGTCGCCCCCGGGCTGTCCTAGATTTACAGCCGATTTTGATCATAAGTCGTAAGTCGTAACTTTTTGTAAAACAGTCGCAAGTCGTGGAGGTGGTCTTATGGCAAAGTCTACGACTTAGGACCTTTTGTAAAACGACCGCCAGGACTTCTTGCACGTCATACAGACATTTACGTTTTAAGAAGACAAGTAACATTCTTAGATATAGATCGTTTAAAACCATATCAAAACACTATAGGGTTATTTTAAGAGCAGTCCAAAAAAAAAAAAAAAACAAAAAACAAAAAAAAAAAAAAAAAAAAACTAGTCACATCAGCAAATGATGGAACGAGAACTTCAGTTAAATCACTATCGAATATATGTTTCGTATCTTTACGTCTACATATCATCAACTATAAATATAAACACTGACATCAATTTATTTATTACTTCAATTAACCTGTATCTGAGGATGAAATATTGAAATGTGTGAAATCACTAAAGCGAAACAAATCATGTGGTGGAGAATACACATCGCGAAAATATTATAAATTTGATTGATTCTTTGATGCCGGTATACATTAATATTGCTTTGTTTAATACAGTGTTTGATAGTGGTATTGTAACTATCGACCAAGTACACTTATCAGTTGTGGTGGTACATAATTTACCTCTATACTAAACCGAAGGTTAACTACATATGCTGACACTGCAGAAATTCTTTAAGAAATTGAACTTGGGTTTAGCTGTTGATCATATATTTTCTTCATATAGTCTCATTTAATTGTTTAAAATTAGAGAGAAAAGCTATATTGTTCGTTCATTGAAAGGCAATTGATTCCGTCTGAAGATTGGGGATATGGTACAAAATTTTAAATATTTCAGTTAAAAGGAAATATTTCCATTTTATTGTAAAATGTATGAAGGAATTAAAGCAATAATTGAAATAGATGATAATCTTTCTTAATTTTTACATGTATGAAAGGGTTACACAAGGGTAAAATTTGTCCCCTATTTTATTTTCAATATTTTTGAATAACCTTGATTTTTTTCCACATATGGGTCAAAGGGGCTAGAATCAGTCTCTACGCTATAAGAAAATGAATTTAATATCTATCTTAACTTGTGTTGCTGTTATATGTTGAGGACACTGTCCTATTATCCGAGTCTAAACATCAACTGGATATTTTTTTTTAGAATTCTGCTCTTTCTGGCACTTGAAAGTTAATGAAGGAAAAACTAAAGTCATGGTATGTAGTAGGGGAGCAACCTACAGATTTAAAGTTTGAATATAGCGGTTCTGATATCGAAATCATAAAAGATTTTCACTATTTATGTGTATTATTTTCAAGAACCGTGTCGTTTCGGAATCATATTAAATACGCATATAATAAAGCCATGAGAGCTATGTACAGTGTAATCTCTAAATGTAGAAACCACAATCTTCCAATTGATTGTCCATGATATTAAACTGATAGAATTGTTAAACCAATATCATTATACAGCTGTCAGATATGGGGAAACCAATATCATTATATAGCTGTCAGATATGGGGAAACCAATATCATTATATAGCTGTCAGATATGGGGAAATAGAGAAGCACAATGATGCAGTTTGCGACCAAATCTTAGATTGATACCTCAATCAACCAAAAAATATAGGATTCATTTCTTAAGTAATTAAGTTATTAAGGACAGAGTCCAACCTCCTGGTTGATTGTTTATTCACTGGGCATGTGCTGAAATTTATTGTATATATGTGATTTATTGACTTCGCATGCGCTGATATTTATTGTATATATGTGATTTATTCACTTCGCATGTGCTGATATTTATTGTATATATGTGATTTATTCACTGCGCATGTGCTGATATTTATTGTATATATGTGACTGATTCACTGCGCATGTGCTGATATGTATTGTATATATGTGATTGATTCACTGCGTATATGTAGTGATATGTATTGTATATATGTGATTTATTCACTGCGTATGTGCAGTGATATGTATTGTATATATGTGATTTATTCACTGCGTATGTGCTGATATTTATTGTATATATGTGACTGATTCACTGCGTATGTGCGGTGATATGTATTGTATATATGTGATTGATTCACTGAGCATGTACAGTGATATGTATTGTATATATGTGATTGATTCACTGCGCATGTGCAGTGATATGTATTGTATATATGTGATTGATTCACTGAGCATGTACAGTGATATGTATTGTATATATGTGATTGATTCACTGCGCATGTGCAGAGATATGTATTGTATGTATATATTTTATATGCTCTCTACACTGATATTATGTACAGTTTGTGAGAACAAAGAAATTGTCAATTGTTTCATCTATATTTATTTGTATTCATGTACCTATAAGCAATTTTGCTTTTGGTTAATAAACGAAAGGGAAAAGAAACTGAAACTTATTGCAATCGGCCTCGGCCGATCGTATATTACGATAGTAAATTCCTTTTGAGAGCGCATGTGCAAACTCCATTAGCGTGGCATGTTGAGTAATAATCTAGTACTAAGAAACAGTATTAGCACATAATTTTGCTGTAAATATTGAGATTTCTAGAAAAAAATCATATAAAATTTTCACAATTTCCTAAAAAAAAGATTTGCTCACTACAAAAATGAACTTATTTCCGAATATTGACGAGAACATCAGAGAGACTTTCCTAATAAGGAAAAAAGGCGCAGCTACTTTCCTAATAAGAAAAAAAAATGAGGCATGGCTTTAGAAATTTTAGCGGGAAAATTCACAACTGCACATAAAAAGATGGTTTTAAAAACAAGTACATGTAATTCCTATTTACATAAAGCCATTTGGCTTTTTGACCAACAATTTGAAGATTTAAAGCTATTCCGATTGCGACCTAAGCTTTTTAAAAAGCTACGCTTGTGTACTATATGATATTAACTATTTTGAGCATATAATCATCCAGTAATCTGTGTTGTAATCATACATACTTTCAAACAGTTTCTCGTTGCTATATGATTGTATCCCCACATTCTTTTATTCATATTATAAATCATCATGTTCTAGTGGTCATATGCGATATATATGTTTGCTGAAGCAGTATTTATTTAAGAAATTACAATATATTACTGAGCTTCAAATACCTATGGTTATACATGTAAGACAATAAATGTTAAATCTTCATATTTCTCATGTATAATCCTTTGATATTCCCTTTCACTGGATATCCAAATTTCTAAGTCTGTGACCTTGTTCTTGGACTACTTTTTAGAAACTTTAATATAGCTATATCTATTGAACTATAAGGGATAGAGCTTTCATATTTTTCATTACATGTTTATAGATTTACTATGTTAAATTTGGCACCATTGACCTTTTATGTCGTTATACTATTCTATTCTCATTCAAACTTAATACTGCATCTGGTATCCCTGAATCAAGTCTCTTTCAGTTTTATTTTGGTCAAGTTGTGGAATCATATCTGATAGCTACAACATGCTATGTTTTACTACGGCGAGCTTTGCTGTCTACCGACAATTCTCCGTCCTATGTTAATCAATCATTTACTTTCAGCATTTCAGCATAATCAGCATTTACTTTCGAAAACTTGTGTGAAAAATTTGAAATGAATTCATTCAAATTGGAAAAATTATACAATACGTTCGATTAATTCGTGAGTAGTGTAACGATCCCCGATAATGCAAAAAAATGAGTTTGACCTATTTGCACTAAAAGTATGTACTGATTTGACCTAAACGTACTATAGTAGGTTAAAGATGAGTTCAAAAAGTGTCCTTGACCTTGGATTGAATGTGGAAATTGTACTTGTTAACCTTGAGTTTACTTTTCTAAAGAAATGGTTAGCCCTTAAAAGGGCTGTTTTTCTTCCTGTCCCTTACCAGCATAAGGGGCAATGGCGACGTGCCTTTCTCCTCTCGCTGCGCCTTAGTTGGTTATTTAGTAGTCTATCGACTAAGTGACCCACCCGGCATGGTGGTGTTCTTCTCCTACCGGGTGAATCTTGGGTCTCTTCTCTTTTGATGACCGTAGCATTCATCGGTTGATCTGGCTCTATCTTGACATCTTGTCCCGACTCTCTATCTCTTAAGATGACCCGTCCTATGGCCGGCTCATGTATAGTGTATATCAATCTCCTCTCCCAATCAATCGTGATTCTGATACTCGCTTCCATGTTGTCGAAAAAATAAAATTTTTTCAGGTAAAGTACTAGAACATATTCTGAAGTATATATACTAATGTAAACGCGGACGTGTAAGGAAACACCTTTTTGGTAACCTAAGTGTACTAAGACAAAGTCTTGAAATATTTTACTGTAATTGCGGACGTGTAAGGAAACACCTTTTTGGTAACATAAACAAAGTCTTGAAATATTATCATTTTTGCGGACGTGTAAGGAAACACCCTTTTTTCAGTATAAATAAGATTTTTTTCTAGAGAAGCGCCAGTTTTGAATCGAGATTTTTCGATTCAAGATGAGTTCATCGAACAATATCGACTTTGAGTCCCTTTTGGAGATGTTATTGAAGGATGATGATATGCAGGAAAAGTCAGGAGGGGGGCAAACATCATCTATCCCCACTACAGTAAATCAACAGCCACAACATCAGGCACAACTTTTACAGCAGCAGCAAGCCCAGCCGCATCAACAACAGACACAGGCACAGGTACAACAGCAGCAAAAGCAAAAGCAAAACACCAACATTGCGCTGCCGGCGCTGCCTAAGATTAGTTCAACGCAGCAGAACCGATTAACAACAACAAGGGTGCTGCAGCGTCGGATTCACGTGCTGGAATCCAACCAGAAAGTACTGATTGAGGAGCTAGGAAAGACCAGACATTGCCTCAGAGAGTTAGCTAAGATAGTGTTAGCTAATAAAGAAGACGAAGACATGTAATTCAACATCATCAAAATAAAAAGGTCCTTTTAAGGACCACCCAAAGTTTTACGAAAAGTAGTCATTTGTTGAATGCAACAATTATTTACTATGACTTTTCAGGAAATAAAAGAAGACGAGGAAATATGTAAACAAAAACAAATGTAAGTTTTTTTTTCTGTATAATGTATAACGGGTAAAATATATAAGTTTTTTTTAGAAATAATGATACGAACTCGTTTAAAATGTTTTCAACCTTATGGTTACTTTTCTAAAGATATGGTTGGCCCTTAAAAGGGCCGTTTTATGTTGTTAAAAATCTTCTCATTCTTCTCTCTGTGGAGGGTAACTTGGATGGTCATAGTTTAATAGCCTTTCGATCTCTCGGTCTTGTTGCCTGCTATACTCCATCATTTCTTCTTCTTCTTCCTCACTCATTTCCTGGTCGTTCTGCTCGTTGGTGTGATGGAGGATATTAGATAGTAATTGTCTAAATATCCTCCACCACAGCAAACTCCTAGGGTTCCGTCCCGGATGACCTATATGAACACTGATATCCTCGTCTCCCACTCTAAATGTGATAACACCTCTTATTTCAACATCCATTTTGAAATGAAGTCTTAATACACGGTAAATGACTATATACTGTCAAATTGCGGACGTCAAAGGCATCACCTTTTTTTCATGTAATCAGAAGTGAAGGTCGAGCTATTTTCGTCACACAGTCACGAAAAGAACTCGAGTTTTTTAAACTTAACTAAGAAAATACGACAAACGATAGAGATAAAGTAAGACATGTTTTATTCACATAATTACATGATCAATAAAATTGTCGTTTACACATAATCAATAAAAATATCGTTTACACACAATGTCATTACATGATCAATAAAATATCTGTCTCACTACTTTGTTTAAACTCTGCCATTACGGCTCGGAGCGATGTCTCCATCGTCCAAGTTTGGTCATTTCGGATACTCGACAGATGTTTTCTGTTGTTTACACATAATGTCATTACATGATCAAAGCGATGTTTTTCTTGGTCATCTTTTTCTTTGGTAACGTCTCCTTTTTTTCTGCAATCTTTACTTTCTTGGGAGCTTTCATGTTAGGAGTTTTCGGAGGAGGCATACTCGGAGTGGTTTTCGGACTCGGTGGTTCCGTGATTACAGGACTAGATGGTTGTCGAGCCTGCGGACACTCGTTAGCCCAATGTCCTTCTTCGTTACATCGAAAACAATTTCCCTTGATCGCTTGTTGTTGTTGTCTCTGAGGGCACTGTCTAAACCAATGTCCAGGTTGTTGACAATGGAAACACACATTATTAGGAGTGTTCGTTTCCGCTGTGTTGTATTTAAATTTCTTACGGCTAGGTTCGCCTGTATCATCGTCACCATCATTTTCGTGATACCTCTTGTTAGCCATTCGTTTCTTGATCTCACGTAACATATTTTGGGCATCAGCAACGTGTAAGTTCATTTCACCCATGCCTACATTGATTTGCACGGTTTCTAGCTTGGTTTCTTCCACGGTCTTTTGCAGTGTAGCTAGCGAACTCGTCAAGGTATCTTGGTTTTCTTTTAGGGTCTGCATCTCGACCTGATGTTTCTGTGCGACGAGGCTCTTCAATTGAGTCAGTAGAGCCTCTTCGTTCGAAGGTAACATGAGAGTATCATCGTTCTGCATCCCTTCGTCACGCATCAAATCTTTAATGAAATTGGAAGGAATCTCTGGTGGATGCATGCTCGTTTCGTCTATGAAGGCAGCAGAAGAACCAGCAGTTACAGTAGCAGTAGGAAACCTCGGTTGAGCCATGGTTGTTTTCTCTTGCGTGATGAATGCGAGAATGAAGTCTGTCGTTTACTCTCGTCTTTTTAAACGAAATGAGTGACCTTCACCCTTAAAATCTTACCTTCACCCTTTAAATCTGACCTTGACATTGATATGAATGTTCTAGACTTTTTTTCTAAAGTTGACCTTGTATTAGATCACATCAACCTTGACATTGAAATAAAATCACGACCTTGACATTTCAAGGTCATAGGAATCGTATAAAAAACCCGTGAAAACGCGATCGAGATTAAAACGCGAATTATCAGTCACGATGCCAGTCACGAGAGAATTATTGAGATCGAGAAAGTTTCGCACGCTTCTACGACGATGGATACAAAGACATGGTGGAATAGAAGGAGCTAGACGTCGCCTGCGGGAAATGAACAAGTCACCGCAAGATTTCTATACCATCAAGTTGAATCGATCACACAAGTCCAGAAAATTCAAGACCAGTGGTATACGATACAACGTACAGTTTAAAGCATTGACTCGAGAGATATCTCCAGGTCAGCTGCCGAGGTTTCTACCTAGGGTCATGAATTCGTTAGTAAACGATTTGAAAAGTAAGTGCCATGCCAAAGACAAAGACTACATCAGACTGATCATCAATCACCCTTCTCTGAAGTCCGAAGTATGGGTACCTTTCACCATGAGTCAACACTTGTCTAGCGAAATGGTCTTGGCCGAAATACAGAAAGTACAACAGAGTAATGAAGACTTTAAGTTGGAAGACGGGCAAACAACGATAGACGTCATCCACATCGAGATGCCTTATGGAACGGGAGGTAACAAGGCGAAACATCTGCATGCCGAAAAAGATGAATTTAGGAAAGACAAGAGATCCATCGTTCGGATCGAAAACGATTCCGACAACATGTGCCTAGCTAGAGCCATCGTGGTCGCCCGTCTACAAGCCCAGAAACCCACGGACCCCAAAGAGATGCAAGAATGGAAAAAGGCATGGTTTCGTATGAAAGTTTCCGATAGATTCCGTGATCAAGAAAGAGCAGCTAAATCACTATGTCAGGAAGCGGGCGTGTCCATAGAGCATGGGTGTGGACCTGTAGAATGGGGTAAATTCCAGACGGTCCTGAGTCCACAGTACAGATTGAAAATCCACCATCAGTTGACAGAAGCTAAGAAGATAAAACTACAGTTACTGTACAAGGGGGACGTGAGAAACAACATGAGACCCACCATGCTGAATATCCTGTATTCGAACCAACACTACGATACCATCACGTCTATGACTGGTTTGATCGAACGTCAACATTACTGCGACTTTTGCGACGTCGGGTATACCCACAAGGAAGATCATCGCACGAAATGTCCCGTGAGGTGTAACTACTGTTTGAATTCACCACCGTGCCCCCAGGACGATTCTAAGGTCACGTGTCAGAGCTGCAAAGGACATTTTCCCAACATGCAGTGTTATTGGAACCATCTGAAACCCAACAAAGTGGGAAAGAGCATATGCGACCTCATGACGAGATGCCGGGATTGTGGAAGTTGGATGAGTAAAGTACTGATGAAAATACACCGCTGCGGCGATAAAGAGCACGTCTGTTCCATCTGTAAGACCGTGGTGGAACAGGATCATCTCTGTTACGTACAACGTAAACCTAAACCTAAGAAGAAGAAAGGAGAAAAGAACTCGTACATCTTCTACGACTTCGAATGTAGCCAGGACACGGGAGTACACGTTCCAAACTTTTGCGTGGCACATCGAGCTTGCGATGCATGCATACACTCACCCATCGAAGAAGAGTGCGAGACGTGCACCCCATTACCCGGAGGAAGAGAAGTCATCTTTCAAGGAGAGAAAACCTTAGAAAACTTCATGAGCTGGATATTTTCTAGCTGTGTCACGAACACCAACAGAGAAAAGAAATCATGCCACGACGGTGTGACGGCCATCGCTCACAACATGAGAGGATACGACGGTCAATTTATTTTACATTTCCTGGTCAATCGTGCATGCATGAAACCCGACGTCTTGATGAGCGGAGCCAAGATCATGACGATGTCTGCCAACGGAATACGTTTCATCGATTCCTACAACTTCATGAGTTCCTCGTTGAGTAAATTACCCAAGGCCTTCGGATTGACCGAATTGAAGAAAGGTTACTTCCCTCATCTTTTCAACACCCCGGTCAACCAGCAGTACTCGGGTACCTATCCTCCGATGGAAACGTACTTGCCCGACTCCATGGAAACCGAGGCTCGACGTCAGTTCATTTCGTGGTACGAAGATAAAGTGAAGAGCGGAGAACGGTTCGATTTTGCCACCGAGATGCGAGAGTATTGTCGATCCGATGTAGACATCTTGAGAAAATGCTGTGGAAAATTCCGAGAAACCCTTCTGAACTTGGTCGACGTCGATCCCTTTGCGGAATGCGTCACGTTTGCCAGTGCCGCCAACTTGGCGTTTCGACGCAATTTCATGCCTAGAGATAGTTTGGCCATCATACCTACCGAAGGATACCATCCAAAGCGCAAATATTCCATCAAAGCCCTACGATGGTTGAAATGGATCACTCACGACACCAATCACGACATACGACACGCTCGCAACGGAGGGGAAGTCAGTATTGGACCATATACCGTGGACGGTTACGATACCAACACCCAAACCATTTACGAGTTCCACGGATGTTTCTGGCACGGTTGCCCCGAATGTTTCCCGAACATGATACATGAGGACCATCCGATACAACACGCACTCACGTTTGGGGAAATATATCAAGCCACGCAACAACGACAAGTCAATCTGAACGAAATGGGATTCAACGTGACCTGTATATGGGAACACGAGTACGAACAGAAGATCAAGGACGACCCGATGTTTGCCGAGTTCATTCTTTCGACGTACAAACAGATAGCCGATCCGCTGGAACCACGAGATGCACTGTTTGGAGGTCGCACCAATGCCACTCGATTGTATTGCGACGAAGGAGATATGCGTTACATCGACGTCTGTTCTTTATATCCATTCGTATTGAAATATGGTATCTTTCCCATCGGACATCCTACCATCATCACGGAGAAATTCCAGAACGTGAGGGAATACACGGGACTCGTCAAGTGTCGCATCTTCCCACCCCGTGGATTGTATCACCCCGTATTACCCTACCGCACGGATCATAAGTTATTGTTTCCTTTATGTCGGACGTGCGTGATGAGTAAAGAGAACATAGGATCCGACTACCGCTGCGAACACACGGACGACGAGCGAGCACTCACGGGTACTTGGACCACGCCAGAAATCGACATGGCCTTAGACATGGGATATCGAATAGATCGCCTGTACGAAGTGTGGCATTTCGAACAATCCAGCAACACGCTATTTCGAAAGTATATAGATACCTTTCTACGCATCAAACAAGAAGCCAGCGGTTTCCCTAGCGATTGCGATACGGAGGAAAAGAAGTTATCGTACATCGAGGAAGTGTTCCAGCGAGAAGGTATACGGATGCAGGAAGTATGTAAAAATCCCGTGTTACGTACCATAGCCAAATTATTTCTGAACTGTCTGTGGGGAAAATTTGCTCAGCGACTGGCTCTGACTCAGAATCGTTACTTATCGGAACGGAGCGAACTGATCGAGTTGTTACACGACGATACGAAAGACGTCAAACACGTAGAAGTCATCACCAACGCCGAAGACGATTCCTTAGACATGGTATTGGCAAGTTTCACGGACAGCAACGATTTCGTACCACCGTGTCCCTTTGGTAACGTGGTCATCGCCTGTTTTACCACCTCTCTGGCTCGTCTCAAGTTATACGATGCATTACACCGACTAGATAGAAGAGTACTCTATTTCGATACAGATAGCATCATCTACGTTCACGACAAAGACGCCTGGTCTCCCACCATCATGGATAGTTTGGGATGTTGGACCGACGAATTGAACGGAAAATCTATCACGACGTTTGTATCGGGAGGACCGAAGAACTATGCCTACCAATTAAGCGACGGAAGCACGACATGTAAAGTGAAAGGTTTGACCTTGGACTACCGTACCAGTGAAATCATTAACTTCGATTCTATGAAGGAGATGGTTTTAAGAAAACTCGAAGGCCTCGACATTGAAGAGGAAAAGATCAAGGTCGTTTATCCTTCAAAGATCGTGCGTGCAAAAGATCATACTCTTCACACTAAGGTGACCAGTAAAGACTATCGCGTGGTGTATGATAAGAGACAAGTTTTAAACAATCTCGACACTTTACCTTACGGCTATTGAAGGAACAAGATGTGTGACGACACGACACAGCGTTGCTCGAAATGTATAAAAGAAGAACTCGTTTGTTTGAAGTGTGACCATGACGAAATAGAAGAACTGTTTGGACCACAATATTATCCTTGTCCTCACTGCAAGAGAGAAACGTTTGAGGAAGACTTGGGATGGTATTGTTACCAGTGTCATTTCGAGGTCTGTGAAGATTGTACTCATCCAGACAATTGTCCGTTTTATCGATGTCGACATTGTCAAATCAAGTCCGACGATGGAATCTGTTGTCTTAAATGTAAACAGCTGATTTGTAAGTCGTGTGTGACAACGACATGTATCTATCTTCAATGTGAATTTTGCATGGAAGGTATCGAAGAAGACAAACTCGAAGATTCCATTTGTGCAGACTGTCGCCTAAGAAACATTGAGAAAACGAATCATTTTACCGTCGGATGCCGAACGAGCAAGATGTGCGACGACATTCGACCGATGATTAAACTGGCACTGTGTATGAACATGAACCTACGTAAATGTAATGGATGTTTTCGAGGAGAATCATGTGATTATGATTTCGAAAGGATCATGAACAATGTGTTACACGACGGGAACATTATATCGGACATCATCATGTTAGTGTGTCGTTTTCATAAGACTTTTGTGCCTAGAGCCTACGTGAAAGAAGAACTCATAAATGTTTTACCTTTGTATTATTCGAAACTTCGTTCTATCTATTGTTGTCAATAAATTTGTATAGAACACAATAATGTAAAACATTTGTTTGTACAAATAAATTTGTGTAAAACATTTGTTGTAAAATAAATTTGTGTAAAACATTTATTGTAAATAAATTTGTGTAAAACACAATAATGTCTTATTATTCACGGTCTTAAGCTATCGACGTCATTTGACGTCATGACTTCAAACGTGCGGGTCATAGATTCGAACTTGATCGACGATGCATTCGTGTTTAAACACGAATTTACCATGGTGGTAGCCGGACCTAGTCGTTCGGGAAAAACAGAATTTGTTAAGAAGTTGGTGAATCTGAAAGATTTCATCATAAGACCACCACCCCGACGAGTCATCTGGTGTTATCGAGAATGGCAAAAGGCTTACGAAGACATGAGAGGTGACGTCAAGTTCATCAAAGACATTCCAGAAGACGACGAACTCTTAGTATCCGATACTACCGTTCCCCATCTCCTGGTCTTCGACGACATGATGGGTGGTAAAGCCGGCGACTCCATCGTGGATTGGTTCACGAGAAAAGCCCATCACCGCAATACCAGTGTGGTATATATCACGCAAAACGTGTTCGACCGAGGACCTCATCATCGCACCATTAGCTTGAATGCACATTACCTGGTGTTGTTCAAAAATCCTCGAGATAAAAATCAAGTGGACGTGTTATCGAGACAGTTAAAACTTCCTCACATGAACCACGCCTATCAAGATGCCACCGCTCGTGCTCACGGCTATTTGGTGGTAGACCTGACTCCCACCACACCGGACGAGTATAGATTACGTTCGGACGTGTTTCATCATCCGGAAGAAGGAGGAATCGTCGTGTATGCTCCCAAGCTATAAGAAGTCCGACTCGAAACGTTCGAGGTCATTATTCGACAAACCGACGAGATGCCAGGATCACGGCCGAGAACTTCGGGAAAATTGATAGAACTCTTGAGAAAGTTGAAAACGACTAAAGATGCCAGACGAAGACAATTTCTACTGGAGGAGGGTCGTAAATCTCTATTGAATTGGTTCAGCATGGGGGCCAGGAACATGATCAACGGAAGCATGCCCATGACCAAACCGACGGAAAAATTCGTCAAGAAACATTTCGATATCTTACAGGCGATAGCCGATCGGAACACGGATCCCGACCAAAGACGACGTCTCATCTTGAAACGAGGTGGAGCTGGATTCTTGGGTGGGGTCATCATTCGCAACATGATGCAATGGCCGCAACGTGAAAACGACAATAAGCGTTTTTACCGAGTACGTAACAGAAATCCCTTGGAGAATCCTCCCCTCAGACGCGGTGTCAGAAGAACACCGCAACCCAAGCGTCAGAGAAAACAGAGAAGAGCACAGCCTAAACGTCGGAGAAGACAGAAAAGAGCACAGCCTAATCGTCAGAGAAGAGCACCGCAACCTAATCGAAGACGTAACAATTCACCGCCCATCATGAGTGCAGCAGCACGTGTGGCGTTAGAAGCGGCTAATCGTAACTTCGGTGCTAACGTGGAGCCTTATTTCAAGGCTTTCAAGAAACCCATACCCCCTTTGAGACTCAAAAGAGACAGTGGATCCTCCTCTTGGGTACCTGTATAAAGTTTTGCACCAAAAAAAAAAATATAAAGGAGACGACACATACGAAAAGGTGGCATTACTGAAAGACACGTAGTCTGAGAAACATCATCATCATGGTTAAAAAGAAAACGGCAGGTTTACGAGCTCATGCGGATTTCATCCGGTTATTGGGAAATCCCTCTTACTCCAAAAAGTTTAAAAAGGCCATGCTACGAGAAGCTCCAGACAGCTGCATCTGCAAATTGTGCGAATGTATCTTGAACGTATTAAAAGGCGTGGTACCTTTGACTCCTCATCAGAAAGCCAAGTTAGCGCCAACGAAGCAGGTGTTGAGACTACTCGTCAAACCGGGTAAAAGCATCAAAGATCGACGAAAAACGTTGATACGACAGACCGGAGGAATATTTCCTTTACTTCCACTACTTCCTGCATTATTAGGACCCGTACTGGGAGGATTAGCGGGTGGTGGACGTTAAACAAATCATGGCGCGAAAGATGGTCTTGGTTCCTAACGCTCTATACGAAGAGATGCAACGCAGTAGAGATCCCATGACTTTACCGCATCCTTTACCTTATCCACCCGAAGTCACGGCGGCCGTAAGAACGGGACAAGAATTGGATGCTTTAACGCAAGGACCCAGTGATTTAACACCATCCCAGAGAAATGCATTGATAGGACAGAGTTTGTATCGTTATCGTACCTACTTGGATCATACGAAACAAAACAGACCCGTCAACTTACCGACGTTACCGAATACTCAGGGAAATACCGATGTCGCGGGAGAAGATCCGACGGTAAAGGAGGGGCTGATCGAACAGATCGTGAGTAGCGCCCCTAAACCCATGCGTGCCAAAGCCAAGATGTTGATTCAACACATTCAACGCCATCCACAGATCTTATCCTGGGACGAAAAGGGACAAGTCAAGTATCGCGGAAAAGTCGTTCCCAACACCAACGTCATCGACTTGATCGGAGATGCCGTGCGTAGTACGGATCGTAAGGGATTCAGACCACAAGGAATAGAAATGTTTACTCGAGGTCTAGGGGAAATCAACGTCCCTCGCGATTACGTCCGCAACCCGAAATTCATCAGACATTTGAAGACGGCACCTACGCCCAAAGTCACACCACCATCACCACCACCATCACCACCACTACAGGTTTCACGGAGGCCGACGCCATTCCTTCCTAAATCCCCCGCACGAGAAAAGAGATCGGTAGATGAAGAAGAGGAGGAGGAGGAGGAAGAGGGTGGATTTTCCTCGCCATTAAATACGCCCTTTAAGACTCCCAAGTCTCATTCCGAGATGGAAAAGAGATGGATAACGTTCAGTCCTAGATCATGGCTAGGCGGAAGCAGTTAATCTTATCCGATCTATTACGCGACATCTTTTACGATCCGGGACAACCTGGTGGATATGGAGGAGTTCGACGCCTGTACCGACAAGCCAAACGTTTAGCACCCGTTTCCTTAAAGTTCAAGAAAGAAGACGTAGAAGAATGGTTGAGAGAGCAATCGACATATACGCTTCACAAACCCATCAGACGTAGATTTCCACGCAATCGTACCGTGGTGACCACCATGGACGAACAGTGGCAAGCCGATCTAGCAGACGTGTCCAACCTCAAAGACGACAACGACGGGATGACGTTTCTCTTGTGCGTCATCGACGTGTTTTCCAAGTATGCCTGGGTAGAACCTCTGAAAAACAAAACTGGAAAGGAAATGATCCGAGGATTTCTAAACATCTTGAAAAGAGCCAAGTCCCGACATCCGAGACGTTTTCAAACGGATAAGGGCAAAGAATTTTTAAACAAGGATTTTCAACGCATGTTAAAAGAACGAGACATTCACTTCTTTACCACGAACAACACCGATACGAAAGCCAGCGTGGTGGAACGATTTCAAAGGACTTTGAAAGCACGCATGTGGAAATATTTCACTCACAAGCGAACGCGACGATACGTAGACGTCTTACCTAGATTCGTGAAGAGTTACAACACAGCCCGTCACTCGACCATCGGACGGGCACCGGCCGACGTGAATCCCTCTAACGTCATCGACGTGTGGCAATACGCTTACGAGAACCTCGGACCTAAAAAAGGGAAACCACCCAAGTTCAAAGTCGGAGATCGAGTGCGCATCAGTAAAGTCAAGCACGTGTTTACCAAGGGATACTTACCGAATTGGACGACGGAACTCTTTACCATCAAACGTCGAGTAACGGGGCGTTATCCGTACGTCTACGTCCTCGAAGACGATCACGGCGAACAGTTGGAAGGAACGTTTTACGAAAGCGAACTTCAGAAAGTGATCAAGTCGGACGACGTCTACGAAGTCGAAAAGGTGATCGAAACTAGAAAACGCCGCGTCGGAAAGAATCGCGTCATTCGAGAAGCGTTAGTCAGGTGGAAAGGTTATCCACCCAGTTTCGATTCATGGATTCCTCATCAGAACCTCATCGCATTGACGTAGAGGAGAGTCCGATACCACCTATCAACAACAACAACAACAATAACATCGTGCGTTCATGGAAGTGGTGTGGCGAAGCGGTACCTAGAAGCGAGATCGTATTTTTCACCCAAGCGTTCGTGGCGATGACGGTCATCTTGGCGGGCATCATTTGTCTGGCTTTGGGACAAGACAACAGAGAATTTTGGATGGTGATGCTGAGCGGAAGTTTGGGGTATATAATGCCCAGTCCCAAGATGAAACAATCAAATTGGGTGCGATCGCGACTGGAGAAGACGTCAACATGAGTTTCTACATGACATTACCCAGCGATGGATCTTTGGAAACCTTTCCGAATAACACCCTGTCTTCTTTCCGTACACACTTACCTCAGATGATGGACTTAGACGACGGGGAATGGGAAGTAGGATTGAGCGAGATCGTCTATCCCACCACCGTGGAAAACGTCAAAGAGGGAGGCAACTACATGGAGATCATCGTACCCAGTTACTTTCGAGGAAGATCCGTGACACCGAGTCCTTCCGAACGTTTCAAGATTGAAAAGCTCACCAACAGCTTACCGTTCAGTGCCGCCGACCGTCCCGACATACGTGTTCCCATCGCCCACCCCAGTTTCAGCATCCCCATCGTGGGCGTGACCTACCGAGTCGAAATCATGACGGGATTTTACAGTTCCATCGAAGGAGTATTGGCAGAATTGAATCACGTACTTAAACACGGATTCGGAAGCATCTTGAAAGGGTTGGCAGACGAAAACGAGACCGATTTCAGAGAGCTGAAGTTCGAGTATTTGAAGACCTTCAATCGAGTACAGTTGTTGGTCACGGGACCCGATCACGGTACCAAATACATCTATCCCGTCCGATTATGTCCGGCTCTGTCGCACATGTTGGGATTCACGATCGATTCGGATCCCTCGTGGATGACCAAGACGACTTACGGCGTAGTGACTCCGGATCTCTACATAGGAATGAGTGCCCTGTACCTGTATAACAACATCACGCGATCACAGATCGTCGGATCCAAGAACCTACAGCTCTTACGCATAGTACCTTTCAAACAACAAAGGGTCGACACCGATGCAAACTCGCACGGACATTGGGAACCGCGCCTGGTGGAATACATACCTCTGGCCAAAACCCACTTCGATACCTTGGACATCCATATATACGACGGATTGGGGGAACGAGTATCATTCTTCAACGGCAAAGTCATCGTGAAACTACATTTTCGTCACAAGCGCTACATTTAAACCATGATCGTTCATCGAGGGGTGGCCCGTCAGAGAGGTCGGGGCTTGGGTCCCCTGATAGGACTGGGAGCCAAAATGATGATGGGACCCGGAATGTCGATAGCTCAGTCGGTCTTACCAGCGATTTTACCCGCACTCATGGGACAAGGAGGTCGAGGACGACGAAGAAGAGGCCAGACGGGATCGGGATTTAAAGATATAGCCTTGTCCTTTCTCAAAAAAGGGGGAAAGAAAGTATTGAAAGGAGCACTCAACGCGGGACTAGACATCGTGAATCGGAAAAGAAACTGGAAAGATGCTTTTTTACATCACGGCAGAGAAACGGCTAGCAACATTCTGTCGTCGGCACCTTCCGACGTATTCACCAGCGTAGTGATGCCGGAACCCAAGAGAGCCAGACCGACCGAGGAAGGCGTCAGACGAGCTCTCGCAGAAGTCGTCAAACGTCATAATCCCGTCAAACGAACTCCTACCACGGCAGGAGTCAAACGAACTCCCACCACGGCAGGAGTCAAACGTGCAAATCCGGTCAAGAAAACAGGTGCCGTGGGACCCCGGGCTCCCATAAAAAGAAGAGCTGTCGGAAAGAAACGTCAGTCTGGAAAAGGACGTGTCAGAAGAAAGTTGGGTGTGCTACTACCCGCCGGTCCAATCCAGAGAAAACTGAAATCTGCCAAGAAAAGACTGAGATCCATCAAGAGAAGATCGATAGACATATTCGATTAAGATGATGCACAGAGAATCATGCGAGTGTTCGACGGAGGGCTTACAGTTGAATCGAGTTCCACAAACGATGACGGTGTTGGAGAAAGCCCAATGGGAAGAATTTTATCCCGTGAGTTCCATCGACAATCGAAATCCGACGGCACCGATCGAATTCGATATCAAGGGACACGGGGAGGACTTTTTAGATCTTTCTCAGACTTTCGTCTACATGAAATTCAAGGTCACGAAAGCGGACGGAACGGATTTAGGCGCCGACACGCAGGTCACTCCCGTCAACAACATCATGCACAGCATGTTTTCGCAGATCGACATGTCCATGAACGGCAAGACCATCACCCCGAGCACCGACACGTATCCGTATCGAGCTTATTTGGAGACTTTACTCTCGTACACTCCCGAGACCCTCAGGAAACAGATCAGTAGTACCGACTTGTGGTTCACGGATCAAGCTGGACGCATGAATGCCGTCAACCCGTACGAGGACGACAAGACTGCCGCCGGCTACAACAGCGGTCTGATCCAACGTCACAAGAAGATCGAAGAAAGTAAATGGTTGGAATTGTACGATCGCATACATCTGGACATGTTTCAACAAGGGAATTTCATCGTCAACGGCGTGGACGTCCGCTTGAGATTCAACAGGGCTCGTACGTCGTTTTGTCTGATGGGAAACGAGGACGGTAACATTCACATCGAACAGATGATGTTATTCGTGCGTAAAGTGAGACTCATGCCAAATGCGCTGTTAGGAGTCAATCAGATGTTGAACACCACGACGGCCAAATACCCCATAAGACGCGTGGAAGTGAAATCCTTTACCATTCCGCAGGGCACTCGTTCGAAGATCACGGACAACGTGTTTTCCGGGCAGTTACCCAAACGGGTATTCTTTTGCATGACGAAAAATGCAGGCTACAACGGAGCTTTGAATCGGAACCCGTTCGATTTCGGAAACTTCGATCTGGAGAAAATAGAAATCAGTCTGAACGGAGACGTCCAACACACCAAACCCTACGAACCTAACTTTGAAGACAATCTATACCTGCGTTCTTACATGTCCTTGTACCAATCCCTGGGAAGGATCGGTGACGATTGGGCTCCAGACATATCCTACCAGGAATACAAGAGCGGTTTCGCCATTTGGGGATTCGACTTCACCACGGACCAGAACGGACACGTGGCCGATAAATTTCACATGGTAAAAACGGGTAACATGCGCATCGAACTTCAGTTCGGTACAGCGTTACCGACCGTCATCAATTGCATCGTGTATGCAGAATTCGACAACGTCATACAAATCAACAAACAGAGGGAAATCGATGTCGACTATTAAAGCCCTGGATACTCATCAACTGTACGATATTCTGTCTCGCGATCCATACGTGAGTCCTCATTTTGGAGGCGTGTATCCTCGGGACGCCTTACCGATTGGAAGTGACGGACGATCTTTCGTCATCAACACGGACGAGGCCGATAAACCGGGAGAACATTGGGTGTGTGTTCACTTCGGAGAGGACGGGATAGCCGAATATTTCGATTCCTACGGATTACCACCATGGGCGTATGGCGATATCGTACGTTTCATGCGATCCAAAAGTCGAAGCCTAGTCTACAATACCGTACCTTATCAAAGTTGGGATACCCCCGTGTGCGGACATTACTGTATCTATTACCTACACCACAGAAGTCGAAAGGTACCCAGATCGGATATGATGCGTTGGCTGATGTCGTATCACCTACCGATCCCGTCCAAGACGACATGGAAGAAAGAAGACAACGATCGTTTCATTTACCAATGGTATCGAGAGAACGTGATCCCGAGAAAACCCAGACCTTTAACGATGAAGAAACAGACTTGCTTGTGTCGGAAAGCGCCGAATCTCGTACATCCCGCCGCTGCTGTGACGTCTGCCTTGACTTGACTTCTTTCATACTCATGATTTTAGCCATTCAATTGTTCATTGTAGGTTTAGCTTTGCTTAACTATGTATGATATTATGTATGATATTATGTCAAAATGTATAAATCAAAATGTATATATCAAATTATGATAATCAAACAAAAATATTTGTCGAGTATCCGAAATGACCAAACTTGGACGATGGAGACATCGCTCCGAGCCGTAATGGCAGAGTTTAAACAAAGTAGTGAGACAGATATTTGATTGTACATATGCATTGTAAGTGAAGAACAAAGGGACGGTCCTAATCCTTGTTCTTTACGTTGTGTTAGCGGGACAATAAATTGATTCAAAACATATTCTTCTTGTTTGTCTCAAGTACAAGGTTAATTGAATAGAACAAGTTCAAGGTCATTTTGAAAAAACCCAAGTTCAAGGTCAATTGATTTAAATAAAAAAAAAAAAACAAAAGTCCAGAACCTTCAGTACAAGTTCAAGGTTATTTTGAAAAAACCCAAGTTCAAGGTCAAGGTCATCAAGTACAAGTTCAAGGTCGAAACCAGATATATAAAATAGGGAAAGAAAGCAAGACTCGTCATTATCATCAATCATCATGAATACTTCGTTCGACAGACCAAACCCGGAGCACGTTCACCTTGCCAAACAGAGATTCGCCAACATGTTACATTCCTTGAATGAGGAACTGAAAGGACAGGGGCTTCGAGACCTCAAGATCAATTTACAGTTCGTCTATGATATGTCGCCAGCAGAAGTATACACCCAGTGTGCCAGTGATCTCGTTCAAAGGATGTTGTGGAATCTATTCATACGCTTCGAACCTGAAAAGCGTAACGTGAACTTGAAAGCACTGCTACAATGTCTCAATACCAAAAACACTCGCAAGGCATTCGATCTGGTATACGATGCTTGGGAAGAAATGATCGTGACTTTGAAAGATTTGACGATCATAGCCATGCACAGAGTCTATCGATACGAAGAAGAAAAAAAGGATGTCACTATGAGCAAACCGCAAAATCAAGAAGAAAAGGATGTCACTATGAGCAAACCGCAAAATCAAGAACTATCCGATTCGGAAGACGACGACCATACGCCGTTCCGAGTGGAATACTTCGCCGTTCATCCCGATTGCATCGGGGAAGAAGATCACCAAAATCAACTCATGTTAGAAATCTGTCCGAAGTGTAGGAACTATAACGAAGCCTTACATCGAGGCGAAAAAATGCTCTCTTAAAAGACAGAGTCGTAATAGAAACTCGATCAGTTACCGTCATGTTGTCGAGACTACTACAGTGGCAGATTTGGTTCTCTTTAACCATCCTTAGACGTTCGCAATGGAGAGAAATGTTATCCGAAATCAAAAACTTGAGGGACTATCACGAAGTAGTGATCGCCATGTTTAAAGACGGAAGAGTGTCCGAAACAAAACTATACGTGTTAGAACTCTTTACTAAAGATCTGTGTCGAAAATTCGGAAGCGATGTATTCAAAGACTGCTTCGATAGAGTGAAAGATAGACTCATGAGATTAAGACCAGTGACTGTGTAAACATTTTGTATGACGAAATATGTAAAATAATAATGATAAACATTCTGCCATTGCTATGTAAATAAAATTCATAATAAACTCATAATAAAATAAGACTTACCGTGTTTTTGTTATTGCATCAACCCTCGAGTTACTTTTCAATTTTGTAGTATTGCATCGACCATTTGACTACTTTTCTTAAGATATGGTGGCCCTAAAAAGGGCCGTTTTTTAGTTCTTTAAAAGAACTCAGTGACCCCCGCAATTGCGGGAGCCACACGCCGGGCACGACAGTGCCCGTCTTCTAGCAGCACGAGAAAGTGCTGCTAGAGGACGGGAGGTAAAGTGCAAAAGTTCCGGCTGGAACGGAGGTTCGGGAGGCTGTGATAGAATTTCAGCCTCCCAATCTTCTCTAGGAACAGGAGCTGGTTGTGCTGCCGCTGCCGGTGGTGGTGGTCTTTCCGGTGGTGGTGGTCTTGCCGGTGGTGGTGGAGGGGGTGGCGGGTAGTTCGGAGGGCCGTGATGTTGATTGGGCCTCCAGCTAAATGGTCTTAAAGTCACCACCTGCCTGACTGTTCTTGGCTCCTTTTTCTGTTCTTCCTCTCTTTTCTTTTCGATTAGATTGCTAATTTCATTAGCAATTTCATCCAATTTGTCCGCCAACTCCACCAACTCTATTGCTTTCAATCTATGTTTCTCGGAAATTTCCCTTAGTCTAATGGACAACTGCTCCATACTGTATAAAGAACTCATCTTTAATACGTAAATCTTGATTCGAAAAATCTCGATTCAAAACTGGCGCTTCTCTAGAAAAAAATCTTATTTATACTGAAAAAAGGGTGTTTCCTTACACGTCCGCAAAAATGATAATATTTCAAGACTTTGTTTATGTTACCAAAAAGGTGTTTCCTTACACGTCCGCAATTACAGTAAAATATTTCAAGACTTTGTCTTAGTACACTTAGGTTACCAAAAAGGTGTTTCCTTACACGTCCGCGTTTACATTAGTATATATACTTCAGAATATGTTCTAGTACTTTACCTGAAAAAATTTTATTTTTTCGACAACATGGAAGCGAGTATCAGAATCACGATTGATTGGGAGAGGAGATTGATATACACTATACATGAGCCGGCCATAGGACGGGTCATCTTAAGAGATAGAGAGTCGGGACAAGATGTCAAGATAGAGCCAGATCAACCGATGAATGCTACGGTCATCAAAAGAGAAGAGACCCAAGATTCACCCGGTAGGAGAAGAACACCACCATGCCGGGTGGGTCACTTAGTCGATAGACTACTAAATAACCAACTAAGGCGCAGCGAGAGGAGAAAGGCACGTCGCCATTGCCCCTTATGCTGGTAAGGGACAGGAAGAAAAACAGCCCTTTTAAGGGCTAACCATTTCTTTAGAAAAGTAAACTCAAGGTTAACAAGTACAATTTCCACATTCAATCCAAGGTCAAGGACACTTTTTGAACTCATCTTTAACCTACTATAGTACGTTTAGGTCAAATCAGTACATACTTTTAGTGCAAATAGGTCAAACTCATTTTTTTGCATTATCGGGGATCGTTACACTACTTTCGTGAATTTTGTCAAATCCTCACTTTATGCCCAAGGTCTAAATTATAGATCAGCTCATTATCGGCGATACGTGTAGGACTTTGTTTATTGGTGTAAAGCTATATGATATATATTATACTTAATATTATTATGTTATGATATTAACCTTCTCTAAAACATTTTCCTTGTATATTCTACTATGATCATGTTTTGTGTGCATGTCCTGGGTGAGTTTTGTAATACAGCTTTGTCAAATGCCCTCAGTTTTCTCTTCCTTTGTATTCTTCACATTTAGAGAGAATAAGCTTTACAACAAGCAGTTACAGGAAGCTTTCATATCACACAGTTTTCAATACTGCTTCTTATTTTTGAAACTTAAAATATGTACATAAAAATAGAAAAACTCTTTTTCACAACTAATAATATATTTCTTATAAAATTGACAGATAAATGTGCCACGTAGTAGTTCTTTCTGTGCTGATAGTCCAGTCAAATTAAAAATCAACCAGTGGCGTGGGTTCCATATAAGGAAAATGTCTAATGCCGACACAAGATGAGATGACAAATAAATAGTGAAAAGTTAGAAAGATTGCTCCCTTTACTATAATGTGTAGTAGTTTAACTGTTTAATAAATAAAGAACATACATACTTTTTAATTTAGTGCACCATATGCGCATTTCGACAACTTATGTCTCTTAAGTGATGCTCGTGGCCAAATGATTGGAATTCTCAAAATATATAAATATTTGAAGAGCAGTGTTGAAACCAAAATGACCGAAAAGTGAACCAAAGAATCTATCTAAGGACAGAGCTAACTCACATTTCAGCGGAATGTATAGCATTGGGCAAACCATGCTATTGAATATATTTAAAAAACTTAAAACGATTGTTGCTTCGTAAAAATTATACTTGCATGTCCATTTTGAGGGGCTCACAGGGGACAAGGACTCTACCATCTGCTTTCTGGGAGATTTACTCTCCAGGTTCTTGTTCGGAATAGTATAATTTACGTCCCCTTGCCGCCAATTTCCAATCCCTCTCCCCGACTTTCCCCTTGTGTTATCCGCCCGTCATTTATATGCCAGACACACCGATATTTCAACATTAAAACAAGTGGCCTAATGGGGTCTTAATTGTATATGTCTCATCTCTCACCCTAGCACATATGCAAAGTCAATGTTTAAATTAAATCATGTGCATTTCAAAAGTTATGGTGGCCATATTTGTTGACAGTGTTTCATTCCTTTTAAATTACATACAAATCAGTACAACCGGACATTTGTCAAATGATTTTAACATATTTATCCAAAAGTAAAATAAAAACAAACATAACTTTGAAATGACGACAAAAGTAAAACCAACAAAAATGTGTATCTTCACTTAACACACATGATAACAAAAATAAAAAGAGTCCTAAAGGGGCCTATATTGTTCACCTTAGACATAGAAAACTTTGCACAATGATATTGAATAATACTTGTAGATGGTCACAAGTCTTTACTTTCTAAAAACATTCTAATCTAGAAGTAGTGAAGACAAAGTTGAAAATGTGAAAAAGCAATATATCAAATAAATTCAAAATATTTATGAAATGCTTTTTTGCATCAAAATAACATACCGGTACTTCAAAGTAAGTCAAAACTGAATAATGTATGATAACTCGGACAGGAAGCCAAAACAGCAACAGTTCCTCACACATTCTTCTATTTTGATAAAATACACTTCACTATAAAAACTAGTAGTATAAAGACCTATGCAATTAAAATAGTGTTTGCATATTATTTGTTGTGTTTACTTTATATCAGCTTGTGTTTTGTTAATGGCATATATCACAATGCAATTTTAACAAGTATTTATTGGCAACAAAAAAGTTAAGAAAATAAATAATATGTCCCAGGATATCTAGGAAATAAATATTCTGTCCTTAAATGATGTGAAAATAAATCATCTGACTCGATCAAATGGTCGTCCCCTTATGTACAATTTAATGCCAATATTTAATACTAGTATTGGAAATCCCAAGTGTACTAATTGCGCTCCCCTCATATAGCAGATTTATTTTCAAATTGTTATATTAAAGAAGAACTTCATGCATTCTATTCGCATCTCGAAATGTTTCGACCACAGGTCCCTGCAAATAAGATAATTGTAACCCCCCCCCCCCCCTTTTTCCCTCTGACTCTCTCTCTCGACTCGTGAGATAATTGTAACCCCCCTTTTTTCCCTCTGACTCTTTCTCTCGACTCGTGAAATGAAAACACAAAGAAAGAAGTGTTTTCATTTCACGAGGAGAGAGAGAGAGAGAGAGAGAGAGTCAGAGGGAAAAAGGGGGGTGGTGGTTTACAATTATCTTATTTGCAGGGACCTGTGGTTTCGACCTAAATGATAAGTTCAATGGTATTTCTGAATATCTTAATGATTTTTAGTAATCGATAGCCCTGTGTTTGAAAAAAAAATATTACTGACATTTATTTACCTGAACTTCAGTTAAACAAAGTCAATACTTCCAATAAGGAGACGCCTTTCCTGGACTGTAAATATTAACAACAATATCAATACAAACATATATGTGACGATTGTGGATTTCCTATTGTAAATTTCAGGGGCAGGCGTGGTGTAGAGGTTAAACGCTTGGATTGCGGCGCCGACGATCAGGGTTCGATTCCCGGGTTGCGCCACTATGTTTAAGAGGTTGGTAACCTCCTGCTTCCATGTCGCGATATAACTGAAATATTGTTGAAAGCGACGTAAAGCACCAATCAATCAATCAACCTATTGTAAATTTTCCTCATTTATATGGCGATATCCTCAGACTCCCACCATATGACTTTTATATTAGTCAGTTGGTTCGATATGCTAGAGTCTGCATTAACGTTTTGGATTTTTATGCAAAAAAGGGAAGACTTTTCGATAATTTCATATCGATGGGTTCTAAAATAATTAAACCACTTTGACAGTATGACCCCGAGATCTTGTACTGGACCCCTCTATAAATCTTTACTAGAGCGTTACACGCTAACAGGGCGGTGAGGACTCTATGAAGGGCCTTGCCCAAACCAAATGGAGACAATGCCCTGAGCCTCACCCCTCTGACTGTCAGTCGGTACGCCGACAGATCAAGGATCTGAGCTTGCTTACAGACGGACAGAGCACGGGTGATTTATATTGATGTCGCCTAACATATGTTTGATACTATTATTCCATAAAATGTTTCGTGTGAAATTTTTAATGACCTTTCGTCTTGAGAAACCTTTTGATTCTTGTTCTTTATATGGAGGATTGTTTATAAATATTATGTGTTTTCTTTGATTGTGCTCCTTTTGCGGTGAGTGGAAAGGTAGCCATCCCTAAACCGGTTAACTACGCCAATTAATTGTTGTTTGTTGCTTTAACTGACCGTTATAAGTCATATATATATACATATATACATAGAGACCTCCAGAGAGTTAGAGATTTTTAATTACAGTGTCACCACAGTAAGAGACCTCCAGAGAATTCGAGACACTTAACTATAATGTCATCAGCTTAAGAGACTCCTAGAGAGCGCGAGATACTTAATTTCAGTGTCACCAGAGTAAGAAACCTCCAGAGAGTGCGAGGTACCTAATTACAGGGTCACCAGAGTAAGACACTTCCAGAGAGTTCGAGGTATTTATCCACATTCTCACCAGAATAAGAGACCTCCAGAGAGTGCGAGGTATTTAACTATTGTGTCACAAGAGTAAGAGACCTCCAGAAGGTGCTAGATACTTAACTACAGTGTCGCCAGAGTAAGAGACCTCCAGAAGGTGCTAGATACTTAACTACAGTGTCGCCAGAGTAAGAGACCTCCAGAGAGTGCTAGATACTTAACTACAGTGTCGCCAGAGTAAGATATCTCCAGAGAGTGCGAGATACTTAACTACAGTGTCGCCAGAGTAAGAGACCTCCAGAGAGTGCGAGATACTTAACTACAGTGTCGCCAGAGTAAGAGACCTCCAGAGAGTGCTAGATACTTAACTACAGTGTCGCCAGAGTAAGAGACCTCCACAGAGTGCTAGATACTTAACTACAGTGTCGCCAGAGTAAGAGACCTCCAGAGAGTGCGAGATACTTAACTACAGTGTCGCCAGAGTAAGAGACCTCCAGAGAGTGCTAGATACTTAACTACAGTGTCGCCAGAGTAAGAGACCTCCAGAGAGTGCTAGATACTTAACTACAGTGTCGCCAGAGTAAGATACCTCCAGAGAGTGCTAGATACTTAACTACAGTGTCGCCAGAGTAAGAGACCTCCAGAGAGTGCGAGATACTTAACTACAGTGTCGCCAGAGTAAGAGACCTCCAGAGAGTGCTAGATACTTAACTACAGTGTCGCCAGAGTAAGAGACCTCCAGAGAGTGCTAGATACTTAACTACAGTGTCGCCAGAGTAAGATATCTCCAGAGAGTGCTAGATACTTAACTACAGTGTCGCCAGAGTAAGAGACCTCCAGAGAGTGCTAGATACTTAACTACAGTGTCGCCAGAGTAAGAGACCTCCAGAGAGTGCTAGATACTTAACTACAGTGTCGCCAGAGTAAGAGACCTCCAGAGAGTGCTAGATACTTAACTACAGTGTCGCCAGAGTAAGAGACCTCCAGAGAGTGCTAGATACTTAACTACAGTGTCGCCAGAGTAAGATACCTCCAGAGAGTGCTAGATACTTAACTACAGTGTCGCCAGAGTAAGAGACCTCCAGAGAGTGCGAGATACTTAACTACAGTGTCGCCAGAGTAAGATACCTCCAGAGAGTGCGAGATACTTAACTACAGTGTCGCCAGAGTAAGAGACCTCCAGAAGGTGCTAGATACTTAACTACAGTGTCGCCAGAGTAAGATACCTCCAGAGAGTGCGAGATACTTAACTACAGTGTCGCCAGAGTAAGAGACCTCCAGAGAGTGCTAGATACTTAACTACAGTGTCGCCAGAGTAAGATACCTCCAGAGAGTGCGAGATACTTAACTACAGTGTCGCCAGAGTAAGAGACTTTCAGAGAGTGCGAGATACTTGACTATTGTGTCACCAGAGTAAGAAACTTGCAGAGAATGCGAGATACTTAACTAATGTGTCATTAAATTCATTAAATGATACGCTTTCATTTCTGTGAGTTTCTGATGGCCGTACTGACTAAATGATCACCGAGGAATGCTGATGTACACTAATGAGGTAAATATGTGAAATTACAACAATAGAACGGGGCAATATCTATAGAAGATAGGATATAATGCTAGTGATGCGTTTTAAGCCTGCTAAGTCTTCAACAATAGTCTTAAAAGTGCGAATGGAGCAAGGTCCACATTAAATGTAAATATCAGTGTTTCGACTTTTAAAATTCTTACCAAAGCAATCATGCAATTAATGGTGTCGATATATTCGCACAATTTTAACGCACTTACTACATGATATACCCGCGATAGCACACGATATTTGAATTAAAATGCGTTTTAACGCAAATGTCGTGTGCTATAATGCTCGGTGTACCTCAAGCGTGATTATATAAGAAAAGTACTTTGAAAAATGTATTGATTATAAAATGTTGCTTTCCTACCTCATATATATAATTTGCATACAATTTGACTTCGATGAAACATCATATTTTACGTAAGATATAACGAGGTTAATCCGAGATTCTCTGCTCTTCTCCCACTTTTGATAAACTTACTCGATCATAGCGATATCTTTTCCAAATAAGGTCTATAATTTCTTCTAGCTGCCATTTTATCTGCAAACACGACAATGCTCTCATTGTGTATACAGTATAACGTCCGATCTCGCAGAACGCGACTTTGCATTCGTGACACTTCAGCAGCTGACACATTTCTATAAAGAAAAACATGATGCAACCTCGTCACGAATGAGCAAATTCGCGTTCGGCGAGAGCTGACGTCATACTCTATACACGAATGCCGACATGGAGAATCTTGTCGTATTTTCAGATAAAACGGCCGCCAGTAGAAGTTATTAATCTTATTTGGAAAAGATATCGCTATGATCAATGAAGTTAAATGTTTATGAAATGTTTGATTATAGGTTCAAGTTCGCCGGGCAAGCGTTTATTTGTCGCCAAAGCTTGTACATCCCCATGCCGACTGGTATCGTTGAAATTCCAACTTTTGATGAACAAAGTCTCTCGAGATCTGACCCTCTTCCACAAACCGACGATATCAAAGGTGGGAGAAGGCCAGAGAATCTCGGACTATAGCGTGGTGTGATTTTGATAACGCAACGTCTGTGTAAAATCGCGGTCCTTTCGTCGATATTAAATTCTGAGCATATAAAATTTCAAACTACGTTTTGTCTGATCAGATTTGTTCAGATGACTTATCCAGTACCACAAGCGATGAAAAAGGGTACGATAATCGTTTACTGCCAATGGATGATTGAGATGATGATCGTTTGCTGCCAACAAATGAGGGAGATGATGATCGTTTGCTGCCAACAGCTGATGGAGATGATGGTCGTTTGCTGCCTACAATGACAGATGACGATCGTTTGCTGACAACAGTTGAAGGAGATGATGGTCGTTTGCTGACAACAGATGATGGAGATGATGATCGTTTGCTGACAACAGATGAGGGAGATGATGATCGTTTGTTGACAACAGATGAGGGAGGTGATGATCGTTTGCTGACAATGGATGAGGGAGATGATGATCGTTTGCTGACAACAGTTGAAGGAGATGATGGTCGTTTGCTGACAACAGATGATGGAGATGATGATCGTTTGCTGACAACAGATGAGGGAGATGATGATCGTTTGCTGACAACAGATGATGGAGATGATGATCGTTTGCTGACAACAGATGAGGGAGGTGATGATCGTTTGCTGACAATGGATGAGGGAGATGATGATCGTTTGCTGACAGCAGATGAGGGAGATGACGATCGTTTGCTGACAACAGATGAGGGAGGTGATGATCGTTTGCTGACAATGGATAAGGGAGATGATGATCGTTTGCTGACAACATTTGCTGGCGTTGTTTTTGGAACAAGACGAGATAAGATTATCGGAACCTTTGACCCTCTTAAGTTTATACACAAGATCACCGTAGAAATTGGAACGGGAAATTCCAGTGGATACATACATTGTATTATTGAAAAGTAACATTTCCCAATTTCTATAAAAGTACTGAATAAGAACTAAAATTTTCCAAAGGTTTTTTTCTAAGTTTCTGGTACTTGTAACCCCGAGTTAAATGTTTCAACTTTGTATTTTGTTTTGTATGAAAGTCAAATAGGTTAGTGCAGACTCCGGCAGATCGAACGAATTCAAATACAGAAATACATAAATATCATATAATGAGAGTATAAGGACATCACCAACCAGATAAGGTAAATTTATAATAAAGTTATATAAAATTTGTTTATATGCAGCCTGAATCACCCACGCATTTGTTTATATGCAGCCTGAATCACCCACGCATTTGCGTAATTGCATCTCGTGAGCAGAATCAAAGGTGTGGATGAATATGACTACATATAAACAAACCGGCAAATTTGACACATATTGAGGAAAAATACCTGTAAAGCCTTCAGACGACAGAGTGGAGTACGTTTTACTGCACACTTTGTATACTTATAGTACTAGTAGACTTCTAAAAGTTTGTTTTTTATTCGAATTTGTCGATTGATGGCACCTGCATAGACGAAAATTTTAGGAGTTTTTAAAACTATTTGAAAAAAGGGGAGGGTTATGTTATTATTGTGGTATACATATAATCGCCAGCCTTAGTGGTATACATGTATATCTGCTAGCCTGAGTGGTATACATGTATAACCGCTAGCCTGAGTGGTATACATGTATATCTGCTAGCCTGTGTGGTATACATGTATAACCGCCAGTCTGAGTGGTATACGTGTACAACCGCTAGCCCGAGTGGTATACGTGTATAACCGCCAGCCTGAGTGGTATACAACCGCTAGCCTGAGTGGTTTACATGTATAACCGCAAGCCTGAATGGTATACATGTATAACCGCTAGCCTGAGTGGTATACATGTATAACCGCTAGCCTGAGTGGTAAATGAAAATCACTTCTGCAGAGTAAATTCAGACGCATTTCTTCATATAGCTAGTACAAAGGAGTACTTGACCAAATACATGATCTCAACAAAACCGTTTCATAATGAGAAACTCATTAGCAGTTAAAACATGATGATATAATCTGCCATTAGTTCACGTTTAGTACATCATTATTTATATCAAAATAACTTTCTGTTATGTCATTATCACGTATATACATATAAAAGTCAAGTGTAGTACGTATCAGTTACTAGAAGCGGATAACAATAGAAAAGACGAGACTCTTTACAGTTTCAAACCGGTGACATAGAAAGTTGATACTGTATATAACATTCCACCTTCAAAAATCATAACAAAAGCAGTCGTGCAACATAGTCTTTGATATCCATTTCTGAGCTGTTAATATGTGCACCGAGAAATTATCTGTGTATAGTATCAAAACCTTCCCACCTTACCTTATACATGTAGTACTATGTAAAGAATTGCCATCTAAACGCAGTCTTCACTATATCTGGCTGTATAAAAGACTGTTACTTTTTTTATATAGGAAGTTATTGTGTCAAAACAATCCTCTGACAGCAGGTGGACTAAATCCTAAGCTCTACTCTAGATACAAAGCTTTCTTTAAGGCACAAATGCATACTGCAATACGGTCTTAATGACACTCACTTGAATGTGTTTCCAGCGGGGGCTCGAATCAACATCTTAGTTCTTTGTCACTGGGTCACCTTGTATCCGTCAATAACGACTCGACTATCCGGGCACCTTATAGATAACGACTAGATTATCTTGGCACCTTATAGATAAAGACTCGACTATCTGGGAACCTAACAGACAACGACTGTCTGGGCACTTTATAGACAACGACTCGTCTATCTGGGTACCTTACAGACAACGACTCGACTATCTGGACACCTTATATACTACGACTAGACTATCTGGACACCTTATATACTACGAATAGACTATCTGGGCACCTTATATACTACGAATAGACTATCTGGGCACCTAATAGACAACGACTCAACTATCTAGGCATGGGCATTTTATGGATAACGTCACCACTATCTAGGTACCTTATAGACAACGACTCGACTATCTGGTCACCTTATAGATAACGAGTCGACTATCTGGGCACCTTATAGACAATGACTCGACTATCTGGTCACCTTATAGATAACGAGTCGACTATCTGGGCACCTTATAGACAACGACTCGACTATCTGGTCACCTTATAGATAACGAGTCGACTATCTGGGCACCTTATAGACAATGACTCGACTATCTGGGCACCTTATAGATAACGATTTGACTATCTGGGCACCTTATAGACAATGACTCGACTATTTGGGGCCCTTATAGACAACAACTCGACTATTTGGGGCCCTTATAGATAACGACTCGACTATCTAGGTATCTTATAGATAACGACTCGATTAGACTATCTGGGCGCCTTATAGATAACGACTCGACTATCTGGGTACCTTATAGACCGACTCGACTATCTGGGTACCTTATAGATGTGTATACAATGGACCCTAGGCCTTGATCCCCAGAGATATATTTAGTATACAACTAACCCTTGATCTTCGGATAAATGTACAATATTGTCTTATTCGAAGAACAGTTACGGAGGCAGTGGAAGATATATCACCTCAGAAAACTCCAGTTAACTAGAATCAAACCCGGGTCATCGGGTTTGAGGTCTAGTACAATGCTACTGGACCTACTTGCCCTTTATACTTATAATTTGAACTCGATACATAGGCTTTCGGTGTAGTATCAGTAATCAGCGACTGGAAAAAATCTTAGTAAAATGTTGACTCTTATATTTTATTGACTAAAGATAAATAACAAAGATTGGGTTTCATCTATATCATTTATATATGTTATTAAAATTAAGACTTAATCAGAAATGATAAATATAATAATTCATTTCAGAAATTTAGATAACACAGTCGTGAATTAACCACTTGACTTAAGCCTCCTCTGAGTTGACGGGGAAAGGGGAGCTGAAAATGGATTTTGGGGGAGCTGAAAATTGATGTTTGGGCAAATTAAATGAATCCATAATATATCGACTTAGTGTATGAATTATCAACCTATATGTAAAAAGAGAAAATATCCCGACCAGCCACTTATAAGACCTCACTTTGATTCGATTTATTTATTTCGAAGATTAAGCACATAACATAGAAAATAAAACCTGAAATGAGATAATACATTTGTATACTATGTGACATGAAAGTATCAAAATTCACATACCAAATTACGAAATACTCATTGAACAGCTCAAAAGAATGAAAATATCATTCAACTCTCTTTTAACACATCATTTCAAAAACATTAAAATAACTCAAAATTAAAGTGTATAATAAAATTAATATTTAATCTGAAATCACCAGGAGTAGTTATATGAAATACTTGTATATAATATTACAACAATGCTGTATTACAATATTTTACATCACACTGACCCCTGATTGCACTAAACTAATCTACATGTATTCACACATTCTGCGTCTAGACTTCTTCATTTAACTACATTTTCTTCATATAGACTTTGCAGAATCAACAGTTTTTAAGAAAATCCATTATACGCTACTACAATACGTCATTCACCCTGGACGTTTCTCATGGGAACGCGCACCCAAGTAAAATTCGCTTTCTGAAATCACATTGATCACGTGATGTATCAATGCTAAATCCTACCGAAATTCTATGTAAAACATATGAAAACTTAATTTCTTTTCAACAAATTTCACCGCATAATCTATTACCTGCGGAATGATTAACATTGTTGACACAAAATTCAAAATCTAAATAACAGAAAAGAAATAAAAATTCACTTATTAGATACTTCGTAAAGATTCCGAACTTTCCGGAATCGGAAGTACTTAATTGCGAATTACGACAATCCCTCCTCTATAATCTTGTTAGCGCTGGCATTAAGCTTAAACAATGTTTACCAAAAATGTGATTGACATAGAGATAAAAATGTTATCATTTGTTGTCACTGGACAATAACATTCTTTACACTCCCCTGCTCTATAGTTGACGTCCCGACAACTACCCAAAATTCAAACTAAATACTTATATCCTTAACAATTATTCGGCTATGCAAAACATAGTTACTAATAAAATACAAAACACACTTATAAAACTTTCAAATGTTTGTTTACTCAATACAACATATCAAGAGCAATATTATACCGGAGGTATCATGAAATTGATTAATTGTGACAAATCACAAATAAAACAAAATCATTTCTTTACCGATAACTCGCATATCAATAAATTAGATTTTGTTATGGTCTCCAAAATATTATCATTACAAATATAAATTTCTTGTTTAGTAGCAGAAACGGGTAAATCAAGCGTATTCGGATCCTTCACAGCTGTAGGTACTGTCTTTGCTCCTCCGTAATGTCAAACGCAAGTCATCGTCATCCTCATCGATACTAACGTCATCCTGCTCCAATATTGTTTTCAAGGCAATACCATCTCCGAAGGTATCAGATGATGGAACGTCTCCTACATTTGACAAATCGTCTCTAGGACCATTCTCCCATGCTATTTCAGCAGTACCACCTTCCACTGACACTTCACCGTCTCCTGCAGAAAGACGCACCGAGACCACTTGTCCTCCATCTGACGCGATAGTCTCAACATTCCCGTTCCTAAGCGCAGGAAAATCCGGTGTCCCAGGATTACGAGGAATATGCGAATGAATATCCTATAATTCATCCTCGTTGCTGTCCTCGCTGGAGTTGCCTCCGCAATCCCTCTGGCGGTCTTGGTCCTCTTCTGTCGTTTCCATCGATGTTGGATTCATTGTGCCCAACAATATTTTTAGAATGTGGTACATGTATCTCCTTCTGTTTATGATCATATGACAGCCGTTTCCTGACCTTACGGTTATCCAATTATTTTGCACGAATGTCTTCAAATAGAGCCAAAACTCTGCGCCAAGTTGCGTTCATCTCTAATACATAGTTTTCCATGAACAAGATATAAATGTGTATTTCTCTTAGTATATTTGAGCCAAAACACCAGTAACCTCATTTTCCCTTGTCTATAAAGCGCCTCCTACCGGATCTTTAACCACCAGATATCCCATATCCGGAAAAGGTTATTATCCCCTGGTTACATTCAATCTGGCCTATTTAGGGTATATCCTGTCCATTGGCTGCAGAACATCTTAGGAATTCAATGACATTAACGGGCATTTTAGTCCCGACAAGATGTTTCCGAAAATACGATTCTGTAACAGCCGATACCTGCACTCCAGTATCCAACAGACATCGTGTTTTCCTCCCCTCGATCGACAGTACCACCTCCGGACAAGTTCCTACAGCTCTGTGTAAGATTGGGCTGTCATTGATTTCATCACCCAAAGTATGGCTCTCCGCCGCAGACTCTATTGAAAATTCTTCGTAGTGCCACTTTCCTCTGTTTTCTTTTGGCTAGGACACTGTCTCCGTAAATATTCAGTACAACCACGGCCGTAACATTTAAGCCCAAGCCAAAGTATATCCTTGTCCTTGTCCCTCAGTTGGTAAAAGAACAACTCTGGTTGGTTTGTGTTAAGTGGACGCATTTCACATTTTAATGCGTCGTCCCGTACTGCTTCGGCCAGTCTGCCCTTTAAAACTACATTCCGACATGGAAAGAAGGAAGTGTCCAAAGCCGACAGGATGTTATTTAGTTGCAGGGAACAACTCACCAGATCTTCTTCTCCTTGACGGTTTCTATGAAATTTTTGCTGTAATATCAGCAAGGTATTACCATCACTGAAAATGGCCATCAATATACTGAGGATAGCCTCTGGAACCTCCTGAATCTGGCTCCTTCCCAAGTTCACCTGTCTGCCTTTCCCTCGTAGATGATCATTCCTTCGCACCCGAAATCTGTTAACCTCTTCCGTCAAGTATTTAAATTCTTCCCGAATTCTTCACTAATTCTCGTAGGGATTTAGTCTCATTCGCCTTTTTCTTTCAATAGTGCCCATCATATTGAAATTTAAACACATGGCTCAACATCTCTGTCAGGGTTTCACAGTCCAACAGCAGGGCCCTCAGCAGGTGCTCCTCATGATCGTCTCGGCCTGGCAATCAGGAGTCAGCATCATCTTCCATCCTACCGGCGACGCCTTTTTTCTTGTGAAAAGAGAAAATAATCCCGACCAGCCAATTACAAGCCACGAGACCTCTGTTTGGTTCGATTCATTTATTTGGAAGATCAAGCACAAAGCATAGAAAATAAAATCTGAAATGTGATAATAAATTTGTATATTATGTGACATGAAAGTATCAAAATTCACATACCAAATTCCAAAATACTCATTGAACAGCTCATAGAATGAAAATATCATTCAATTCTCTTTTAACACATTATTTCAAAAACATAAAAATAACTCAAAATTAAACTGTATAACAAAACTAATATTTAATCTGAAATCACCCCAAATTATATGAAAAATATAATATTTCAACATTTCTGTATTACAATATTTCATATCACACCCCTGATTGCACTAAACTAATCTACATGTATTCACACATTCTGCGTTTAGACTTCTTCATTTAACTACATTTTCTTCATATAGACTTTGCAGAATCAACAATTTGTAAAAGAAAATCCATTCTACACTAATACAATACATCATTTACCCTAGACGCTTCTCATGGGAATGCGCACCCAAGTAAAATTCGCTTTCTGAAGTCACATTGATCACGTGATGTATCAATGCCAAATCCTACCGAAATTCTATGTAAAACTATGAAAACTTAATTTCTTTTCAATAAATTTCATCGCATAATCTATTACTTGTGGAATGATTGACATTGTTGACACAAAATTCAAAATCTAAATAACAGAAAAGAAATAAAAATTCACTAATTAGATACTTCGTAAAGCATCCGAACTTTCCGGATTGGAACTACTTAATTCCGAGTCTCAAATTACGACAATCCATCCTCTATAATCTTGTTAGCACCGGCATTAAGCTTAAACAATGTTTACCCCAAAAATGCGATTGACATAGAGAGAAAAATTCCAATATGACCGTTGACCTCAGTTACTTAGATACACATGAAAGATAGTTCATCAGAAAATACAACATTTAGCACCATAATGTTAACATTTCTTGTCACTGCACAATAACATTCTTTACATTGTATGTGTTTTTTCTCTCACTCATGCTGGTAATTTACTGCATTATTTTTACTGAGAAACATCTATCTCAAATGATTCTGTAATCCTTGTATAATTGAGATTGGTTTCATAATCAATCTAACACGCTGAAAATTGGATATTTGTTTCCAAAACAATCTATTGTTTGTCAATATAGTGGTAAGCCAGGGATATCATCAAAGGGCAGATAACTCATACAACACATATCGTTGATTGCTCTTTTCACATTGACTTATAAAGTACTTGCAAACAGTAATGCTTGTGGTACTAACATATACTGTCATATAGCGTGGAGGGATAATGAACAGTGATTGGTTCTGAAAGGTAAACTGTGGTTATGTTGTTTTCCTTGGTCTGCTAACATTGATAGTACTGATAATTCAGCCTTGACAATGAGTTGCTTCTTTTAAAAGAAAGATTACTAGTAGTGTATACTCATATATACAAATACGGAAGCCCTGGATGCCGTGTAAAAATGATTAAAAACTCGAGTTGATAAGTTGTGTGCACCAGTTCGTATTTTTAACCGTTAAAGATAGGAACATTCGTATTACGTATGACAAGACATTTTGGCTTCAACATTGCCAAAAGCACTGAAAACTAGACTTATGATGCCCTCGGGCACTATCAGTCCACCATATTTATTATAACTACTAGGCCGGTGTCACTGCTGGTGGACTGATAGTTCCCGAGGGCATCATAAGTCTAATTTCAGTGCTTTTGTACTGACATGAAATATATACTTCAATTTTCAGTCATCAAATTAAGTAAATCACTCTAAAACTAAGGAGTATTTCCTTCATGCATAGCTCTGTCCTTAGATATAGTCTTTGGTTCACTTGAAAATAATGAAATTAAGATTACATGTATCATAAACAGAGTGTATGCCTCATATGCATTGCAATAGTTAGCATCTCCTGCTGTATGTAACAACAATCACGGCTTAAGATATATTGGTAGATATCACGTCTGTAGTGTATCAAATATCATTGAGGAGAACAAATTGTCAACAACCCGTCCATATTAACTCTTCTATGGTAAACTGGTAAACTCATGACTGAATTGTCACCTGAGAATCAATCTCATGTTACCGTGTAGTGTAAGAAAAATATGGTTTTAAATATAAGTTTAGGACTGAAATGATACCCTACCCTCACTATAGGTATTGCAGTACCTGAGTTACGATTTGATGTTTTCAATACGATATACTTTTTCAGGGAATAAAGCAATTATCAACTGACAATAAAAATGTGACAATTATTCTTTCCTACTCGAGGTTTGATTGGCGTTTTTCGCTCATATCTAATGAATATTCAAAATAAGGAGGTAGATGTGTTCAGTTTATCCATAATAATATTGTTATCTGCATGTGCTGACGTCAATAGTTACAATGCTTTTCGTTGTATGGTTGACTAACACGAATACAGCTTACTCGCTTTGGTTAAAGCATCATTAATAATAAATTTCTTTACAATAAATAAAGAACACATATACCTTATAATTTAGTGCACCATATTCAGTGAATTATACTAATTATTAAGCGCAGATGAAACAATCGGTTGGGTCGGAAAGAGCAATGCGAATCTCAACCGTAATACGATGATTCGACCTTTTGTGACAATTTTTTCTTTCAGAAAGGGATGGGGCGTCAGCATAGCATCAAACATCCAACTTTAATACTCTGCAATCAGGGAAGGCAAACGGTGTCAGCAAGATACATCATCCCATTAGCTGTAAAATTGGAGGCAGAAGCTGAAACATAGTGTAGACTGACTTTCTTTTGTATGTCAGTACCCGGAACTCATCTAAATAATTACCAATAAAAGGGATGTCAATAGTAAGATTCTCATCAAGATATTAGTCGGTAAAATGGCTATTAAAGCACTGAATGATACCAAATTAATAGTGAACATTGACATATCTCTGGTAATTAGGGATAAGACCGGGTGCCAGGGAGGAGTGAGCGTCTCCACATCTACCGTCATTGCTTGTCGTAGTATAAATAATTTTCTCCCATATTCACAGAGTTATTCTCATATTTACTGCAAAATGATCAGCCTGTCTCCAGCAAGGGGTTGGAAGATAAGCTACACGACCTATTTCGCGCTTAATGTTATCATGACGTCATAAGCAAACACGACATACGTCAACGTCAAGCAACCTAATTTTTGCTCATTTTCCATCAAAACGGAAGGGAAAATGACAAATTTAGGGTCAAATTATTGAAAGAGAGAAGCCTCGGCATGGATTAAGCTAATTTGACACTCGGTTTAGTTCATTTCTCTGTCACCACCGGACAATAACGGTAGATTCTATTAATCCTTGCACAGTAGAATGTATGCTTTCTCGAGTTGAATTTACAATACAGGCAGTGAGGTCATATGCTTATGTGTTTCACAGTAGAGAAATGTAAAGCAGATGTAACTACAAACTGTATGAAGATTCTTGTTTCCTGAAAGGTTTAATAAAATTCCAAACAGCAATTGCTGAGAAGTAAAAAATGAAAAGGTGGAAGCCAGTCAGTGCTCTTGGCGGTCATTTTGAGTTGAAAGATCGGATCGAAAAACACATGGAATACTTGTTTCATGTAAGGTTAGGTACAATTCCATATAGCTATTGCGGATGAGAAGTCGAAAATTGTCAGCCAATCAGAGCCTTTGGAGGTTATCTTTGTTGTCAGATCTGGACAAACACGAAAACTTGACATAGAACATCAAATACTTTATTCTCTAGGACGGTTTGGTGTAATTCCATTCCGATGTAAAGATGATGAATAAATCCAAACCACAAGTCCAAATATCATGAAACCAGAGGACATACAAAACCGGTGAAAATGAAAAACAAATGGAAAATAACAAAATATGTCTACTTGAACAGCATATGTAAACCCCTGTGATGAAGTGAGATCAGGTGCCCGGGGAGAGTGAGTATCTCCTGCTTGCTAACAACACCCGTCACCTATACCCAGTAGAAAGAGTCAAATCGTGTAAATTCCATATTTATTTATATATGGAGAAGTCGAAGTAGCTAACCTTCTAGTATAGAAGGTGTCAAATCTGTGTAAAATGATTGGAATCGGTCTCAGTCCAGAATATCATTTAAAAGACTGGATACCGAGATATCATATGGAATAATAAGAGTCTCGTAACGACCGTAGAACTTCCTGAGTGACGTTGCTAGTCTAGCACATATATAACCCTGGTTGAGCAGCTTAACTGAAAGTCACCTAGCCCTCAGAACAAAGTCATTGTAATTTGAACATGCTCTGGAATAACGTATTAACTGAGATATGAATACGCCGTATGCGGGCGATGATGGAATATTGCTACTTATGAAAGGAAAGTTTGTGATAGCGAAATTGAAATCGTCACGTTTGTCATAGAGTGAGGTGTTCAATTGACCATTAATGTCGAAAGACAACATAATATCTAAATACGAAGTAGAATTACTACTTTCTGTGGTTTCTTTGACCTTCACTTCACTTGGATAGATGATGCTAAGGTAATTCGCGAATAAAAGATTATTAATTGAAAGCAAGTCATCTATATATCTGTAAGTAAAATTGAAGCCAAGAGCCAATTGTTTTTTTCCTTGCGAATGCAAAGACTGAATGAATTCAGCTTCGTATGAGTAAAGGAATATGTCAGCCAGAAGCGGAGCACAGTTAGTGCCCATTGGAATGCCGACAATTTGTTGAAAAACCTTACCTTCAAACACCACAAAAATGTTATCGATAAGAAAGTTCAACATCTGGATGACAGCTGTTTCAGTGTATTTATTTTTGGAATCAGAATTTTCCCCAACAAAGTAAGTTTTATCGTGGCCTATTACTATATATTTGAATTTGCGGCTTCCGTTTTTACTAGTAAATGCATCTGGAATAATTTCCGCTAATCTGTCTTTTAATTTCTTATGAGGGATCGTTGTGTAAAGAGTCGAAAAGTCAAAACACTTGATGGAGTGAATTTTAGTAAAATTTTTTGATTTTAGATGTTCTAACAACTCTTTTGAATTTTTAAGGATCCACATTTGATTAATTCCACTTCTGGAATATACTGTTTCGCAATATCTATGAAGGCCAGATTTAATTTCTGATAATATTTTTGTGAGTAGCATCGATACAGATTTTGTGGAACTCTTCGAGGAACCAGCGATAAAGCGTTGTTTGTAAGGATTTTTGTGCATTTTTGGAATCCAGTACAAATATGGAAGTTCTAAATTTAATTTATTTGAGTCAATACCAAACGTATTGAGGACAGATTTATGATTCTCGGAGGAGGATGTTGCGGTGGAGAAGTCGAAAATGTGTCGGCCAATCGGATTTCTTTGGTGTATATCTTGGTCGACGGACCCGGACAAAAATATAAACTTATCAAAGACATTGAGTACTTGCTTCCGCAAGGTTTGATGAAATTCCATGCGGCGATTCATAGGAGAAGTCGGAAGCTTCAAAACCGTTTTGTAATACACAGGGACAAGAGCATTCTAACATTTGTGCCATCATATCTCTTGCGAGTCTGTCATAAAATCTCTCGTAAATGGTTAAACATACAATGTCTACAGAAACGAAGACATAAATTTAAGCATTGCAAATCTCATATGTAATAGTAAGAGTAATTTAGAAGCAAGGAGTGTGAGGCTCAGTATGTTGGAGAAACTTATTAAACCTTGAAAAATCGTTTTTATTATTATTCATATAAATTTTGAAAGATGCTAGACCTAAATACACTTCTTTCATATTCACGTATTAAATATAAAGGTAGTTATAACAGCATTAAACTTATTGAGGTTGAAAATAATCTTATTGAAGTTGAAAATACTACCAAATTATCTTCAAAAAATGAAATCTGAAGTTGAATATGGCGGGTTTAATGTTGAGCGTTTTTTGATAAAACAAATACAAACCCTATATCCCTTCCGACTCAACGACCAAATATTTTATTAGGATAATATGTCGTTCTTCCGGCCACATGGTCTCATCCCATAAAGGATTTACAATTGTTTTTGCTGAATCCAGCACCACCGATTTTGCAGTGTTTAAAGTTTACTGTACATACCGAATATTCAGCAATACTTTTTGATTATGTACTCATACAATACAAGTATCTTTTTCACATCTTTTTACTTTTCAAAGGAATAGCGCAAAATTTCCCAATTTCAATGTAGGTACAAGAGAAATAACTCTCAAGAAAGTATTACAATCGTTTCTTTAATTACTGTTTCATTCCCAAGATGTTAGTTGTAGCTTTCATAGTGTGAGTTGGTAGTTGCGTACCCTTTGTTTATTTGTACCATGGTTGTTTCGTACTCGTTGTTTATCTGTACTTTGCTGTTTCTTACCTGTTATCTATTTGTACGTTGATAATTTGGTACAAATTGTATATTTGTACTTGGTTGTTTCGTAACCACTTTTTATTGGCTCGTAAATCGATTAACTATACCAAATGAGTACCGTTTGTTACTGAATGGACAGTCCTAAGTCGGTATGGCATATGTCGTACAATCAATACTTTTGTAATGTTATTGCATGTATTTCATTACTTGTTCCCAAGTTGTATTGTACATCTCCTTGGTGACTTCTGCCCTACAGCCAAGTCAGGTGTCTTTCCCTTTCCCTTTGGTACTGCTCTTGTTTCGTTCTCGTTGTTTATTTGTACTGGTGTTGCCTCGTACTAGTTGTTTATTTGTACCTTAGCTGTATCGTACCTGTTGTTTATTTGTACCTTGCCTGTTTCATATAAATTATATATTCTTATTTTTATTCTTTAGAACCGGGGTTATTACGTACTCAGTGTTTATTAGAACCTTGGTTTTTTCATATTCGCTTACAGACGGGCAGAGCACTGTTTACTTATGTTGATGTTGCCTCACATATTTTTGATATCAACATATTATTCTATATATGTTTCGTGTAAAACATTTTATGACCTCTTTTCTTTAAAAAAACCCCCGGTTGATCCTCTGTTCTCTCCATTATTTATAAATTTTAAATGTGTATCCTCTGATTGTGCTGCTTTTGCGGTGAGTGGGAAGGTGGGCGCCCGTAAACCGCTTCACCAACCAATCGAGGGACGTTTGTTACTTCAATTGACCGTCTTAAATCGGTATCGTAACTTCAATACAATCGAATATTTTTTGTAATGTCGGTTTTCCTTGTATATTTTACTATTACCATGTTTTGTGTACATGTCCTTGGACATTTGTGTCATACAGCTTTGTCAGTTGTCTTCTGTTTTCTCTTTGATTTGTACTGTAGTTATTTTGTATCAGCTGTTTACCTTACCTTGTTTATTTCTTACGTGTTATTTCTCTGTATTTTGGGTATTTCGTATCCATTGTTTATTCGCACTGGGTTTTCCCCAGTTTTCAGTGCTTCTGCTAGAAATACATACATACTTCCAATTCAGTGTGACGACAATATGTCACTTATTCTTATCCTAAGGAGCAACTTATCCTAAGAAGTTGAGCTAAATACGTTGTCAGAATGGGTTAAGAGTGTAAGAGGTTTGATACTCACACGTATCAGTAATTAAAAAAGGAACATGAAGACCAGCCATCCGTCTGTCTTCGACGACCCAAGAGTCAGAGAAGAATTCGAAAGAATACATGACAAATATGTGTTAGTACCAGCTGATAAAGCCTCGAACAATATCGTATTTATTTGCAAGGCGTTTTATATAAAATGCCTTTTAGAGGAACTAGGAAATAACAAATCTACTGGAAATCCCACTCACACTCGCTCTACACTCTCACTAGATGAAATTATTAATAACCCTAAGTCAGTGTTCAGTACCTTTAACTTATGTACGAAGGATAGTGAATTCGATTTACCCTATTTATATTGGATCCCTAAATTACACAAAGATCCATATAAACATAGGTTCATTGCAGGATCCAGTAAATGCTCCACCAAACCTCTATCAGCCCTCCTTTCCCAAATGTTATCTGCAATTAAGGAGAAACTTCAGACGTACATGTACTCCGATGTGATTTACTCTCAAAGTGGTGTTAATCAGTTTTGGATACTAAAAACAACTCCAAAGAATTATTGGAAAACTCAAAATTTGACAACTATTAAATTCATTAAGACATATGATCTTGCCTCATGATAAATTAAAAAACAGGCTCTTTAGAATTATTGATATCTGTTTCTTCACCAAAAAGGGTGCACGCAGATATAAATTTATTGTTTTAGGATATCCAGATACATATTTTGTGAAAAACCACTCTGAATCTAAATACAAGTACTCTGAAGATGACATAAAACAATATGGACTTTCTGATTGACAATATATATTTTGTGTTCGGTGACCAGTTCTTCCAACAAACCATCGGAATCCCTATTAGCACTATCTATGCTCCTTTGCTAGCCGATGTGTTCCTTTCGTCGTACGAAATTGACTTTATACAAAATCTTATAAGTGAAAACAAGAAGCAATTGACCTTGTCCTTTAATTTTACATTCAGATATATTGATGATGTACTATCTATAAATAACAAAACTTTGATACATACGTACATACAATATATCCAAAGGAACTTGAAATTAAGTACACTACAATATCAAATCCATGTTCTTCATATTTAGACCTACTTACTGATGTCGACCGAGATGATAAACTTACTAATTCAATTTATGACAAACGTGATGACTTTAGTTTCCCCATTGTTAACTTTCAATATACTAGTAGCACCATTCCTTTATCACCTGCGTACGGTGTTTATGTATCCCAATTGATTCGATATGCGTGAGCGTCATCTGAGTATTGTTCTTTCATTTATCGAAGTCAGTTACTAGGAGAAAAGTTACTCAAACAAGGATATGAGATATCACGACTTATGTCAACATTCCGCAAATTTTACGATCGTTATAAAGACCTTATTTGCTCATATGATGTATCCTTGTCTGATATGTTGACATCCTTATTTCACAGTAAACCATCTGCATTACCTATACTATACAGCAGTATTCTTACTGCTTATGGTATATACCTATTTTGACTACCTCTGTGCCGTTTCCTAATTCTGTGACAGCGAATAATACTATTTCGCTTATACTTATGGCATAACGACGGGTGTGACCGGTCGGCAGGGGATGCTTACTCCTTCATGGCACCTGATCCCACCTGTGTTTTGACAGAGTTTCGTGACTGTTTATATTGTATTTACATATGTGTTGTCGTGTTTCTTCGACTTCGAGTTTTGGATTTCGGAACAAGATCTTGGATTTGTACTTCCTCATGTACAATTCTGTCCTTATATTGATGTTTGGCTCTTACTTTTAAGTCAAATACATAAAATTTAAACGTTATTTACTTTACAACGATAAACAAGTTAACAACCTATATAAATCTTGCTTGTTGGCATGGATCTTTGGATTCCCACAATTTCGGCCTTCAGCTTCACTTAAGGGATATAAAATGTGAAAATGCGCATATGGCGCACTTTTATACACGTTTATATATTCTGATATTTATTGTCTACGAAATAAAGAACACCAAGATGTTGGAATTTCTTATAGATTATATTGTTGCTTATATTTTGTGGGTAAGTTTCCAGCAAAATGTTGGCCCCCAATAGTTACTAAATTCTCCCCACTGACATTTTCCTATGTGTCTGCTCGTCTGAAAGAAACAGTTTCTTGATTCATGTGTACATACAAATACATCGACGAAGCTTCAACAATCCTGACTTTTAAAGATTACCTTAATGGGATTTATTCCAATGAACTCCCTTTCTGTTTTGTACCTCGATATACTCATGTCAATTAAAGATGATGGTTCTTTATACATTTTTTACAACACGACAGTTATGAACTCTGGTTGGTGTTTACATACCGTTATTAATAATCCCAATCAAAGTCAAAGAATCAATATATGATGTAACAAAAAGTATCTAAAGAGTGTGTTCAGAAAGTTAACAAAAAAACCAAACTAAAATAACAATGTCAAACCTCAACCTGCAATAATTTTGTATAATCAGAATAAAATCATCAGCATTTCAGATGACTGGTGCACAAAATTATAACGTATATATATTTAAATATTTGTAACATTTGATGAAAAGAAAACTAAATTAATACACATTAAACACAAAAAATTATAGTTACATAGTACATACATGTAAGTATATCTCAGAATCAGTTTTGCCCATTTTTACGAAGACTTAATAATGATAACATGTTGCCAAAGAGAGAAAAATCCGAAAAAATTAGAGATGAATCATTGTTTTATAACCTGATATCACAACCTATTGGTCCCCTATCAGATTTTGTCTTGATACATAGATATCTCACGCACAAACAGGATTTATGAGTGGGAGACATTTAGGGCAAAATATTGGTTTTATCTATGATTTTATAATCTAAAATCTAAAAATCTCAGGTTTGCTTAATTTAATTGTTTTGAAAAGGCATTTCATTCTATCGCCTTATACTTTGTAAACAATGTTCTAGTTTTCAAGTTGGTCTCATTGAAGATTTTAAAGCTTCAATTTTGCTAAATGGTTTCTTGTCTGAGCATGTATACCATGCATATGGAACATGGGTGGAATCAAAGCGAGCGCCCCCGTATATCTTCCTTTTCTGTGATGATATTCTTTTACTCCTCCTTAAATCTAACAAAGTCATAGAAGGAATTACTATAAAATTCTCAATATAAGGCATCACGTCGGATTTAACCTATCGGCAGGGGATGCTTACTACTCCATGGAACCTGATTCCATTTCTGGGGTGTTCTGTGTTCTTGCCTTTACTTATGATTTTGCTTTTTGTATCGATTTTTGACGGAACATTACTTACTTACTTGCTTACTTCTAAATACGAAAATTTCGTCCAGAGAGCGAAGCTTCTTGCCACGAAACTACTCTCACAAGTATATATTGAGGAACGTTTGAAACTGTCATTGAGATAGCTCTATGATCGATATAGGGATTTAGTGCAATTTCAGATTCCTCTTTCAAGAATGTTAACCGATATTTGGGGACCTGGCCATGGAAACTAACCGTCTTAACTTTTTGACTATGCTTGATTTGATATAATACGTATATATAAAGACATTTGTTCACGTGCATTTCCGACGCCGGAATTTCAGTTACACAACATGTTACGCCTTGAATAGGAAAATTTGACTTCGTGTTATTGTCTCCTTCATGTGTTCATACGTGTATAGTGTATATTTATGTATTTACTTTCTCGACTTGAAAAGTTGTTGCAGATTTTGCGACGGGTGTTTCATACAACCAGGGGACGCTTACTCTTACCGGACACCTGGTCTCATCTCGACTTTATTGGGGTTCGCATTTGTCTGAATATGACACTATACACAATATTGTCCTTTTATTCCATGGACTAGGAGATATGGTTTACCCTTCGGTACTTCTTCGTTTTGGTATCTTATTGTTTTACTTATAAAGGATGGATGAAGAAATTAATTTATTGCAGCTTTTGGTATTCTAAAACGTTTTTCAAAATTATGTGAGTTAAAAGTAAAGAGTTCAAAAACTAAGCTTTTATAGGCAAGACCTAAAACATTTAGTAAAGTATCAAAATACTCAAGGTAAAAACTGGATTGGGGTACATCATTCGATTTGTTTGGCATTGAATTTTTTTGTAATTCTCTCACACTATGATTCCGATGTCTTCTGTTTTCTTTTGAAATAAATTATCATACATATGTACAAGATCCGAAGGACCATGCCATTATAAAACAATGAAGCAGGCTTTTAATGACTCCATAAAACAATCACTGCAGTAAAAAATCTTATTATACAAAACTCAATCATTTGTTGAGTTCTTTACCCATTCTTACTGATAATTTGTTTAACTTATTTGGGATCGAAAGCATGATAAATATGATAAAACTGAAAAGGAGAGTCATTGTAGTTAATTGCATGACACAGCTCTAATGATTATATGTTAAACCAACTACATATGTATATAAAAATATCTAAAATTTATCGGGGATGGTAAACATAATAAACATGATAAAAAGTCAAAAATATTCAAGTCAACAAATGTTAAATCTCTTATCACTTCTCTAAATTGTACTTGGATCAATAGAATATTGAAATGAGGTCAGATTAGACGGTTATTTTGTAAATTACCACGGAAATGGTTATGTAAAACTTCTTACAGACTGTTATAAATTTATATTATATATATTGTCTGATTTACAAAACAATTTTTGTTGAAAAGAGGTATTAAAATGTTTCTCTTGTCCACTTTGGCACATTTCTAAATTATAATCCCCCCACCAAAAAAAAAAAAAGTTTTAAGTTATCTATATTGATCAAAGGTACACAAGCAATGTAAAAATAATTGAAGACATTTTTGATGATGAAAGGAAACTGTTGACAAATAAGTGCACTGGAGTGGTGAGTGATATTAACTATTCTGAATCGATAAAAATAAATTGATTTAAAAGTACATGAATTCATTATATTTATACCTCTACTATAAGTATTTCAAGAGGTATTGCGTTTAAAAATACCAACATAACATACTGCCAACGGAAAATGCAAAACTGTTGCACATACAAAATAAAATTAATTTACTCTAAAGATACTAGATGAATTTTTCAAACTTGCATTCATAGCTTACAGCCATGTGTTTTTCATGTTGCATTTAGCAACTTTGATATCACTAACACTTTGGTAGCTAACTATTTTACTACGTATATTTAAGGCACATATCGTTTCAATGTGTTTATCATCGGGTTACCATAAATAAGAAGTATATGTAAGTCACTGCGTATTCTATTATACCATCGAGTGAAAAATACGCTTGTATCAAAGTCAGCGTGTGGTAGTGAAGTTTGACCATATATTTCATGATTCTTTGTAGCGATTTGTAATTGGACTCACTGACACATGATTAGAACTTTTCATGATTCTTTGTAGCGATTTGTAATGGGACTTACTGACACATTATTAGAACTTTTAAACAGCATTACTTCATTTAGGCATCGGTTTCCTCTTTATATTAAAATAATCACGATTGGGGAATGACAATTTTCTGCCTCATATATATTGCCGTAAAACAGTATCAAATTTGTGACGTTTTTTCTAGCGCCTTAATGTGTTTTATGATGCATTGAAATCAGCGTCATTTATTGGAGATGAGTGAACATTTGCGATTTCATCAGTAATGTCAACCCTTTTGGGAATTCGAGATAAACTGAGTTCGCGGAGGAGACATTTACAACCACTACTCTGTCAAGTGGTAATAAATACTCATGAAATGATTCATATTATGTAAAACAAGTATGCAATATGACATTTCCCCAAAAAGTACCCGTTAGCCAGTGTTTTAAACTAACGGACAAGGCGCATAATGTAAATCTCTAAATATCTTTAGGAAGGTAGGGATAGGAAAATATGTTAAGTGACATAAACATAGGCAATCATAGGTTGTCCATCTGTTAGCGAGATACGCTCCCTGAACTGTGGGAGGCCCAACAATCATTCGTAGGTAATACACGACAGAGATATATGTATACATGTAAGCTAAATGCACGTGACAGCGATTTCCAGAAGAGCGTTAATGAAATAACATTCTACCGATAATTTGCCATATGTAACTAAATAAATAAGCCTGCTTATTTAGATTCTCAATACCATTACTGACAACATACGTAAAATGTATTTAGCTTTTAAAGATCAAAATCCAATGATTTTCGCAGGTGAAAGGTGTAACGCAATCTCATAGTCGATAATGGTAAATAAGTACCAATCCTTTTATTTTCCTGGAAGCAGGAGGTAGGAGCTCTAACTTAATTATTTCACACTATATATCTACCCCAGACAAAGCAAAGATAACAACCAGTATGTCTCCGATACTTTATCTTATGAACATGAAGCTTATACTATCTTATCTTAATGCTTTGTAAAGATTTGTTCTTTAATGGCTTATATTATTATGATTATGAATGTGGCTCTTGTGCTTTTTGCAATCCATCAGTGACCATTGCAGAATGATGTTTTCATTTTTCACACGATGTGACATTGTTTCACAATGATTTATTAAGGAAAGATATAATTTACAAGGTGAAGTTCATAAGCAAAGAAATTGGTGGGCTCGTCTCATTTTTGGCTGAATTTTGAAATAGTCTCACATACCAAACATAACGCCCCGTTAAGCCTTGTAAAGAGAAAAGTACTTATAGTACAGAGAGACGGATACATTTACCAATACTGGTATTAGTATAAAATGATAGATGTTTAAAACTTTTAGTGTAACAGGCACATATCATCATATCTATAGTAGAATATCAGGATCTTGTAGTGATTTAATTGTTGACCACATTGTCAGACATAAAAACACTCAGACCCCTTAAGTCTGCAAAGAAAACATTTTTGCATAACACAAGTGGACAATAGACTGATAGAACTAAAGCATATCTTGAAGTATTGAAATGAGTATACACTATCTAGCTAAATTTCGTTATTTATAGCTGACCAATTTAAAAATAGCATTTACATCACAGACAGAAAGAGATGTGCAGCGCCATATGGCCAAGATTGCTCAATCGTAACTACTCGGCCATTTCCGTAATAGATATATAAGGTGTATTCTTACACAGAATTGTTGGTTGGTTGGTTGATTGGTGTTTTATGTCGCTTTCAACAATATTTCAGTTATATCGCGACATGGAAGCAGGAGGTTACCAACCTCTTAAACATAGTGGCGCAACCCGGGAATGGAACCCGGATCGTCGGCGCCGCAAGCTAAGCGCTTAACCACTACACCAAGCATGCCCCACAGAATTGTAATCTTGTGTAGTCTCCATGTGTATATAGTTTTGATTACATCATTATATCATAGTACATGCGTTCGTAAATAAATAGTTACTGTTTGAATTTTCACATTTTCATTACAATTTCTACATGTGTGTTGGTATTGAGCGAAAAATAAGATGCATTCTCCGCAGTGGCGGATCCAGGATTTCTGAAAAAAGGGGGAGGGGGCACATATGTATTAGCCAAACTACTCTGCCATTTTGGTGCCAAATCTGTATTTTTAATTGTAAATATGTGGCAAAAAAATAAATCCGCCACTGCTCTGGAGTAGATAATATCACGTCAACAATAAAGCGACCCCATCGCAAAAGACGTGGAAAAATTGTCCCCGTCTAAACTAATAGGTTTTTTCACCTCTCACCTTCCTTTAGTCCTAACAACTGTAGTAATAACTAATAAATAAATGTGATGAATTTAATTATATTATATAACATCACAATAAAACAAACAACGTGTAGCGTGTTGGTGTGTGTCCGAACTTTGTACTAGGGAATATAAGCTGAATACATCGTTCATTACTGAGACGTAGAAGGAGGGAAAGAACACCGTGATGATACTTGCAGTGAAAATGTGGCCAATGTGGATTAAAATCTAATATATGTAATCCTCAGTTTAAATAGCGTCACAGTCACTACAAAATTGACATAGGCCATCCTCTCGGATAATGCAAATGAAACAGGATAAAAAGATACCTGTACACCTGTAATGTTACACATATCCGGAATCTTTTGTATCGTTTTGGTTTTAAAAAGTAAGTGAGGCACTAGACCCTTTCACGTTAACTGTGGGACTGCAATACAATAATTGCACAGTACAAGATCTCAATGAAGCCAACTTCATGGATTTCCCGGAATTCTCTATAATATCATTGGACAGTCAGACTAGAAACATGGAGCTACGACAGCAACGCTCACTCACAGACAAAGGTCTTGAGGTTTATGAAATTCATGTGAAAAAATATAAACACTCACTTCGTGAAATAGAAGAGGAATTGATGTCTGTTATACACTCAACAGCATCCTATCCTCCTGTTGTAGTGATGGGTGAACTTAAACTGAATTCTGAACGCTATTTATATGCTCACATAACATTTTGTGAATATCTTGACAGTATGCGCTCATAACTAAGTGACACTGAGAAAAATAATGCTGTCACCAAGAAAGAAAATTTTACGTCCTTTATTATAAAATAAATAGTAAAATAAAATAAATCATTTGGAATCAGTTTCGGCATGCAATGTGATTTAAGAAGAACACACTGAGAGTGAAAGTATAGTCAAAACAACATTGGCTGTTCCTGAGCCTAATAGACACTCATTCCCCATACAGAAAGAAAACCACAATCAAAAACTCACTCTTTAAAATCACGCTTAAGTGCAAAATCAGAACTATCATCATCACACTCACATGTCAGTTTACTTTATGCACGACAACAAGCTAAACTAGAGGAGGCTCTTGTACAACTGCAATTCGCAGAAAAAGAGGCTGATATCCTCAGAGAACAAGCAAATTTGAATGCAAAGTTACAGATTCTTGAAAGCAAAAAATAAAAAAATAGAACCAGGTAGAGGAAGTTACACAAGGACTTAATGCAATAGATGAATATCTTGATCATGCAGAAACAGACTCAAATGCAACTGCAAATGACGTTGGATTGTCGAATGCTACCAAAACGCGAACGAGGTAGTATGTTCGTGAAGTACAGTCACATTTACCACCAAGAAATGTCGCTCACAATCGTGTATCAATTATTGCACATATAGATGAACTGCAAAGTGGTGATCTTAATCATTATACCGGTATTGTACCTCAAAATATCCACAATACTAACTCTTTTGATTTGAATGCAAACCAAGTTCAGCCAACAATGAATACTTTTCTGAATCCTCTTGCTACACCGTTCGTCAAAAAAGAGAGGAAAATATCTGTTTGGGGTTTTCTAAATATATAATTAAAAAGGATATGTTACTAAAACGCATTCATGATTTTGATGATAGACCTGAATTTTTTGGGCTGTGGAAAAATTCCTTCCAAGCTGAACTAAATGTCAGTGCTGCAGTCCTCCTTGATCGCTACTTAGGACCGGATTCCAAGAAGCGTGTGATTAGCATCCGTACAGCAAATTATAGTGATCCTAATCATGCCAAGCACAGAATTTGACAGCGGCTGTTAGATACCTACGCACGACCTGAAATGGTTGAATCTTCAGTTCAGCAAAAATTACCAACAAAGACTCAAAGCGTTTCTATGCGTCTCTATGACCTGTTTGATATCGTAGTGGAGATTGATTCATTAAAAAAAAATGAGGACAAATTCAAAAGCTTATTCGCAACTTATGACTCTTCTGCAGGAGTTAACATAATATAGTAAATAAACTCCCGTATCAGTCACAAGTGAAATGGACTACAGAGGCTAGTAGGTACAAGGAGGAAAATGACACAGCTTTTTCACCATTTTCAGTTTTTGCGACTTTCATGGAAAAGACTGCTCGTAGGTTAAATGATCCGTCCTTTGTATTTGAAGACTCTTACAAATCAAAACCAGTAAATGGTGAACAAGGTGCACTTCCTGCCTTTGTAAAAAGATTAATGTATCGGCAGTACAATAAGTCAAAAGACCATAATGCCCCTTGCATAATACATCACATAGCTTAAATAAGTGCATCCAATTTCGACAAAAGCCGATACAGGAACGGAAGTAAGGGACTCTGCTTTAAGTGTTGCGGTCATAAGCCCCACATAGCAAATAACTGTCGCTCAACTGTTAAATGTGGTGTATGTTAGGCTACCTACCCTACAACTTTACATGAAGATAATGTTCGATCTGAGAAACAAACTATTGCATCACTGAAGAGACATAAGTTGTCGAAATGCGCATCTGGTGCACAAAATCAAAAGGTATATATGTTATGTATTTATTATAACCACTAGGCCGCTGTTGGTGGACTTATAGTCCCCGAGGGCATCATAAGTCTAGTTTTCAGTGCTTCTGTACTGACATGAAATATATACTTCAATTTTTCAGTCATCAAATTAAGTAAATCATTCCAAAACTAAAGAATATCTCCCTCATGCATAGCTATGTCCTTAGAAAAATTCTTTGGTTCACTTTTCGGTCATTTTGGTTTCAACACTGCTCTTCAAACATTTAGATATGAGAATTCCAATCATTCGGCCACGAGCATCACTGAAGAGACATAAGTTGTCGAAATGCGCATCTGGTGCACAAAATTAAAAGGTATATGTGTTCTATATTTATTGCAACACATGAACAGTCTACATAAAAATAGTGCCCCATTACTAGAATCTGAAGCAACACCATTGTATTCAATGTTATCTGGATCGAGCAAATCTTATTAAAAAAAACTTTACTTGTTCGAGTCTACCCAGATGGACAACAAGACTGTGCTCTCGAACTATACGCTATTATTGATGAAGGGCAATCGTTCGCTGGCAAAATCATCACTTTTTGATCATTTCAAAATCTCGGGACCAGAATTACCATAATCTCTCATTTTGTTCAGGATTATCAACAGAGTATGACCGTAGGCGCCCAAATCTCGTCATTGAGTCGTTGGATTCTTCATGCAGAATGAAATTACATACACTTATTGAGTGTGATCAAATACCGAATCAAAGAGATGAAATCCCCTCGCCGTTATCAGCGAAAACACACTCACATCTCAGTGTAGTGACTGAGGCAGATGTTATGCCACCTATTTGAGAAGAGTGTCAAATACTTTTACTCATTGGACGAGACATCATATTATTGAGCACCTTTCGCACAAAAGCTTAGGCTTGGCTGGGTCATAATAGGCGATGTATGTCTCGGTACATGTCACAAACCTGATCTCTGTAATGAGGACTTTCACATTAAAGGATGGACGCACAGCATTGTTTCAACCCTGTATGAAAGAAAAAAGAGGAGTTACTGGCTCAGTTATGTGGCAGAAGTCACCATGGAGCTATACAATACATGAATATAAATAATATAATAGCACATATAACACATTACAAAAATATTTGATTGTAGTGCAATTACGATACCGGCTTAGGACGGTCATTCATTTTGACAAAAGCCAAACAAATGGTGTGGTTAACCGGTTTACGGGCCCACCTTCCCACTCACCGTAACAGCAGAACAATTAAAGGACGTACATTTAAAAATTTATAAATAATCCTCCATGTAAAGAACAAGGGTCAACATGTATCGCATATTGAGAGGTCATAAAAATATAAACACGTAAGGTATTGTAAAAAACGTAATAATATAAAAATATATGCGACATCAACATGATAAACTGTGCTCTGCCAGTCTGAAAGCGAGCTTAGACACTAGATCTGAAGGAGTCCCGACTAACAGTCAGAGGGGACAAGGTTCAGGACCATGTCTCCTCTGAAAGAGGTTTGGACAAGGCCCGTCATATAATCCCCAACGCCCTGTTAGTCAGCGTGCAACGTTCAAGTAAAAGTCTGCATAAGGCTACAAGGGGGCCAAATACAAGACCTATAGTCTTTTTGATGATCTCAATGTCATACTGTCTATTTAGGAGACGTTTGACTATTTTATTACATGATAAAATAACGTTATTGGAGCCTTTTACTTTCCTTAATTTATATACGGGATCACCGTAAAAATTAGAATGGGAGATTCCATTGGATACATAGTGTTGAAAAGAAATATTTCCAAATTAAGATAGAAGTTCTGATTAAGATCAGAAGAATTTGCCGAATGTTTTTTCTAAGCTTGTGATATCTGTAACCCTGAGTTAAAAGTTTAGTAGTAATTGTAAATTTCGTTTATGAAAGTCCAAAACATCGGTGCCGCCTCTGACAAATCGAACTAATTGAGATATATAGATACTATATGATGGGAGTCGAGGGACATCGCCATCCAAGTAAGGAAAATTTACAATAGGAAATCCAAAATCCTCACGTTTATCATAAATATTAGTATATATTAGGTGGTTGATAATTTTGATGTTCAAATCTAAGAAAGATGTAGATTTATCTCAAGTATTAGCTTTATTCAATTTGAGCTCTGGTGGATATATTTCTGATATAAATTGTTCGAATTCAGGGTTGTCGATAACCAAAATGTCATCCAGATATCTGCAAGTATTATTAAATTTTTTTCAATGAGGTCGAAACGTTTTGATTTTTGAATAGACGCCATAAAATCCCTCTCATAACAATAAAGAAATAAATCTGCTATCAGAGGCGCGCAGATAGTACCCATAGGAATCCCAACTATTTGTTGATATATCTTGCCATCAAATTGCACAAAAATATTATTCATGAGAAAATCTAGTGCTTTACATAATTCCTTGCAAGTCCAGTATTTATATGAAGTATATTGTTTGTTGGAAAAGAATCCAGAGTTATTGGAAGTACATATGTAAGTTTTAGATTCTCTGTGAAAACACCATTGTATAAGAGACAGCAACTTGCTTTTAATCAAATCATGAGGCATAGATGTATAAAGTGTAGAAAAATCAAATATAGAAATTTGAGTCGCTTTGAAATTCAGTGAAAGAAGTTTGTCTATAACTTTATGAGAATTTTTAATTGAACAAAAGTGATTGATGTTACTATTATGAAATGCGACATCACAATATTTGATAATATGATCTTTTATAGCAGTTAGAGCAGACGTAATATGTTTCGATAGTACCGTAGTAGAGCAGTGGCTAGAATTAGATATGAAACGTGATTTATATGGACTTTTATGTAGTTTTGGAAGCCAATACATGGTTGGTAGATCAGATTTATCAGTTTTAATTTTGAAGTCGGACATGGTCATGAGGTGATCGTGCAAGGTGCTGTCTTTGAGGTAGGGCTTTCCACATATGTATGAGTGGAGTTTAATTCGTTTTTAAGTACTTCAATATAATATAGTTTTCAAACAACTATTATGTTATTACCTGCTTTATCAGCAGGAACAAAGACTAATAGAATCTATCACCATCACTGGTGGTGGTGGTTGATTCTTTTTCTCCCACGTTAGTTTACGAATCCTGCAACGCTTACATCATCGTAGTAAACTTTATAGTAGCGGATGAAAATATCGAGTGATTATGAATGAAGCCGATTTACTCACTCCATCACCGCCTCACATTCCATTTGCCGCAATTGTAAATAAACCATAAGGCGAAATAGCTTTTAAAGATATATTGAACAATTATATGATTCAAATCAATATGATAAATCGCTATTCAAACTTTACACAATATATTTGATTTAAAATGTCCAGTCTTTTCCAACTCCATATTTGACGTCATCAAGCGCGCACACATGATGTCACAGCCCACTGTACTGTATGTCTGTAGAGGTGTGCGCGAGTGTAAGACTACACAACATTTAACAATTGCTAGTGTTATGATTTGAATGTGAGCAAAATTACATATTAATATTAAAAGTGCCTCCATGGATTGACGCTCCGTGAAAAATAGAGTGAATTGGATTATTTGAATGTGCGTTCCAGGAGAAATTCTGCTCGGAAATTGAGGATAGACGGGAGGTGAGGTAAGTTCTGTAATTTTTTCGACATTTGGCAATGATTTGCTGGTGTTTTTGATATAGAAGAATGCAAATGAGTTGCAGTTTTTGCGGAGTTGCTGGTAGAAAGGATCGAAGGACGAAAACAAAAGAAATAGTTCGTTATTTACGGTTTCGAAAATGCTCACGTGAATTTGTTATCTTACCCCACCCCATAAAGATAAGGAAATCTTACCCAGCTATTTTTATAGATATTTCTGTCCATAGTGGGAGAAATATTTAGCATGTAAGTGGACAGGGGTCCAGATGGATGTTGGACAGCTCCGTTACCTTTTAGACAAAACCATCAATGTCTTCCCAACAATAAGCCACAAGCATTGTAAAGAGCTTCTCTGTTGGATGCAAACTTAAAGCGAAACCCTGAAAATGACCCATGTTTTAGGCTTCATTAAGAAAATTCTTGACTGCGAGCATGCAGAAGAAGCACCAGAACTGGATGATGATAGTGAATGTTGGTACTTACCACTCTTTGCAATATACCACCCTAAAAGGCCCGGGAATATTAGCTGCGTATTTGACCCATCTGCGAAATAAAAAGGCATCAGTCTGAATGATGTATTATTAACGGGACCGGATTTGATGAATTCACTATTAAGAATACTATTGCTATTTCGAGAAGGCCTTGTTGCGATAACAGCTTGTATAGAACACATGTTTTATCGTTTCTCAGTTCCTGATAAACTTCGTAACTTCCTCAGATTTATATGGTACAAGGACAATGATCCAAATCAAGAATTGATAGAATACCGCATGATTAGCCACGTGTTTGGAAACAGCTCTTTGCCAGCAGTGGCAACCTTTGGACTTCGTAAATGCGTAACTACTGCAGACGAGGATGTTAAAATCTTTGTTCTCAACAACTTTTATGTTGACGATGCGTTGATGTCCGTTGACACCTGTGAAGAGGCCGTAAGTATACTCTCTCGCACTCAAAGTACCTGAAAGGAAGAGGGAAATATTAGGCTACATAAAGTTTCATCAAACTCTGTTAAGGTGATGAAGTCTTTCCCTACAGATGACCTAGCGAAGAAGTCATTGACATCAATCTAGATTTAAGTTAAGCACAATTACATCGCAGCTTATGCGTTATTTGGGACATATTCAAGGATTCGTTCCTTTTCAAGTGTACTGCAACGTCAGACCATTCACTAAATGGGGTATGTTGGCAACAATCAACAGTTTATATGACCCTACTGGATTTGTGCCACCAGTAACTATCCAAGGAAGTTCATTCTTCAAGACGTTATGTCTACAGTAAGCGACCTCTCACCAAAGAATATTCTACGCTTTGGAAGGACTGGAAAGATTCACTTGAATCGATGATATACTCATCTTGAGTCGACCCAAATCAGCCGGAGAAAACTGCTTGTATTCTCTGATGCATCTACTAGAACAATAAGTGCAGTAGCATATCTTAGGATATTCGACATTAATGGAAGAAAAAAGAGGAGTTACCGGCTCAGTTATGTGGCAGAAGTCACCATGGAGCTATACAATACATGAATATAAATAATATAATAGAACATTTAACACATTACAAAAATATTTGATTGTAGTGCAATTACGATACCGACTTAGGACGGTCATTTAATTTGACAAAAGCCAAACAAATGGTGTGGTTAACCGGTCTACGGGCCCACCTTCCCACTCACCGTAACAGCAGAACAATCAAAAGACGTACATTTAAAAATTTATAAATAATCCTCCATGTAAAGAACAAGGGTCAACAGGTATCGCATATTGAGAGGTCATAGAAATATAAACACGTCAGGTATTGTAAAACACATAATGGTATAAAAATATATGCGACATCTACATAATAAACTGTGCTCTGCCAGTCTGAAAGCGAGCTAAGACCCTAGATCTGTAGGAGTCCCGACTTACAGTCAGAGGGGACGAGGTTCAGGACCATGTCTCCTCTGAAAGAGGTTTGGACAAGGCCCGTCATATAGTCCCCACCGCCCTGTTAGTCAGCGTGCAACGTTCAAGTAAAAGTCTGCATAAGGCTGTAGAGGGGCCAAATACAAGACCTATAGTCTTTTTGATGATCTCAATATCATATTGTCTATTTAGGAGACGTTTGACTATTTTATTACATGATAAAATAACGTTATAGGAGCCTTTTACTTTCCTTAATTTATATACGAGATCACCGTAAAAATTAGGATGGGAAATTCCATTGGATATATACTGTTGAAAAGAAATATTTCCAAATTTAGATAGAAGTTCTGAATAAGATCTGAAGAATTTGCCGAATGTTTTTCTTAGCTTGTGATATCTGTAACCCTGAGTTAAAAGTTTAGTAGTAATTTGTAAATTTCGTTTATGAAAGTCCAAAACATCGGTGCAGCCTCTGACAAATCGAACTAATTGAGATATATAGATACCATATGATGGGAGTCGAGGGACATCGCCATCCAAGTAAGGGAAATTTACAATAGGAAATCCAAAATCCTCACGTTTATCATAAATATTAGTATATATTAGGTTGTTGATAATTTTGATGTTTAAATCTAAGAAAGGATATTAATGGATATCAACACGTAAGCATTGTACATGGTGAGGCAAGAGTGGCTCCCACACATGGCCACACCATTCCGCGTTTGAAATTATGCGCCGCAGTTCTTGCTTGCAATATCAAGGATGCAATTTCCCAACACTTGACATTCGACATCGACTCAACAACGATGTACACAGACAGTAAAATCGTGTTAGGCTACATAAACAATGAACGTCGTAGATTTTATTCTCTGTCGGTAACCGTGTGGACATAATCCGCCAATCAACTTCTCCTAGTCAGTGGACTTACATATCATCAGAGGAAAATCCAGCCGATATAGCTACACGATCTATCGCCGTAACTGACTTAACACAAAGTGCTTGGATCCAAGGGCCGTCATTCTTGCTTGACTTAAGACTACAAGAGAAATTTTCCAGTTGGAACAAACCTTTGCGTGCGATACCGTATTTGACTCGATTAGCTAGGTATTTCACAAATTCACAGGAACAACATTAACCATTTGCATCACCACCTACGAGTCATGATTTTCAAGATGCAGAGACAAGTGTGTTGAAAGTTGTTCAGCTTTCCAGCTTTTCTAGAAAAATTACTGTTTTTATGGAGGGGAGGAACATCTACAGCTCAAGCATTATTCTGTTGCTTTCTCCATTTCTTGATGAAAACGATATATTACGTGTAGGAGGGCGTTTAAAACGTTATAACGCAACAGACACATTGGAATTTCATCCCGTGATTGTTCGGAGAAAGCATCATGCTGGAGAGCTTATTATTCGACACTGTCATGAAGGTGTTCAGCATTAAGGACGCCACTTAACAGATGGTAAAATGAGAGATTCCGGATACTGGATCATAGGAATGAAACGCGGGTTACCTCACATATTTATAAATGCTTTATGTGTAGAGAGCTGGGAGGAAGGTGTTGTGAAAAGGTCATGGCAGATCTACCCGAGGAAAGAATAACACCCTCTCCACTTTTTACCTTTGTGGATATGGACACGTTTGGTTCGTGGAATGTTGTGGTCAGACGTTCCAGGAATGGTCAACTCAATCCGAAAAGATGGGGAATATTATTGACCTGTCTTGTTTGCCGAGCTGTACACATAGAAGTAGTGGAAGAACTAAGTAGCTCTTCATTCATAAATGCATCAAGGAGGTTCATATCCTTAAGAGGCCCACTTCGTCAATTTCAGATCGTAGGACAAACTTTGTTGGAGCCGCTAAGAAAATGGTATAGACTCCATCTTCGTAGAGGATCCTACAGTCAGGACATTTTAAACCAGAATCACATGGATATTTAATCCTCCTCATGCGTCACATTTTGGAGGTGCATGGAAGAGGATGATTGGGATGACCAGCAGAATTTTGGATGCAACGTTGTCGCGCAATAACTCAAAAGGAGTGAAATACTTACAACGTTTATGGCGGAAGTGTGTTCCATCATCAATTTAAGGCCAATAATTCCTGTCTCCTAACATACTGCTCACTCAGAAGATAAATTCTCTCCCTAATTACTTACCCAATCTTGATGTTAAGGATGCATATCGCGCTCAGTCGAAGCATGTTGTCGTTCTTGCGCGGGAATTTTGGAGAAAGTGGCGCGAACAATATCTCTCTGGTCTTCAAATTAAACGCAGGTAGACATCTGCTAAAGAAAATCTCAATATAGGGGACATAGTGCTTATGCGAGATGACCAAGAATAAAAGAATAGCTGGCCGATTGTTATTGTTGAATAAATATATCCTAGTGGGGACAATCGTGTGCGCAAAGTGCAGATACGTGTTGCGAAGGACCGAAAACATTATATCAGACCTATATGTCAACTCGTGCCTTTGCTCTCTGATTGACTTTAATTCATAGATTTCATTCTCATAGATAATCAATAATTTAAAATATTTTAACTTTCTTTCAAACACTTACAGTCATGTATTTTTCTTCTTTGTGTACCCTTTCTTATTAGTATTAGACACACTAATCCATGATTTTTCTTCTATTTTCTTTACGTTTTTCAAGCATTTTTAGATAAATATCTAGGATATTTGTAAACAAATAAAAAATCATTTTTCCCATATTCCCAGAGTTATCCTCATTATTTGTCTAAATGTCAGTCTTTCTTCCACAAGGGAGTGAAAGATAAGCGACACACGCTTAACCGGAAATGACGCTGACCCAGTTACTGGCATCTAACTGACGTCATTGTATATTGAATGCGACGTAAGGCATTTGTGAGGTTGTAGATTTTCTGGTAGTTGATTATGTACGGTTAAGTAAAGCGTCAGCATTTTCAAATATACATGTATTCAGTAATTTTATGTGCTTCAAATGATACTCATTAACGTTGTTTGTTCTCGGCGGCTAAGTGAATGAATCTATAGTGGGTTGGCTCTTTTGTGAAATGCGTCAAACGTGTTGTTCCGGATAGAAAACCAGATCCGCACAAACGCACATGTCAATGTTTGCAAACAAACCTTGTTGGTAATAGTAAGTATATAATTATGCAGACTCATAGTTCACAATCAAGATCACAAGATAATTCACCTTTATATCGTCAGAAAGGGTTTCATTTCTTCTCGTCAGAATAAGATCAATATTTTTACATTAAGAAATAAAACTATTAGAAAACGTAGGTCACATGGTTGTCGCCGTAATCGTAACATCAGAAAATGTAATCCTTTAAATAGGTCATTAAACGATCTATTTATCGCAAAAAATAATGGCGGTCATGAACTTTTGCATGCACTATCCTCTATTCCGGTAAATAAATTGAAACCTATCCTGGAAGAAGCTGATCTTCGAAGTTTACGCAATTCTGATTGATTTAAACTCAATTTGTTGAGTTAATTTGTTGATATAAACTAAACTTGCAAGGAATTATGTAAAGCACTAGATTTTCTCATGAATAATATTTTTGTGCAATTTGATGGCAAGATATATCAACAAATAGTTGGGATTCCTATGGGTACTAAATGCGCGCCTCTGATAGCAGATTTATTTCTTTATTGTTATGAGAGGGATTTTATGGTTTCTATTCAAAAATCAAAACGTTTTGACCTCATTGACAAATTTAATAATACTTGCAGATATCTGGATGACATTTTGGTTATCGACAACCCTGAATTCGAACAATTTATATCAGAAATATATCCACCAGAGCTCACATTGAATAAAGCTAATACTTGAGATAAATCTACACCTTTCTTAGATTTAAACATCAAAATTATCAACAACCTAATATATACTAATATTTATGATAAACGTGAGGATTTTGGATTTCCTATGGTAAATTTCCCTTACTTGGATGGCGATGTCCCTCGACTCCCATCATATGGTATCTATATCTCAATTAGTTCGATTTGTCAGAGGCTGCACCGATGTTTTGGACTTTCATAAACGAAATTTACAAATTACTACTAAACTTTTAACTCAGGGTTACAGATATCACAAGCTAAGAAAAACATTCGGCAAATTCTTCAGATCTTATTCTGAACCTCTATCTGAATTTGGAAATATTTCTTTTCAACAGTATGTATCCAATGGAATTTCCCATCCTAATTTTTACGGTGATCTCATATATAAACTAAGGAAAGTAAAAGGCTCCTATAACGTTATTTTATCATGTAATAAAATAGTCAAACGTCTCCTAAATAGACAATATGATATTGAGATCATCAAAAAGACAATAGGTCTTGTATTTGGCCCCTCTACAGCCTTATGCAGACTTTTACTTGAACGTTGCACGCTGACTAACTATTTTTTCTTTTTATTTTATTTTCATATCATAAACCCTTTCCTCGTATTCCGTCTCTTCCACCCAAGCAGCAATTTCTCAAAATTAAATTTATGAAGAAAGGCTTCGATCTACTTAACATTTCTAATATTTTCCGTGATTATAGAGTCACATCTAAAATCCCCCAATATTTTGAGAATTTAGAACCTCCACTTATTTGTTACCAGTACAAAAAGCCTATAAGAAACCTTGTTTTAAATTATAATAAAGTTACATCTAACCCTGAGGTTTCAGACTCTATTCCTTCGTCGTGTTTTTGTGAAAATTCTAAATATGTTTATAAACTGGCAGGTCATGTTATTATTTGTGACCTAAACTGTATTTCGGACAAGAAATTGCGCACCCTTTTTGGAAAAGGACCTAAATATAGGTTACCGTCCAGGATAGATTTCAATAAATGCCGTGACCTTATAGAAGATGCTATAACTACATATTGTAAACGTTGGTGTAAAAAAGAACAGGTAAAGGTTCATGCTCTTAATGATTGGAAATACGAGATTTTAAGAATTGTCGATATCCGTATTAAGAACTTTACGGAAAATCCGCATTTATTTCAACAGCCTAATTCACAGACGGCAAATTCTATTAAAAAGCAGATAGCTGACTTACATGCTGAATATGTCTTTGTTCCTGCTGATAAAGTAGGTAATAACATAATAGTTGTTTGAAACCTTGCACGATCACCTCAAGACCATGCCCGACTTCAAAATTAAAACTGATAAATCTGATCTACCAACCATGTATTGGCTTCCAAAACTACATAAAATCCATATAAATCACGTTTCATATCTAATTCTAGCCACTGCTCTACTACGGTACTATCGAAGCATATTGCGTCTGCTCTAACTGCTATAAAAGACCATATTATCAAATATTGTGATGTCGCATTTCATAATAGTAACATCAATTACTTTTGGTCGATTAAAAATTCTCATGAAGTTATAGACAAACTTCTTTCGTTAAATTTCAAAGCGACTCAAATTTCTACATTTGATTTTTCTACACTTTATACATCTCTGCCTCATGATTTGATTAAAAGCAAGTTGCTGTCTCTTATACAATGGTGTTTTTACAGAGAATCTAAAACGTACATAGGTACTTCCAATAACTCCGGATTCTTTTCCAACAAACAATATACTTCATATAAATACTGTACTTGCAAGGAATTATGTAAAGCACTAGATTTTCTCATGAATAAAATTTTTGTGCAATTTGATGGCAAGATGTATCAACAAATGGTTGGGATTCCTATGGGTACTATCTGCGCGCCTCTGATAGCAGATTTATTTCTTTATTGTTATGAGAGGGATTTTATGGTTTCTGTACAAAAATCAAAACGTTTTGTCCTCATTGACAAATTTAATAATACTTGCAGATATCTGGATGACATTTTGGTTATCGACAACCCTGAATTCGAACAATTTATATCAGAAATATATCAACTTGAGCTCACATTGAATAAAGCTAATACTTGAGATAAATCTACACCTTTCTTAGATTTAAACATCAAAATTATCAACCACCTAATTTATACCAATATTTATGATAAACGTGAGGATTTTGGATTTCCTATGGTAAATTTCCCTTACTTGGATGACGATGTCCCTCGACTCCCATCATATGGTATCTACATATCTCAATTAGTTCGATTTGTCAGAGGCTGCATCGATGTTTTGGACTTTCATAAACGAAATTTACAAATTACTACTAAACTTTTAACTCAGGGTTACAGATATCACAAGCTAAGAAAAACATTCGGCAAATTCTTCGGATCTTATTTAGAACTTCTATCTAAATTTGGAAATATTTTTTTTCAACAGTATGTATCCAATGGAATTTCCCATTCTAGTTTTTACTGTGATCTCGTATATAAACTAAGGAAAGTAAAAGGCTCCTATAACGTTATTTTATCATGTAATAAAATAGTCAAACGTCTCCTAAATAGACAATATGACATTGAGATCATCAAAAAGACAATAGGTCTTGTATTTGGCCCCTATACAGCCTTATGCAGACTTTTACTTGAACGTTGCACGCTGACTAACAGGGCGGTGGGGACTATATGACGGGCCTTGTCCAAACCTCTTTCAGAGGAGACATGGTCCTGAACCTCGCCCCCTCTGACTGTTAGTCGGGACTCCTACAGATCAAGGGTCTTAGCTCGCTTTCAGACTGGCAGAGCACGATTTATCATATTGATGTCGCATATATTTTTATACCATTATGTTTTTACAATACCTTACGTGTTTATATTTTTATGACCTCTCAATATGCGATACCTGTTGACCCTTGTTCTTTACATGGAGGATTATTTATAAATTTTTAAATGTACGTCTTTGATTGTTCTGCTGTTACAGTGAGTGGGAAGGTGGGTCCGTAAACCCGTTAACCACACCATTTGTTTGGCTTTTGTCAAATTAAATGAGCGTCCTAAGTCGGTATCGTAATTGCACTACAATCAAATATTTTTGTAATGCGTTATATGTTCTAGTATATTATTTATATTCATGTAGTGTATAGCTCCATGGTGACTTTTGCCACATAACTGAGCCAGTAACTCCTCTTTTTTCTTTCATGAATGACGTATACATAAATAGGAGGATATTGAAATTTAAAAAAAGGGGTGGGGGTGGGGGGTAGAGTATTCGGTCCGGGAAGGGGTTGCTAGCATAAAATTGTCGAAAATGACTTTTTGTTTTGGAAAAACTTTCCAAATCTTGCAACTCCCCTTTAAATCCCCAATGCATGCCAAACGTGTGTCTTCATAAGTAATGGGCAAGGTAAAAGTTATTTTTGACATAAAGGTCGAGTTCACAAGGTCATTGAATTTGGTGCCGTTTGAAAGGGTTTCATTAGTTGGTTACACCTCCCAGATTGAAGCCTCTATTTCTTATGTTTGATAAAATGTGGGCAAAGTTAACTTTAGCTAATTCTAGCGTATGGTTCCCGGTCAAGGTGACAAAGTCATTGACTTCAAGGTCATTTGTTGAAAGGGCTTTGTATGTGAAGTACACAAGCCATATATGACGTCTTTTACTTTTATAGTTCAAATATTATGGATAAGGTCGATGTTGTAGACTGATACTTGAAGCACAGATAGGGCAAAAGTAATATACATGGACCCAACACTACGTAATTCGATCCCAGGGCATACAAAGGAAATACCATACACAAATTGTTGTATTGTATAGACGTTCACTATTTCAAACATTTTCTAAAAAGAAAAATGGTTTAGAATGCTGTTTATGAAGTAATTATTATACATATCACATATGGACATTTGAGCGTAGTGAGAGAATGAGGGGGAGGGGGGTAATTCAACTCTGAATATCTCAGCAACTTTAGGTTAAATTTTCTTTAAACTCCTATAAGAAGAAAGCTGTAATAGTGAAAAGACATTCACATTTTTTTTTCAAAAAATTAAACAATAGAATTTTTTTACAGATGGATAGAAATAATCTTATGAGGGACTCAGAAATTGGTAATTTTTACTACATTAATCATGGAATAAGTTCATTTTAGAAGGACTAAGCAAGGAATAAATACGATGAGGCATTTTAATTATTGCATATGTTCTTCAAAAGCATTGAGAGTTTTAATATACTGATCTAACCCTTTGGTATCAGTTTTCATGAACATTTGAAATATCTTGAAATCAATTTAAAGCATGTTAGAACGGGTCGAAAATGCTTCAGTTTGTGCTGTTGTCAAAACATAACCTATGGATCAATTCATTCCAAACTGCGTCATGTATCTATAGAAAGGCTAACTACTATGCGATTTTCGGTGAAATTGGTCGATAGGAAAATTTTTGATACCTCGAGGCTACTACCTTAAAAGTATGCATGGTGTGGTCATGGGTGCATGGTCATTGTTATTTTTATGTCACATTTACATTTTTTTTTTTTACATTTTATTTATCGGCTAGTTACCGCATTTCTGGTCATTTCAATTTAGTTTTCTTCTTCATAAATAACTAGCCGATGAATAAAATGTAAACAGAGAAATGACATAAAAATAACAATGACCACGTGTTTTTCGTCAGCTCCGTCTCTTTTTGTGAGATCTCGCGAGACCGAATGGCTGACCCAGAAACCGGCAAATTTGAAACAGGTTGGGAAAAATGTGCGTAAAGCCTTCAGACGACGGATCGGGGGTAAGTTATCATTGCCGATCGTTTACTTTATGTTTATATATGTTAGATATTTGCTCCATTTGATGCCGAAAGGCGTAGAATCGTGCCGGCCATTCCGTTTATCAAAAATGCAAGTTTACGCAACTTAAGGAATTGTGGCCCTATCATTCATTTAGGGCCACTGCTTGCGGCTACAAGGCTTTATGAGAGCAACGGATACATCACGAGATTGGACACAATGTATTAGATAGAGAATTTTCATTTAATTTGTTTTCACATGTTTTACATTCATTTGTGATAACGAGGCACATTATCATATAGACAATAGACTAGACTAGATATATTGTTAAGTTATTTTTAAATAAATGTGAGTAAAACGAACACACTAATGAAGGAAATGACAAATTTCTTAGTAAAATGCCAGCTTTCAATGATACACTTCTTTCTTTTTTCACAGAAACCAGTGCAGTGTAAAAATACACTTAAATCAGTTCTACAATATTTGTAAATGAGATACTTTTTTGATTGATTGATTAATTGACTTTTGTTTAACGTCACACCACGAATATTTCACGTATATGGTGACGGCATCTGCCTGATGCGGGGCATACAAATTTTGACCTTTGCAACTGACCCACCTGAAGCAGTGAGAAATCTTTAACGTGCCATGCATACCATGACACGGGGCCTCGGTTTTTACTGTCTTATCCGAAAAGACAGGACACCGGCATGACCAGAGCGGGACTCGAACCCCGGTCTCCCGATTAGGGGTCCAGCGCGATACCACTAGGCCACGCCAGCTTGATACTTTTTAGACATTTAGATATGTATATATACCTTTTTACCGACATCAATAACAATGTAATTATTCTACAAATCCTGATAGTTAAAACAAATGAACCAATCTCTCTCTCTCTCTCTCTCTGAAACTGCCTTTCAAAGCCAACAAAATAAAAATAATCATATCAAAACAATTTGCTCCGAATTCTGCATAATCTTGTTCTACATGTACTTATTTACTTATTTGCCACTTACTGCGTTATACGGTATTGTAGATATTATCATTAATTAGTCTAGTTCATACAGCACACAGTAAAGTGGGAGACAAGAGCGCTGTTTTAGCTCTCCTCCGCTTTGATGAGATTTAATATTGACTTTGTCTTAGACAATATCGAACCGGACAATTCTGATCTCATAACAGTATTGTGTTAGATTACTCTGGATATTAATTAAGATAAAAGGATATAATAGGAAATAGTGAATAAAGTTCCTAGGTTAATTTGTATAGAGATATGACCCATTGTCGGCCTATTTTCCTGGGCAATAGTTTACAGATTCACGATTCATTAAATTCCATTGCAATCACACCTTGTCATCCTGCTATTTTAGTTGTACTCAATGTTAATATGATGACACTGGATATACACAGAAGTGGGTTGGTTGAGGGGTATTTTACGTCGCATTTTGACTGTTTCCAGTTATATGGCGATATGGAGGCAGGAGGTAACCAATCTTTGATACATAGTGGCACAATATGCGAATCGACTTGGATCGTTTACAGTGCAACCCTAGTCCGAAGTGCCAGACCCAAGTAAGTCTCCGGCTTGGGTTTGACCTTTCGGACTCCGCAAGTCAAGCGCGTGGTTAGTACACCAAGCCTGTACAAAAGTAAATGCATTATTATAAAAAATAAAATACATTTATAATCCACGCTATATCCTTAAATTTAGATACTTTCTTTCAAAGAATATTATATAACAGGACATTTCAAGGTATTCTACTCTGCGGTAGTTGACTCATTTGCTGATCATCTGCTCTCTTAATGCTAAAACCCTATACAACACAGCAATCATTTTATCCGGGAATAAATAGTTAATATCCGGCATGATACAGGGGTCAATCTGGTTCTTCCGGACAATCTAATGTGCATTTAATTGCTGCGGACATCATAAAACAGCAATAATAGCTGCAGCTATCCATTCAGAAGAAAAGAAATGAGTTCATTGTGGTTACAACAACAAAATGGTTCTTCTCTTGTGGCTTTAGAATGCTCAGATTATTAGAAGAAGATTGCCAGGAAGGGAATCAACAAAATTGATGTATATTTCTAGTGTCATCATACACATGATGTTGGTACCAGTATCAGCCATGTAATACTCTTAGTGTCTCCTTACACATGAGGTTGGTACCAGTATCAGCGATGTAATACTCATAGTGTCTCCTTACACATGAGATTGGTACCAGTATCGGCGATGTAATACTCTTAGTGTCTCCTTACATATGAGGTTGGTACCAGTATCAGCGATGTAATACTCTTAGTGTCTCCTTACACATGAGATTGGTACCAGTATCGGCGATGTAATACTCTTAGTGTCTCCTTACACATGTGGTTGGTACCAGTATCAGCGATGTAATACTCTTAGTGTCTCCTTACATATGAGGTTGGTACCAGTATCAGCGATGTAATACTCTTAGTGTCTCCTTACACATGAGATTGGTACCAGTATCGGCGATGTAATACTCTTAGTGTCTCCTTACACATGTGGTTGGTACCAGTATCAGCGATGTAATACTCTTAGTGTCTCCTTACATATGAGGTTGGTACCAGTATCAGCGATGTAATACTCTTAGTGTCTCCTTACACATGAGATTGGTACCAGTATCGGCGATGTAATACTCTTAGTGTCTCCTTACACATGTGGTTGGTACCAGTATCAGCGATGTAATACTCTGAGTGTCTCCTTACAAATGAGGTTGGTACCAGTATCAGCGATGTAATACTCTTAGTGTCTCCTTACACATGAGGTTGGTACCAGTATCAGCGATGTAATACTCTGATTGTCTCCATATACATGAGGTTGGTACCAGTATCAGCGATGTAATACTCTGAGCGTCTCCTTACACATGAGGTTGGTACCAGTACCAGCGATGTAATACTCTTAGTGCCTCCTTACACATGTGGTTGGTACCAGTATCAGCGATGTAATACTCTTAGTGTCTCTTTACACATGAGGTTGGTACCAGTATCAGCGATGTAATACTCTTAGTCTCTCCTTACACATGATGTTGGTACCAGTATCAGCGATGTAATACTCTGAGCGTCTCCTTACACATGTGGTTGGTACCAATATCAGCGATGTAATACTCTGATTGTCTCCTTACACATGAGTTTGGTACCAGTATCAGCGATGTAATACTCTGAGTGTCTCCTTACACATGTGGTTGGTATCAGTATCAGCGATGTAATACTCTGAGCGTCTCCATACACATGAGGTTGGTACCAGTGTCAGCGATGTAATACTCTGAGCGTCTCCATACACATGAGGTTGGTACCAGTATCAGCGATGTAATACTCTGAGCGTCTCCTTACACATGAGGTTGGTACCAGTGTCAGCGATGTAATACTCTGAGCGTCTCCATACACATGAGGTTGGTACCAGTATCAGGGATGTAATACTCTGAGCGTCTCCTTACACATCATGTTGGTACCAGTATCAGCGATGTAATACTCTGAGCGTCTCCATACACACGAGGTTGGTACCAGTGTCAGCGATGTAATACTCTGAGCGTCTCCATACACATGAGGTTGGTACCAGTATCAGGGATGTAATACTCTGAGCGTCTCCTTACAGATGAGGTTGGTACCAGTATCAGCGATGTAATATTCTTAGTGTCTCCTTACACATGAGGTTGGTACCAGTATCAGGGATGTAATACTCTTAGTGTCTCCTTACACATGAGGTTGGTACCAGTATCAGCGATGTAATACTCTTAGTATCTCCTTACACATGAGGTTGGTACCAGTATCGGCGATGTAATACTCTTAGTGTCTCCTTACACATGAGGTTGGTACCAGTATTAACGATGTAATACTCTTAGTGTCTCCTTACACATGAGGTTGGTACCAGTATCAGCGATGTAATACTCTTAGTGTCTCCTTACACATGAGGTTGGTACCAGTATCGGCGATGTAATACTCTTAGTGTCTCCTTACACATGAGGTTGGTACCAGTATCAGGGATGTAATACTCTGAGCGTCTCCTTACAGATGAGGTTGGTACCAGTATCAGCGATGTAATTCTCTTAGTGTCTCCTTACACATGAGGTTGGTACCAGTATCAGGGATGTAATACTCTGAGCGTCTCCTTACAGATGAGGTTGGTACCAGTATCAGCGATGTAATACTCTTAGTCTCTCCTTACACATGATGTTGGTACCAGTATCAGCGATGTAATACTCTTAGTGTCTCCTTACACATGAGGTTGGTACCAGTATCAGCGATGTAATACTCTGAGCGTCTACATACACATGAGGTTGGTACCAGTATCAGGGATGTAATACTCTGAGCGTCTCCTTACAGATGAGGTTGGTACCAGTATCAGCGATGTAATACTCTTAGTGTCTCCTTACACTTGAGGTTTGTACCAGTATCAGCGATGTAATATTCTTAGTGTCTCCTTACACATGTGATTGGTACCAGTATCAGCGATGTAATACTCTGAGCGTCTCCTTACACATGAGGTTGGTACCAGTATCAGCGATATAATACTCTTAGTGTCTCCCTACACATGAGGTTGGTACCAGTATCGGCGATGTAATACTCTGAGCGTCTCCATACACATGAGGTTGGTACCAGTATCAGGGATGTAATACTCTGAGCGTCTCCTTACAAATGAGGTTGGTACCAATATCGGCGATGTAATACTCTTAGTGTCTCCTTACAGATGAGGTTGGTACCAGTATCAGCGATGTAATACTCTGAGCGTCTCCATACACATGAGGTTGGTACCAGTATCAGGGATGTAATACTCTGAGCGTCTCCTTACACATGTGGTTGGTACCAGTATCAGCGATGTAATACTCTTAGTGTCTCCTTACACATGAGGTTGGTACCAGTATCAGCGATGTAATACTCTTAGTTTCTCCTTACACATGAGGTTGGTACCAGTATCAGCGATGTAATACTCTTAGTGTCTCCTTACACATGAGGTTGGTACCAGTATCAGCGATGTAATACTCTGAGCGTCTCCATACACATGAGGTTGGTACCAGTATCAGGGATGTAATACTCTGAGCGTCTCCTTACAGATGAGGTTGGTACCAGTATCAGCGATGTAATACTCTTAGTGTCTCCTTACACATGAGGTTGGTACCAGTATCAGCGATGTAATACTCTTAGTGTCTCCTTACACATGTGATTGGTACCAGTATCAGCGATGTAATACTCTGAGCGTCTCCTTACACATGAGATTGGTACCAGTATCAGCGATGTAATACTCTTAGTGTCTCCTTACACATGAGGTTGGTACCAGTATCGGCGATGTAATACTCTGAGCGTCTCCATACACATGAGGTTGGTACCAGTATCAGGGATGTAATACTCTGAGCGTCTCCTTACACATGAAGTTGGTACCAGTATCGGCGATGTAATACTCTGAGCGTCTCCATACACATGAGGTTGGTACCAGTATCAGGGATGTAATACTCTGAGCGTCTCCTTACAGATGAGGTTGGTACCAGTATCAGCGATGTAATTCTCTTAGTGTCTCCTTACACATGAGGTTGGTACCAGTATCGGCGATGTAATACTCTTAGTGTCTCCTTACACATGAGGTTGGTACCAGTATCAGCGATGTAATACTCTTAGTGTCTTCTTACACATGAGGTTGGTACCAGTATCGGCGATGTAATACTCTGAGCGTCTCCATACACATGAGGTTGGTACCAGTATCAGGGATGTAATACTCTGAGCGTCTCCTTACACATGAAGTTGGTACCAGTATCGGCGATGTAATACTCTTAGTGTCTCCTTACACATAAGGTTGGTACCAGTATCGGCGATGTAATACTCTTAGTGTCTCCTTACACATAAGGTTGGTACCAGTATCAGCGATGTAATACTCTTAGTGTCTCCTTACACATGAGGTTGGTACCAGTATCGGCGATGTAATACTCTTAGTGTCTCCTTACACATGAGGTTGGTACCAGTATCAGCGATGTAATACTCTTAGTGTCTCCTTACACATGAGGTTGGTACCAGTATCGGCGATGTAATACTCTTAGTGTCTCCTTACACATGAGGTTGGTACCAGTATCGGCGATGTAATACTCTTAGTGTCTCCTTACACATGAGGTTGGTACCAGTATCGGCGATGTAATACTCTTAGTGTCTCCTTACACATGAGGTTGGTACCAGTATCGGCGATGTAAGACTCTTAGTGTCTCCTTACACATAAGGTTGGTACCAGTATCAGCGATGTAATACTCTTAGTGTCTCCTTACACATGAGGTTGGCACCTATAGGTATCATATATTGTCAGCTTGGCCAGCTATAGTTATCATATATCAGGGCCTCTATTGTTTTGTTTTATTGTATATATATATTGTAGGATCGCTTTTTTGTTGCAGTATTATAAACTATATCAAGCCAGAAAGCCCGTTCAATGCCTCGAATGCAAAATAGAAAACTAGTACATAATGTAGAATTGAACCAGAAAGCCAATTCAATGCATAGAATGCACACAGAAAGCTAGTACATAATGTAGAATTGAACCAGATAGCCCATTCAATGCCTAGGCTGCACACAGAAAGCTAGTACATAATGAAGAATTGAACCAGAAAGCCCATTCAATGCCTAGGCTGCACATAGTAAGCTAGTACATAATGTAGAATTGAACCAGAAAGCCCATTCAATGCATAGAATGCACACAGAAAGCTAGTACATAATGTAGAATTGAAGCAGAAAGCCCATTCATGGCAAAGAATGCACACAGAAAGCTACTACATAATGTAGAATTGAACCAGAAAGCCCATTCAATGCCTAGGCTGCACACAGAAAGCTAGTACATAATGTAGAATTGAAGCAGAAAGCCCATTCATGGCAAAGAATGCACACAGAAAGCTAGTACATAATGTAGAATTGAAGAAGAAAGTCCGTTCAATGCCCAGAATGTACACAGAAAGCTACTACATAATGTAGAATTTAACCAGATAGCCACATTCAATACCTAGAATGCACACAGAAAGCTAGTACATAATGTAGAATTGAACCAGAAAGCCCAATTCAATGCGTAGAATGCACACAGAAAGCTAGTACATAATGTAGAATTGAACCGAAAAGCCCATTCAATGCCTAGAAAGCACACAGAAAGCTGGTACATAATGTAGAATTGAACCAGAAAGACCATTCAATGCGTAGAAGGCACACAGAAAGCTAGTTTATAATGTAGAATTGAACCAGAAAGCCCATTCAATGCCTAGAAGGCACACAGAAAGCTAGTACATAATGTCGAATTGAAGCAGAAAGCCCATTCATGGCAAAGAATGCACACAGAAAGCTAGTACATAATGTAGAATTGAACAAGAAAGTCCGTTCCATGCCCAGAATGTACACAGAAAGCTACTACATAATGTAGAATTTAACCAGATAGCCGCATTCAATACCTAGAATGCACACAGAAAGCTAGTACATAATGTAGAATTGAACCAGAAAGCCCAATTCAATGCGTAGAATGCACACAGAAAGCTAGTACATAATGTAGAATTGAACCGAAAAGCCCATTCAATGCCTAGAAAGCACACAGAAAGCTGGTACATAATGTGGAATTGAACCAGAAAGCCCATTCAATGCGTAGAAGGCACACAGAAAGCTAGTTTATAATGTAGAATTGAACCAGAAAGCCCATTCAATGCCTAGAAGGCACACAGAAAGCTAGTACATAATGTAGAATTGAATCAGAAAGCCCATTCAATGCTTAGAATGCACACAGAAAGCTAGTACATCATGTAGAATTGAACCAGAAAGCCCATTCAATGCCTAGGCTGCACACAGTAAGCTAGTACATAATGTAGAATTGAACCAGAAAGCCCCATTTAATGCCTAGAAGGCACACAGAAAGCTAGTACATAATGAAGAATTGAACCAGAAAGGCTGTTCATGGCCTAGAATGGACCTAGAATGCTGGTACAGGATGTAAAATTGAAACAGAAAGCCCGTCAAAGCCTAGAATGGACCCAGAATGCTAGTAAGGCACTTGAAAGTCCGTTTATGATGTGGTGGGGACATGTAAAGTTTGTTCATGACGTAGAAGAGAACCATAAAGTTCGTACGTGATGTAGAAGGGACATAGAAAGCCGGTTTATGTGACAGTGCCCCATAAAGGTCGTTAACGTGTTAGACAGGTCCTAAAAATCCCGTACATGACGTAAAAGGGACCCAGAAAGCTCGTCCTCTAGAGTAATGACACAGCATTTCAACTTTAACAGTTTGTATATGACAAAGGTAATGACGAGTGTGTACCAGGAGACCCTCCTATCCATCATCTATGTTTATGCTTTGATCACTATGCGCATCTTACATTATTTTAAGTGCTTTTGGGACTTTAAAGCCAAAGTGCTACTGTAATGTCTGTGAAGGTACATATGAATATTTCATGTAAACGATTATCTCATCAAACATATTCTCCGAACATAATTTGAATAGAATATACTTTTAGTACTAATGCCTGGAGTGAAGTGTTATCTGGAGAGCTCTCAGTAATAATCAATATAGTTATCCTGTGGGGAATTATCAGTAACAGTCTATATACTTATCCTGTGGGGAATTATCAGTAACAGTCTATATAGTTATCCTGTGGGGAATTATCAGTAACAGTCTATATACTTATCCTGTGGGGAATTATCAGTAACAGACTATATAGTTATCCTGTGGGGAATTATCAGTAACAGTCTATATACTTATCCTGTGGGGAATTATCAGTAACAGACTATATAGTTATCCTGTGGGGAATTATCAGTAACAGTCTATATACTTATCCTGTGGGGAATTATCAGTAACAGTCTATATACTTATCCTGTGGGGAATTATCAGTAACAGACTATATACTTATCCTGTGGGGAATTATCAGTAACAGTCTATATACTTATCCTGTGGGGAATTATCAGTAACAGACTATATACTTATCCTGTGGGGAATTATCAGTAACAGTCTATATAGTTATCCTGTGGGGAATTATCAGTAACAGTCTATATACTTATCCTGTGGGGAATTATCAGTAACAGACTATATAGTTATCCTGTGGGGAATTATCAGTAACAGTCTATATACTTATCCTGTGGGGAATTATCAGTAACAGACTATATAGTTATCCTGTGGGGAATTATCAGTAACAGTCTATATAGTTATCCTGTGGGGAATTATCAGTAACAGTCTATATAGTTATCCTGTGGGGAATTATCAGTAACAGTCTATATAGTTATCCTGTGGGGAATTATCAGTAACAGTCTATATACTTATCCTGTGGGGAATTATCAGTAACAGACTATATAGTTATCCTGTGGGGAATTATCAGTAACAGTCTATATAGTTATCCTGTGGGGAATTATCAGTAACCGTCTATATAGTTATCCTGTGGGGAATTATCAGAAACCGTCTATATAGGTATCCTGTGGGGAATTATCAGTAACAGTCTATATAGTTATCCTGTGGGGAATTATCAGTAACCGTCTATATAGTTATCCTGTGGGGAATTATCAGTAACAGTCTATATAGTTATCCCGTATAGGGCTTACTTGGTGTTATCTGGAGAGCTATCAGCAACAGTCCATATAGTAATTCTGTTTAGGGCTTACCTAGTGTTATCTAGAGAATTGTCAGTAACAGTCTATATAGTTATCCCGTTTAGGACTTACTTGGTGTTATCTAGAGAACTGTCAGTAACAGTCTATATAGCTATCCCGTTTAAGGCTTACTTGGTGTTATGTAGAAAGCTATCAGTAACAGTCTATATAGTTATACTGTTAAGAGCTTACCTGGTGTTATCTGGAGAGCTATCAGTAACAGTCTATATAGTTATCCTGTTTAGGGCTTACTTGGTGTTATCTGGAGAGCTATCAGTAACAGTCTATATAGTTATCCTGTTTAGGGCTTACCTGGTGTTATCTGGAGAGCTATCAGTAACCGTCTATATAGTTATCCCGTTTAGGGCTTACTTGGTGTTATCTAGAGAACTGTCAGTTACAGTCTATATAGTTATCCGGTTTAGGGCTTACTTGGTGTTATCTGGAGAGCTATCAGTAAGTCTATATAGTTATCCCGTGTAGGGCTTAGTTGGTGTTATGTAGAGAACTGTCAGTAACAGTCTATATAGTTATTCCGTTTAGGGCTTACTTGGTATTATCTGGAGAGCTATTAGTAACAGTCTATATAGTTATCCCGTGTAGGGCTTACTTGGTTTCATTTAGAGAACTGTCAGTAACAACCAATATAGTTATCCCGTTTAGGGCTTACTTGGTATTATCTGGAGAGCTATCAGTAACAGTCTATATAGTTATCCAGTTTAGGCCTACTTGGTATTATCTGGAGAGATATCAGTAACCGTCTATATAGTTATCCAGTTTAGGGCGTATTTGGTATTATCTGGAAAGCTATCAGTAACAGTCTATATAGTTATCCTGTTTAGGGCTTACTTGGTGTTATCTGGAGAGCTATCAGTAACTGTCTATATAGTTTTCCTGTTTAGGGCTTACTTGGTGTTATCTGGAAAGCTATCAGTAACTGTCTATATAGTTATCCTGTTTAGGGCTTACTTGGTGTTATCTGGAGAACTGTCAGTAACAGTCTATATAGTTATCCCATTTAGGGCTTACTTGGTATTATCTGGAGAGCAATCAGTGACAGTCTATATAGTTATCCTGTTTAGGGCTGACCTGGTGTTATCTGGAGAGCTATCAGTGACAGTCTATATAGTTATCCTGTTTCGGGCTTACTTGGTATTATCTGGAGAGCTATCAGTAACAGTCTATATAGTTACCCTGTTTAGGGCTGACCTGGTGTTATCTGGAGAGCTATCAGTAACAGTCTATATAGTTATCCAGTTTAGGCCTACTTGGTGTTATCTGGAGAGCTATCAGTAACAGTCTATGTATTTATCTTGATTAGGGCTTACTTGGTGTTATCTAGAGAGCTATCAGTAACCGTCTATATAGTTATTCTGTTTAGGGCTTACCTGGTGTTATCTGGAGAGCTGTCAGTAACAGTCTATATAGTTAACCTGTTTAGGGTTTACTTGGTGTTATCTGGAGAAATATCAGTAACAGTCTATATAGTTATCCTGTTTAGGGTTTACTTGGTGTTATCTGGAAAACTATCAGTAACAGTCTATATAGTTATCCTGTTAAGGGTTTACTTGATGTTATCTGGAGAGCTATCAGTAACAGTTTATATAGTTATCCAGTTTAGGGCTTACTTGGTGTTATCTGGAAAAGTATCAGTAACAGTCTATATAGTTATCCTGTTAATGGCTTACTTGGTGTTATCTAGAAAGCTATCAGTAACAGTGCTTATAGTTATCCTGTTTAGGGCTTACTTGGTGCTATCTGGAGAACTATCAGTAACCGTCTATATAGTTATCCTGTTTAGGGCTTACTTGTTGTTATCTGAAGAGCTATCAGTAACAGTCTATATAGTTATCCTGTTAATGGCTTACTTGGTGTTATCTAGAAAGCTATCAGTAACAGTCTATGTAGTATCCCAATTAGGGCTTACTTGGTGTTATCTAGAGAGCTATCAGTAACAGTCTATATAGTTATACTGTTTAAGGGTTACCTGGTGTTATCTGGAGAGCTGTCAGTAACATTCTATATAGTTATCCAATGTTGGGTTATTTGGTGTTATCTGGAGAGCTATCAGTAACAGTTTATATAGTTATCCAGTTTAGGGCTTGCTTGGTGTTATCTAGAAAGCTATCAGTAACAATCTATATAGTTATACTGTTAAGGGCTTACCTGGTGTTATCTGGAGAGCTATCAGTAACAGTCTATGTAGTTATCCAATATAGGGCTTACTTGGTGTTATCTGGAGAGCTATCAGTAACAGTTTATATAGTTATCCAGTTTAGGGCTTACTTGGCGTTATCTGGAGAGCTATCAGTAACAGTCTACATAGTTATCCTTTTTAAAGCTTACTTGGTGTTATCTGGAGAGCTGTCAGTAACCGTATATATCGTTTTCCTGTTTAGGGCTTACTTGGTGTTATCTAGTTAACTGTCAGTAACAGTCTATATCGTTATCCTGTTTAGGGCTTACTTGGTGTTATCTGGAAATTATCAGTAACAGACTATATAGTTATCCTGTTTAGGTCTTACTTTGTGTTATCTGGAGAGCTATCAGTAACAGTCTATATAGTTACCCGGTTTAGGTCTTACTTGGTGTAATCTGGAGAGCTATCAGTAACAGTCTATATAGTTATCACGTTTAGGGCTTACTTGGTGTTATCTGGAAAGTTATCAGTAACAGTCTATATATTTATCCTGTTTAGGTCTTACTTGGTGTTATCTGGAGAGCTATGAGAGACAATCTATATAGTTATCCGGTTTAGGGCTTGCTTGGTGTTATCTGGAAAGCTATCTGAGACCGTCTATGTAGTTATCGTTTTGGGGTTACTTGGTGTTATCTGGAGAGCTATCAGTAACAGTCTATATAGTTATCCTTTTTAGGGCTTACTTAATGTTTTCTGGAGAGCTATCAGAGACAGTCTATATAGTTATCCTGTTTGGGGTTTACTTGGTGTTATCTGGAAAGCTATCAGGAACAGTCTATATAGTTAACCTGTTTAGGGTTTACTTGGTGTTATCTGGAGAGCTATCAGTAACAGTTTATATAGTTATCCAGTTTAGGGCTTAATTGGTGTTATCTGGAGAACTATCAGCAAAAGTTTATATAGTTATCCTGTTAATGGCTTAATTGGTGTTATCTAGACAGCTATCAGTAACAGTGCTTATAGTTATCCTGTTTAGGGCTTGCTTGGTGTTATCTGTAGAACTATCAGTAACCGTCTATATAGTTATCCTGTTTAGGGCTTACTTGTTGTTATCTGAAGAGCTATCAGTAACAGTCTATATAGTTATCCTGTTAATGGCTTACTAGGTGTTATCTAGAGAGCTATCGGTAACAGTCTATGTAGTATCCCAATTAGGGCTTACTTGGTGTTATCTAGAGAGCTATCAGTAACAGTCTATATAGTTATCCTGTTTAGGGCTTACTTGGTATTATCTGGAGACCTATCAGTAACAGTCTATATAGTTATCCTGTTTAGGGCTTACTTGGCGTTATCTGGAGAGCTATCAGTAACCGTCTATATCGTTGTCCTGTTTAGGGCTTACTTGGTGTTATCTAGGGAACTGTCAGTAACAGTCTATATACCTATCCTCTTTAGGGCTTACATGGTGGTATCTGGAGAGCTATGAGTAACAGTCTATATATTTATCCCGTTTAAGGCTTACTTGGTGTTATCTAGAGAACTGTCAGTAACAGTCTATATAGTTATCCTGTTTAGGGCTTACCTGGTGCTATCTGGAGAGCTATCAGTAACAGTCTAAATAGTTATCCTGTTTACGGCTTACTTGGTATTATCTGGAGAGCTATCAGTAACCGTCTATATAGTTATCCTGTTTAGGGCTTACTTGGTATTATCTGGAAAGCCATCAGTAACAGTCTATATACTTATCCTGTTTAGGGCTTACTTGGTGCTATCTGGAGAGCTATCAGTAACAGTCTATATAGTCACCCTGTTTAGGGCTTACTTGGTGTTATCTACAGAACTGTCAGTAACAGTTTATATAGTTATCCAGTTTGGGCTTACTTGGTGTTATCCAGAAAACTATCAGTAACCGTCTATATAGTTATCCTGTTAATGGCTTACTTGGAGTTATCTAGAAAGCTATCAGTACCAATGGTTATAGTTATCCTGTTTAGGGTTTACTTGGTGTTATCTGGAGAACTATCAGTAACCGTCTATATAGTTATCCTGTTTAGGGCTTACTTGGTGTTATCTGAAGAGTTATCAGTAACAGTCTATATAGCTATCCTGTTAATCGCTTACCTGGTGTTGCCTAGAAAGCTATCAGTAACAGTCTATATAGTATCCTAATTAGGGCTTACTTGGTGTTATCTAGAGAGCAATCAGTAACAGTCTATATAGATATCCAATTTAGGGCTTACTTGGTGTTATCTGGAGAGCTATCAGTAATAGTTTATATAGTTATCCAGTTTAGGGCTTACTTGGCGTTATCTGGAGAGCTATCAGTAACAGTCTACATAGTTATCCTGTTTATGGCTTACTTGGTGTTATCTGGAGAGCTATCAGTAACCGTCTATATCGTTGTCCTGTTTAGGGCTTACTTGGTGTTATCTAGGGAACTGTCAGTAACAGTCTATATACCTATCCTGTTTAGGGCTTACTTTGTGTTATCTGGAAAGCTATCAGTAACAGTCTATATAGTTATCCCGTTTAAGGCTTACTTGGTGTTATCTAGAGAACTGTCAGTAACAGCCTATATAGTTATCCTGTTTAGGGCTTACTTGGTGTGATCTGGAGAACTGTCAGTTACAGTCTATATAGTTATCCCGTTTAGGGCTTACTTGGTGTTATCTGGAGAGCTATCAGTAAGTCTATATAGTTATCCCGTGTAGGGCTTAGTTGGTGTTATGTAGAGAACTGTCAGTAACAGCCAATATAGTTATCCCGTTTAGGGCTTACTTGGTATTATCTGGAGAGCTATCAGTAACAGTCTATATAGTTATCCAGTTTATGCCTACTTGGTATTATCTGGAGAGATATCAGTTACCGTCTATACAGTTATCCAGTTTAGGGCGTATTTGGTATTATCTGGAAAGCTATCAGTGACAGTCTATATAGTTATCCTGTTTAGGGCTGACCTGGTGTTATCTGGAGAGCTATCAGTGACAGTATATATAGTTATCCTGTTTCGGGCTTACTTGGTATTATCTGGAGAGCTATCAGTAACAGTCTATATAGTTACCCTGTTTAGGGCTGACCTGGTGTTATCTAGAGAGCTATCAGTAACAGTCTATATAGTTATCCAGTTTAGGCCTACTTGGTGTTATCTGGAGAGCTATCAGTAACAGTCTATATAGTTATTCTGTTTAGGGCTTACCTGGTGTTATCTGGAGAGCTGTCAGTAAGAGTCTATATAGTTATCCTGTTTAGGGTTTACTTGGTGTTATCTGGAGAAATATCAGTAACAGTCTATATAGTTATCCTGTTTAGGGTTTACTTGATGATATCTGGAGAGCTATCAGTAACAGTTTATATAGTTATCCAGTTTAGGGCTTACTTGTTGTTATCTGGAAAACTATCAGTAACAGTCTATATAGTTATCCTGTTAGTGGCTTACTTGGTGTGATCTGGAGAGCTATCAGTAACAGTCTATATAGTTATCACGTTTAGGGCTTACTTGGTGTTATCTGGAAAGCTATCAGTAACAGTCTATATATTTATCCTGTTTAGGTCTTACTTAGTGTTATCTGGAGAGCTATGAGAGACAATCTATATAGTTATCCGGTTTAGGGCTTGCTTGGTGTTATCTGTAAAGCTACCTGAGATCATCTATGTAGTTATCGTTTTGGGGTTACTTGGTGTTATCTGGAGAGCTATCAGTAACAGTCTATATAGTGATCCTTTTTAGGGCTTACTTAGTGTTTTCTGGAGAGCTATAAGAGACAGTCTATATAGTTATCCTGTTTGGGGTTTACTTGGTGTTATCTGGAAAGCTATCAGGAACAGTCTATATAGTTAACCTGTTTAGGGTTTACTTGGTGTTATCTGGAGTGCTATCAGTAACAGTTTATATAGTTATCCAGTTTAGGGCTTACTTGGTGTTATCTGGAGAACTATCAGTAAAAGTCTATATAGGTATCCTGTGAATGGCTTAATTGGTGTTATCTAGACAGCTATCAGTAACAGTGCTTATAGATATCCTGTTTAGGGCTTGCTTGGTGTTATCTGTAGAACTATCAGTAACCGTCTATATAGTTATCCTCTTTTCTTTAGGGCTTACTTGTTGTTATCTGAAGAGCTATCAGTAACAGTCTATATAGTTATCCTGTTAATGGCTTACTAGGTGTTATCTAGAGAGCTATTAGTAACAGTCTATGTAGTATCCCAATTAGGGCTTACTTGGTGTTATCTAGAGAGCTATCAGTAACAGTCTATATAGTTATCCTGTTTAGGGCTTACTTGGTATTATCTGGAGACCTATCAGTAACAGTCTATATAGTTATCCTGTTTAGGGCTTACTTGGCGTTATCTAGAGAACTGACAGTAACAGTCTATATAATTATACCGTTTAAGGCTTACTTGGTGTTATCTGGAGAGCTATCAGTAACAGTCTATATAGTTATCCTGTTTAGGGCTTACCTGGTGTTATCTAGGGAACTGTCAGTAACAGTCTATATAGTTATCCTGTTTAGGGCTTACTTGGTATTATCTGGAGAGCTATCAGTAACAGTCTATATACTTATCCTGTTTAGGACGTAGTTGGTGTTATCCAGAGAACTGTCAGTAAATGTCTATATAGTTATCCTGTTTAGGGCTTACTTGGTGTTTTCTGGAGAGCTGTCAGTAACAGTCTATATAGTTACGCTGTTTAGGGCTTACTTGGTGTTATCTAGAGAACTGTCAGTAACAGTCTATATAGTTATCCCGATTAGGGCTTACTGGGTGTTATCTGGAGAGCTATGAGTAACAGTCTATATATTTATCCCGTTAAAGGCTTACTTGGTGTTATCTAGAGAACTGTCAGTAACAGTCTATATAGTTATCCTGTTTAGGGCTCACTTGGTGCTATCTGGAGAGCTATCAGTAACAGTCTATATAGTTATCCCGTTTAGGGCTTACTTGGTGTTATGTAGAGAACTGTCAGTAACAGTCTATATAGTTATTCCGTTTAGGGCTTACTTAGTGTTATCTAGAGAACTGTCAGTGACAGTCTATATAGGTATACCGTTTAGGGCCTACTTGGTATTATCTGCAGAGTTATCAGTAACAGTCTATATAGTTATCCTTATTTAGGTCTTACTTGGTGTTATCTGGAGAGCTATCAGTAACAGTCTATATAGTTATCCTGTTTCGGGCTTACTTGGTGTGATCTAGAGAGCTATCAGTAACCGTGTATATAGTTGTCCTGTTTACGGCTGACTTGGTATTATCTGGAGAGCTATTAGTAACCGTCTATATAGTTATCCTGTTTAGGGCTTACTTGGTATTATCTGGAAAGCCATCAGTAACAGTCTATATACTTATCCTGTTTAGGGCTTACTTGGTGTTATCTGGAAAGCCATCAGTAACAGTCTATATACTTATCCTGTTTAGGGCTTACTTGGTGTTATCTGGAGAGCTATCAGTAACAGTCTATATAGTTATCCTGTTTAGGGCTTACTTGGTGTTATCTACAGAGAGCTATCAGTAAGTCCATATAGTTATCCCGTGTAAGGCTTAGTTGGTGTTATGTAGAGAACTGTCAGTAACAGTCTATATAGTTATCCCGTTTAGGGCTTACTTGGTGTTATCTGGAGAGCTATCAGTAACCGTCTATATAGTTATCCTGTTTAGGGCTCACTTGGTGTTATCTGAAGAGCTATCAGTAACAGTCTATATAGCTATCCTGTTAATCGCTTACCTGGTGTTGTCTAGAAAGCTATCAGTAACAGTCTATATAGTATCCCAATTAGGGCTGACTTGGTGTTATCTAGAGAGCTATCAGTAACAGTCTATATAGATATCCAATTTAGGGCTTACTTGGTGTTATCTGGAGAGCTATCAGTAACAGTTTATATAGTTATCCAGTTTAGGGCTTACTTGGCGTTATCTGGAGAGCTATCAGTAACAGTCTACATAGTTATCCTGCTTAAGGCTTACTTGGTGTTATCTGGAGAGCTATCAGTAACCGTCTATATCGTTGTCCTGTTTAGGGCTTACTTGGTGTTATCTAGAGAACTGTCAGTAACAGTCTATATACCTATCCTGTTTAGGGCTTACTTTGTGTTATCTGGAAAGCTATCAGTAACAGTCTATATAGTTATCCCGTGTAAGGTTTACTTGGTGTTATCTAGAGAACTGTCAGTAACAGTCTATATAGTTATCCTGTTTAGGGCTTACTTGGTGTTATCTGGAGAGCTATCAGGAATCGTCTATATAGTTATCACGTCTAGGTCTTACTTGGTGTTATCTAGAGAACTGTCAGTAACAGTCTATATAGTTATCCCGTTTAGGGCTTACTTGGTGTTATCTGGAGAGCTATCAGTAAGTCTATATAGTTATCCCGTGTAAGGCTTAGTTGGTGTTATGTAGAGAACTGTCAGTAACAGTCTATATAGTTATCCCGTTTAGGGCTTACTTGGTATTATCTGGAGAGCTATCAGTAACAGTCTATATAGTTATCATTATTTAGGGCTTACTTGGTGTTATCTGGAGAGCTATTAGTTACAGTCTATATAGTTATCCCGTGTAGGGCTTACTTGGTGTCATTTAGAGAACTGTCAGTGACAGCCTATATAGTTTTCCCGTTTAGGGCTTACTTGGTGTTATCTGGAGAGCTATCAGTAACAGTCTATATAGTTATCCTGTTTAGGGCTTACTTGGTGTTATCTAGAGAACTGTCAGTAACAGTTTATATAGGTATCCAGTTTGGGCTTACTTGGTGTTATCTAGAAAACTATCAGTAACCGTCTATATAGTTATCCTGTTAATGGCTTACTTGGAGTTATCTAGGAAGCTATCAGTAGCAATGCTTATAGTTATCCTGTTTAGGGTTTACTTGGTGTTATCTGGAGAACTATCAGTAACCGTCTATATAGTTATCCTGTTTAGGGCTTACTTGTTGTTATCTGAAGAGCTATCAGTAACAGTCTATATAGGTATCCTGTTATTGGCTTACTTGTTGTTATCTAGAAAGCTATCAGTAACAGTCTATATAGGATCCCAATTAGGGCTTACTTGGTGTTATCTAGAGAGCTATAAGTAACAGTCTATATAGATATCGAATTTAGGGCTTACTTGGTGTTATCTGGAGAGCCATCAGTAACAGTTTATATAGTTATCCAGTTTAGGGCTTACTTGGCGTTATCTGGAGAGCTATCAGTAACAGTCTACATAGTTATCCTGTTTAAGGCTTACTTGGTGTTATCTGGAGAGCTATCAGTAACCGTCTATATCGTTGTCCTGTTTAGGGCTTACTTGGTGTTATCTAGAGAACTGTCAGTAACAGTCGATATACCTATCCTGTTTAGGGCTTACTTTGTGTTATCTGGAAAGCTATCAGTAACAGTCTATATAGTTATCCCGTTTAAGGCTTACTTGGTGTTATCCAGAGATCTGTCAGTAACAGTCTATATAGTTAATTTGATTAGGGCTTACTTGGTGTTATCTGGAGAGCTATCAGTAACAGTCTATATAGTTATCACGTCTAGGGCTTACTTGGTGTTATCTAGAGAACTGTCAGTAACAGTCTATATAGTTATCCCGTTTAGGGCATACTTGGTGTTATCTGGAGAGCAATCAGGAAGTATATATAGTTATCCCGTGTAGGGCTTAGTTGGTGTTATGTAGAGAACTGTCAGTAACAGTCTATATAGTTATACCGTGTAGGGCTTACTTGGTATTATCTGGAGAGCTATCAGTAACTGTCTATATAGTTATCCTTATTTAGGGCTTACATGGTGTTATCTGGAGAGCTATTAGTAATAGTCTATATAGTTATCCCGTGTAGGGCTTACTTGGTGTCATTTAGAGAACTATCAGTAACAGCCTATATAGTTATCCCGTTTAGGGCTTTCTTGGTATTATCTGGAGAGCTATCAGTAACAGTCTATATAGTTATCCAGTTTAGGCCTACTTGGTATTATCTGGAGAGATATCAGTAACCGTCTATATAGTTATCCGGCTTAGGGCGTATTTGGTATTCTCTGGAAAGCTATCAGTAACAGTCTATATAGTTATCCTGTTTAGGGCTGACCTGGTGTTATCTGGAGAGCTATCAGTAACAGTCTATATAGTTATCCAGTTTAGGCCTACTTGGTATTATCTGGAGAGATGTCAGTAACCGTCTATATAGTTATCCGGCTTAGGGCTTACTTGGTATTATCTGGAGAGCTATCAGTGACAGTCTATATAGTTATCCTGTTTAGGGCTGACCTAGTGTTATCTGGAGAGCTATCAGTAACAGTCTACATAGTTGTCCTGTTTCGGGCTTACTTGGTATTATTTGGAGAACTATCAGTAACAGTCTATATAGTTACCCTGTTTAGGGCTGACCTGGTGTTATCTGGAGAGCTATCAGTAACAGTCTATATAGTTATCCAGTTTAGGCCTACTTGGTGTTATCTGGAGAGCTATCAGTAACAGTCTATGTATTTATCTTGATTAGGGCTTACTTGGTGTTATCTAGAGAGCTATCAGTAACCGTCTATATAGTTATTCTGTTTAGGGCTTACCTGGTGTTATCTGGAGAGCTGTCAGTAACAGTCTATATAGTAATCCTGTTTAGGGTTTACTTGGTGTTATCTGGAGACATATCAGTAACAGTCTATATAGTTATCCTGTTTAGGGTTTACTTGATGTTATCTGTAGAGCTATCAGTAACAGTTTATATAGTTATCCAGTTTAGGGCTTACTTGGTGTTATCTGGAAAACTATCAGTAACAGTCTATATAGTTATCCTGTTAATGGCTTACTTGGTGTTATCTAGAGAGCTATCAGTAACAGTGTTTATAGTTATCCCGTTTAGGGCTTACTTGGTGCTATCTAGAGAACTATCAATAACCGGCTATATAGTTATCCTGTTTAGGGCTTTCTTGTTGTTATCTGAAGAGCTATCAGTAACAGTCTATATAGTTATCCTGTTATTGGCTTACTTGGTGTTATCTAGAAAGCTATCAGTAACAGTCTATGTACTATCCCAATTAGGGCTTACTTGGAGTTATCTAGAGAGCTGTCAGCAACAGTCTATATAGTTATCCTTATTTAGGGCTTACATGGTGTTATCTGGAGAGCTATTAGTAATAGTCTATATAGTTATCCAGTGTAGGGCTTACTTGGTGTTATTTAGAGAACTATCAGTAACAGCCTATATAGTTATCCCGTTTAGGGCTGACCTGGTGTTATCTGGAGAGCTATCAGGAAGTCTATATAGTTATCCCGTGTAGGGCTTAGTTGGTGTTATGTAGAGAACTGTCAGTAACAGTCTATATAGTTATACCGTGTAGGGCTTACTTGGTATTATCTGGAGAGCTATCAGTAACAGTCTATATAGTTATCCTTATTTAGGGCTTACTTGGTGTTATCTGGAGAGCTAATAGCAATAGTCTATATAGTTATCCCGTGTAGGGCTTACTTGGTGTCATTTAGAGAACTATCAGTAACAGCCTATATAGTTATCCCGTTTAGGGCTTTCTTGGTATTATCTGGAGAGCTATCAGTAACAGTCTATATAGTTATCCAGTTTAGGCCTACTTGGTATTATCTGGAGAGATATCAGTAACCGTCTATATAGTTATCCGGCTTAGGGCGTATTTGGTATTCTCTGGAAAGCTATCAGTAACAGTCTATATAGTTATCCTGTTTAGGGCTGACCTGGTGTTATCTGGAGAGCTACCAGTAACAGTCTACATAGTTATCACGTCTAGGGCTTAGTTGGTGTTATCTAGAGAACTGTCAGTAACAGTCTATATAGTTATCCCGTTTAGGGCTTACTTGGTATTATCTGGAGAGCTATCAGTGACAGTCTATATAGTTATCCTGTTTAGGGCTGACCTGGTGTTATCTGGAGAGCTATCAGTAACAGTCTACATAGTTATCCTGTTTCGGGCTTACTTGGTATTATTTGGAGAACTATCAGTAACAGTCTATATAGTTACCCTGTTTAGGGCTGACCTGGTGTTATCTGGAGAGCTATCAGTAACAGTCTATATAGTTATCCAGTTTAGGCCTACTTGGTGTTATCTGGAGAGCTATCAGTAACAGTCAATGTATTTATCTTGATTAGGGCTTACTTGGTGTTATCTAGAGAGCTATCAGTAACAGTCTATATAGTTATCCTGTTTAGGGTTTACTTGATGTTATCTGGAGAGCTATCAGTAACAGTTTATATAGTTATCCAGTTTAGGGCTTACTTGGTGTTATCTGGAAAACTATCAGTAACAGTCTATATAGTTATCCTGTTAATGGCTTACTTTGTGTTATCTAGAAAGCTATCAGTAACAGTGCTTATAGTTATCCCGTTTAGGGCTTACTTGGTGCTATCTAGAGAACTATCAGTAACCGGCTATATAGTTATCCTGTTTAGGGCTTACTTGTTGTTATCTGAAGAGCTATCAGTAACAGTCTATATAGTTATCCTGTTATTGGCTTACTTGGTGTTATCTAGAAAACTATCAGTAACAGTCTATGTACTATCCCAATTAGAGCTTACTTGGAGTTATCTAGAGAGCTGTCAGCAACAGTCTATATAGTTATGCATTTTATGGCTTACCTGGTGTTATCTGGAGAGCTATCAGTAACATTCGATATAGTTATCCTGTTAAGGGCCTACTTGGTGTTATCTAGAAAGCTATCAGTAACAGTTTATGTAGTATCCCAATAAGGGCTTACTTGGTGTTATCTAGAGAGCTATCTGTAACAGTCTATATAGTTATACTGTTTAGGGGTTACCTGGTGTTATCTGGAGAGCTGTCAATAACATTCTATATAGTTATCCAATTTAGGGTTACTTGGTGTTATCTGGAGAGCTATCAGTAACAGTTTATATAGTTATCCAGTTTAGGGCTTGCTTGGTGTTATCTAGAAAGCTATCAGTAACAGTCTATATAGTTATACTGTTAAGGGCTTACCTGGTGTTATCTGAAGAGCTATCAGTAACAGTCTATATAGTTATCCAATTTAGGGCTTTCTTGGTGTTATCTGGAGAGCTATCAGTAATTTATATAGTTATCCAGTTTAGGGCTTACTTGGCGTTATCTGGAGAGCTCTCAGTAACAGTCTACATAGTTATCCTTTTTAAAGCTTACTTGGTGCTATCTGGAGAGCTATCAGTAACCGTCTATATCGTTTTCCTGTTTAGGGCTTACTTGGTGTTATCTAGTTAACTGTCAGTAACAGTCTATATCGTTATCCTGTTTAGGGCTTACTTGGTGTTATCTGGAAAGCTATCAGTAACAGACTATATAGTTATCCTGTTTAGGTCTTACTTTGTGTTATCTGGAGAGTTATCAGTAACAGTCTATATAGTTACCCGGTTTAGGTCTTACTTGGTGTGATCTGGAGAGCTATCAGTAACAGTCTATATAGTTATCCTTTTGAGGGCTTACTTGGTGTTATCTGGAGTGCTATCAATAAAAGTCTATGTAGCTATCCTTTTTAGGGCTAACTTGGTGTTATTTGGAAAGCTATCATTAACAGTCTATATAGTTATCCTGTTTAGGTCTTACTTGGTGTTATCTGGAGAGCTATGAGAGACAATCTATATAGTTATCAGGTTTAGGGCTTGCTTGGTGTTATCTGGAAAGCTATCTGAGACCGTCTATATAGTTATCGTTATGGGGTTACTGGGTGTTATCTGGAGAGCTATCAGTAACAGTCTATATAGTTATCCTTTTTAGCGCTTACATAGTGTTTTCTGGAGAGCTATCAGAGACAGTCTATATAGTTATCCTGTTTGGAGTTTACTTGGTGTTATCTGGAAAGCTATCAGGAACAGTCTATATAGTTAACCTGTTTAGGGTTTACTTGGTGTTATCTGGAGAGCTATCAGTAACAGTTTATATAGTTATCCAATTTAGGGCTTACTTGGTGTTATCTGGAGAACTATCAGTAAAAGTCTATATAGTTATCCTGTTAATGGCTTAATTGGTGTTATCTAGAAAGCTATCAGTAACAGTGCTTATAGTTATCCTGTTTAGGGCTTGCTTGGTGTTATCTGTAGAACTATCAGTAACCGTCTATATAGTTATCCTGTTTAGGGCTTACTTGTTGTTATCTGAAGAGCTATCAGTAACAGTCTATATAGTTATCCTGTTAATGGCTTACTAGGTGTTATGTAGAAAGCAATCAGTAACAGTCTAGGTAGTATCCCAATTAGGGCTTACTTGGTGTTATCTAGAGAGCTATCAGTAACAGTCTATATAGTTATCCTGTTTAGGACTTACTTGGTGTTATCTAGAGAACTGTCAGTAACTGTCTATATAGTTATCCTGTTTAGGGCTTACTTGGTTTTATCTAGAGAAATGTCAGTAACAGTCTATATAGTTATCCCGTTTAGGGCTTACTTGGTTTTATGTGGAGAGCTATGAGTAACAGTCTATATAGTTATCCTGTTTAGGGCTTACTTGGTATTATCTGGAGACCTATCAGTAACAGTCTATATAGTTATCCTGTTTAGGGCTTACTTGGTGTTATCCAGAGAGCTGTCAGTGACAGTCTATATAGTTATCCCGTTTAGGGATTACTTGGTATTATCTGGAGAGTTATCAGTAACAGTCTATATAGTTATCCTTACTTAGGTCTTACTTGGTGTTATCTGCAGAGCTATCAGTAACAGTCTATATAGTTATCCTGTTTAGGGCTTACTTGGTGTTATCTAGAGAGCTATCAGTAACCGTGTATATAGTTATCCTGTTTACGGATTACTTGGTATTATCTGGAGAGCTATCAGTAACCGTCTATATAGTTATCCTGTTTAGGGCTTACTGGGTATTATCTGGAAAGCCATCAGTAACAGTCTATATACTTATCCTGTTTAGGGCTTACTTGGTGTTATCTGGAGAGCTATCAGTAACAGTCTATATAGTTATCCTGTTTAGGCCTTACTTGGTGTTATCTAGAGAACTGTCAGTAACAGTTTATAAAGTTATCCATTTTGGGATTACTTGGTGTTATCTGGAAAACTATCAGTAACCGTCTGTATAGTTATCCTGTTAATGGCTTACTTGGTGTTATCTAGAAAGCTATCAGTAACAGTGCTTATAGTTATCCCGTTTAGGGCTTACTTGGTGCTATCTAGAGAACTATCAGTAACCGGCTATATAGTTATCCTGTTTAGGGCTTACTTGTTGTTATCTGAAGAGCTATCAGTAACAGTCTATATAGTTATCCTGTTATTGGCTTACTTGGTGTTATCTAGAAAGCTATCAGTAACAGTCTATGTACTATCCCAATTAGGGCTTACTTGGAGTTATCTAGAGAGCTGTCAGCAACAGTCTATATAGTTATGCAATTTATGGCTTACCTGGTGTTATCTGGAGAGCTATCAGTAACATTCGATATAGTTATCCTGTTAAGGGCCTACTTGGTGTTATCTAGAAAGCTATCAGTAACAGTTTATGTAGTATCCCAATAAGGGCTTACTTGGTGTTATCTAGAGAGCTATCTGTAACAGTCTATATAGTTATACTGTTTAGGGGTTACCTGGTGTTATCTGGAGAGCTGTCAATAACATTCTATATAGTTATCCAATTTAGGGTTACTTGGTGTTATCTGGAGAGCTATCAGTAACAGTTTATATAGTTATCCAGTTTAGGGCTTGCTTGGTGTTATCTAGAAAGCTATCAGTAACAGTCTATATAGTTATACTGTTAAGGGCTTACCTGGTGTTATCTGAAGAGCTATCAGTAACAGTCTATATAGTTATCCAATTTAGGGCTTACTTGGTGTTATCTGGAGAGCTATCAGTAAGAGTTTATATAGTTATCCAGTTTAGGGCTTACTTGGCGTTATCTGGAGAGCTATCAGTAACAGTCTACATAGTTATCCTTTTTAAAGCTTACTTGGTGTTATCTGGAGAGCTATCAGTAACCGTCTATATCGTTTTCTGTTTAGGGCTTACTTGGTGTTATCTAGTTAACTGTCAGTAACAGTCTATATCGTTATCCTGTTTAGGGCTTACTTGGTGTTATCTGGAAAGCTATCAGTAACAGACTATATAGTTATCCTGTTTAGGTCTTACTTTGTGTTATCTGGAGAGTTATCAGTAACAGTCTATATAGTTACCCGGTTTAGGTCTTACTTGGTGTGATCTGGAGAGCTATCAGTAACAGTCTATATAGTTATCCTTTTGAGGGCTTACTTGGTGTTATCTGGAGTGCTATCAATAAAAGTCTATGTAGCTATCCTTTTTAGGGCTAACTTGGTGTTATTTGGAAAGCTATCATTAACAGTCTATATAGTTACCCGGTTTAGGTCTTACTTGGTGTGATCTGGAGAGCTATCAGTAACAGTCTATATAGTTATCCTGTTTAGGGCTTGCTTGGTGTTATCTGGAAAGCCATCTGAGTCCGTCTATATAGTTATCGTTATGGGGTTACTGGGTGTTATCTGGAGAGCTATCAGTAACAGTCTATATAGTTATCCTTTTTAGGGCTTACTTAGTGTTTTCTGGAGAGCTATCAGAGACAGTCTATATAGTTATCCTGTTTGGAGTTTACTTGGTGTTATCTGGAAAGCTATCAGGAACAGTCTATATAGTTAACCTGTTTAGGGTTTACTTGGTGTTATCTGGAGAGCTATCAGGAACAGTTTATATAGTTATCCAGTTTAGGGCTTACTTGGTGTTATCTGGAGAACTATCAGTAAAAGTCTATATAGTTATCCTGTTAATGGCTTAATTGGTGTTATCTAGAAAGCTATCAGTAACAGTGCCCATAGTTATCCTGTTTAGGGCTTGCTTGGTGTTATCTGTTGAACTATCAGTAACCGTCTATATAGTTATCCTGTTTAGGGCTTACTTGTTGTTATCTGAAGAGCTATCAGTAACAGTCTATATAGTTATCCTGTTAATGGCTTACTAGGTGTTATGTAGAAAGCTATCAGTAACAGTCTAGGTAGTATCCCAATTAGGGCTTACTTGGTGTTATCTAGAGAGCTATCAGTAACAGTCTATATAGTTATCCTGTTTAGGGCTTACTTGGTATTATCTGGAGACCTATCAGTAACAGTCTATATAGTTATCTTGTTTAGGGCTTACTTGGCGTTATCTAGAGAACTGTCGGTAACAGTCTATATAGTTATACTGTTAAGGGCTTACCTGGTGTTATCTGAAGAGCTATCAGTAACAGTCTATATAGTTATCCTGTTTAGGGCTTACCTGGTGTTATCTAGAGAACTGTCAGTAACAGTCTATATAGGTATCCTGTTTAGGGTTTACTTGGTATTATCTGGAGAGCTATCAGTAACAGTCTATATAGTTATCCTGTTTAGGACTTACTTGGTGTTATCTAGAGAACTGTCAGTAACTGTCTATATAGTTATCCTGTTTAGGGCTTACTTGGTTTTATCTGGAGAAATGTCAGTAACAGTCTATATAGTTATCCCGTTTAGGGCTTACTTGGTTTTATCTGGAGAGCTATGAGTAACAGTCTATATAGTTATCCTGTTTAGGGCTTACTTGGTATTATCTGGAGACCTATCAGTAACAGTCTATATAGTTATCCTGTTTAGGGCTTACTTGGTGTTATCCAGAGAGCTGTCAGTGACAGTCTATATAGTTATCCCGTATAGGGATTACTTGGTATTATCTGGAGAGTTATCAGTAACAGTCTATATAGTTATCCTTACTTAGGTCTTACTTGGTGTTATCTGCAGAGCTATCAGTAACAGTCTATATAGTTATCCTGTTTAGGGCTTACTTGGTGTTATCTAGAGAGCTATCAGTAACCGTGTATATAGTTATCCTGTTTACGGATTACTTGGTATTATCTGGAGAGCTATCAGTAACCGTCTATATAGTTATCCTGTTTAGGGCTTACTGGGTATTATCTGGAAAGCCATCAGTAACAGTCTATATACTTATCCTGTTTAGGGCTTACTTGGTGTTATCTGGAGAGCTATCAGTAACAGTCTATATAGTTATCCTGTTTAGGCCTTACTTGGTGTTATCTAGAGAACTGTCAGTAACAGTTTATAAAGTTATCCATTTTGGGATTACTTGGTGTTATCTGGAAAACTATCAGTAACCGTCTGTATAGTTATCCTGTTAATGGCTTACTTGGAGTTATCTAGAAAGCTATCAGTAACAATGCTTATAGTTATCCTGTTTAGAGTTTATTTGGTGTTATCTGGAGAACTATTAGTAACCGTGTATATAGTTATCCTGTTTAGGGCTTACTTGGTGTTATCTGAAGAGCTATCAGTAACAGTCTATATAGCTATCCTGTTAATGGCTTACCTGGTGTTGACTAAAAAGCTATCAGTAACAGTCTATATAGTACCCCAATTAGGGCTTACTTGGTGTTATCTAGAGAGCTATCAGTAACAGTCTCTATAGTTATCCAATTTAGGGCTTACGTGGTGTTATCTGGAGAGCTATCAGTAACAGTTTATATAGTTATCCAGTTTAGGGCTTGCTTGGCGTTATCTGGAGAGCTATCAGTAACAGTCTACATAGTTATCCGGTTTAAGGCTTACTTGGTGTTATCTGGAGAGCTATCAGTAACCGTCTATATCGTATTCCTGTATAGGGCTTACGTGGTGTTATCTAGAGATTTGTCAGTAACAGTCTATATACTTATCCTGTTTAGGGCTTACTTTGTGTTATCTTGAAAGCTATCAGTAACAGTCTATATAGTTATCCATTTTAGGTCTTACTTGGTGTTATCTGGAGAACTGTCAGTAACAGTCTATATAGTTATCCCGTTTAGGGCTTACTTGGTATGATCTGGAGAGCTATCAGTAATAGTCTATATAGTTATCCCGTTTAAGGCTTACTTGGTGTTATCTGGAGAGCTATCAGTAACAGTCTATATAGTTATCCCGTTTACTGCTTACTTGGTGTTATCTGGAGAGCTATCAGCAACCGTCTATATGGTTATCACGTCTAGGGCTTACTTGGTGTTATCTAGAGAACTGTCAGTAACAGTCTATATAGTTATCCCGTTTAGGGCTTACTTGGTGTTATCTGGAGAGCTATCAGTAAGTCTATATAGTTATCCCGTGTAGGTCTTACTTGGTGGTATCTGGAGAGCTACATGTATCAGTAAGTCTATATAGTTATCCCATGTAGGGCTTACTTGGTGTTATCTAGAGAACTGTCAGTAACAGTCTATATAGTTATCCCGTTTAGGGCTTACTTGGAATTATCTGGAGAGCTATCAGTAACAGTCTATATAGGTATCCTTATTTAGGGCTTACTTGGTGTTATCTGGAGAGCTATCAGTAACAGTCTATATAGTTATCCCGTGTAGGGCCTACTTGGTGTTATTTAGAGAACTGTCAGTAACAGTCTATATAGTTATCCCATTTAGGGCTTACTTGGTATTATCTGGAGAGCTATCAGTAACAGTCTATATAGTTTTCCAGCTTAGGCCTACTTGGTATTATCTAGAGAGATATCAGTAACCGTCTATATAGTTATCCAGTTTAGGGCGTATTTGGTATTATCTGGAAAGCTATCAGTAACAGTCTATATAGTTATCCTGTTTAGCGCTTACTTGGTGTTATCTGGAGAGCTATCAGTAACTGTCTATATAGTTATATTGTTTAGGGCTTACTTGGTATTATCTGGAGAGCTATCAGTAACCGTCTATATAGTTATCCTGTTTAGGGCTGACCTGGTGTTATTTGGAGAGCTATCAGTAACAGTCTATATAGTTATCCAGTTTAGGCCTACTTGGTGTTATCTGGAGAGCTATCAGTAACAGTCTATGTATATATCTTGATTAGGGCTTACTTGGTGTTATCTAGAGAGCTATCAGTAACAGTCTATATGGTTATCCTATTTAGGGCTTACCTGGTGTTATCTGGAGAGCTGTCAGTAACAGTCTATATAGTTATCCTTTTGAGGGTTTACTTGGTGTTATCTGGCGAAATATCAGTAACAGTCTATATAGTTATCCTGTTTAGGGTTTACTTTGTGTTATCTGGAGAGCTATCAGTAACAGTTTATATAGTTATCCAGTTTAGGGCTTACTTGGTGTTATCTGGAGAACCATCAGTAACCGTCTATATAGTTATCCTGTTTAGGGCTTACTTGTTGTTATCTGAAGAGCTATCAGTAACAGTCTATATAGTTATCCTGTTAATGGCTTACTTGGTGTTATCTAGAAAGCCATCAGTAACAGTCTATATAGTATCCCAATTAGGGCTTACTTGGTGTTATCTAGAGAGCTATCAGGAACAGTCTATATAGTTATACTGTTTATGGCTTACCTGGTGTTATCTGGAGAGCTATCAGTAACATTCGATATAGTTATCCTGTTAAAGGCTTACCTGGTGTTATCTAGAAAGCTATCAGTAACAGTCTATGTAGTATCGCAATAAGGGCTTACTTGGTGTTATCTATAGAAATATCAGGAACAGTCTATATAGTTATACTTTTTAGGGCTTACCTGGTGTTATCTGGAGAGCTATCAGTAACATTCTATATAGTTATCCAATTTAGGGCTTACTTGGTGTTATCTGGAGAGCTATCAGTAACAGTTTATATAGTTATCCAGTTTAGGGCTTACTTGGTGTTATCTAGAAAGCTATCAGTAACAGTCTATATAGTTATACTGTTAAGGGCTTACGTGGTGTTATCTGGAGAGCTATCAGTAACAGTCTATATAGTTATACTGTTAAGGGCTTACCTGGTGTTATCTGGAGAGCTATCAGTAACAGTCTATATAGTTATCCTATTTAGGGCTTACCTGGTGTTATCTGGAGAGCTGTCAGTAACAGTCTATATAGTTATCCTTTTGAGGATTTACTTGGTGCTATCTGGCGAAATATCAGTAACAGTCTATATAGTTATCCTGTTTAGGGTTTACTTGGTGTTATCTGGAGAGCTATCAGTAACAGTTTATATAGTTATCCAGTTTAGGGCTTACTTGGTGTTATCTGGAGAACTATCAGTAACAGTCTATATAGTCATCCTGTTAATGGCTTACTTGGTGTTATCTAGAAAGCTATCAGTAACAGTGCTTATAGTTATCCTGTTTTGGGCTTACTTGGTGTTATCTGGAGAACTATCAGTAACCGTGTATATAGTTATCCTGTTTAGGGCTTACTTGTTGTTATCTGAAGAGCTATCAGTAACAGTGTATATAGTTATCCTGTTAATGGCTTACTTGGTGTTATCTAGAAAGCCATCAGTAACAGTCTATATAGTATCCCAATTAGGGCTTACTTGGTGTTATCTAGAGAGCTATCAGTAACAGTCTATATAGTTATACTGTTTATGGCTTACCTGGTGTTATCTGGAGAGCTATCAGTAACATTCGATATAGTTATCCTGTTAAAGGCTTACTTGGTGTTATCTAGAAAGCTATCAGTAACAGTCTATGTAGTATCGCAATAAGGGCTTACTTGGTGTTATCTAGAGAGCTATCAGGAACAGTCTATATAGTTATACTGTTTAAGGCTTACCTGGTGTTATCTGGAGAGCTATCAGTAACATTCTATATAGTTATCCAATTTAGGGCTTACTTGGTGTTATCTGGAGAGCTATCAGTAACAGTTTATATAGTTATCCAGTTTAGGGCTTACTTGGTGTTATGTAGAAAGCTATCAGTAACAGTCTATATAGTTTTACTGTTAAGGGCTTACCTGGTGTTATCTGGAGAGCTATCAGTAACAGTCTATATAGTTATACTGTTAAGGGCTTACCTGGTGTTATCTGGAGAGCTATCAGTAACAGTTTATATAGTTATCCGGTTTAGGGCTTACTTGGTTTTATCTAGAGAAATGTCAGTAACAGTCTATATAGTTATCCCGTTTAGGGCTTACTTGGTTTTATCTGGAGAGCTATGAGTAACAGTCTATATAGTTATCCTGTTTAGGGCTTACTTGGTATTATCTGGAGACCTATCAGTAACAGTCTATATAGTTATCCTGTTTAGGGCTTACTTGGTGTTATCCAGAGAGCTGTCAGTGACAGTCTATATAGTTATCCCGTTTAGGGATTACTTGGTATTATCTGGAGAGTTATCAGTAACAGTCTATATAGTTATCCTTACTTAGGTCTTACTTGGTGTTATCTGCAGAGCTATCAGTAACAGTCTATATAGTTATCCTGTTTAGGGCTTACTTGGTGTTATCTAGAGAGCTATCAGTAACCGTGTATATAGTTATCCTGTTTACGGATTACTTGGTATTATCTGGAGAGCTATCAGTAACCGTCTATATAGTTATCCTGTTTAGGGCTTACTGGGTATTATCTGGAAAGCCATCAGTAACAGTCTATATACTTATCCTGTTTAGGGCTTACTTGGTGTTATCTGGAGAGCTATCAGTAACAGTCTATATAGTTATCCTGTTTAGGCCTTACTTGGTGTTATCTAGAGAACTGTCAGTAACAGTTTATAAAGTTATCCATTTTGGGATTACTTGGTGTTATCTGGAAAACTATCAGTAACCGTCTGTATAGTTATCCTGTTAATGGCTTACTTGGAGTTATCTAGAAAGCTATCAGTAACAATGCTTATAGTTATCCTGTTTAGAGTTTATTTGGTGTTATCTGGAGAACTATTAGTAACCGTGTATATAGTTATCCTGTTTAGGGCTTACTTGGTGTTATCTGAAGAGCTATCAGTAACAGTCTATATAGCTATCCTGTTAATGGCTTACCTGGTGTTGACTAAAAAGCTATCAGTAACAGTCTATATAGTACCCCAATTAGGGCTTACTTGGTGTTATCTAGAGAGCTATCAGTAACAGTCTCTATAGTTATCCAATTTAGGGCTTACGTGGTGTTATCTGGAGAGCTATCAGTAACAGTTTATATAGTTATCCAGTTTAGGGCTTGCTTGGCGTTATCTGGAGAGCTATCAGTAACAGTCTACATAGTTATCCGGTTTAAGGCTTACTTGGTGTTATCTGGAGAGCTATCAGTAACCGTCTATATCGTATTCCTGTATAGGGCTTACGTGGTGTTATCTAGAGATTTGTCAGTAACAGTCTATATACTTATCCTGTTTAGGGCTTACTTTGTGTTATCTTGAAAGCTATCAGTAACAGTCTATATAGTTATCCATTTTAGGTCTTACTTGGTGTTATCTGGAGAACTGTCAGTAACAGTCTATATAGTTATCCCGTTTAGGGCTTACTTGGTATGATCTGGAGAGCTATCAGTAATAGTCTATATAGTTATCCCGTTTAAGGCTTACTTGGTGTTATCTGGAGAGCTATCAGTAACAGTCTATATAGTTATCCCGTTTACTGCTTACTTGGTGTTATCTGGAGAGCTATCAGCAACCGTCTATATGGTTATCACGTCTAGGGCTTACTTGGTGTTATCTAGAGAACTGTCAGTAACAGTCTATATAGTTATCCCGTTTAGGGCTTACTTGGTGTTATCTGGAGAGCTATCAGTAAGTCTATATAGTTATCCCGTGTAGGTCTTACTTGGTGGTATCTGGAGAGCTACATGTATCAGTAAGTCTATATAGTTATCCCGTGTAGGGCTTACTTGGTGTTATCTAGAGAACTGTCAGTAACAGTCTATATAGTTATCCCGTTTAGGGCTTACTTGGAATTATCTGGAGAGCTATCAGTAACAGTCTATATAGGTATCCTTATTTAGGGCTTACTTGGTGTTATCTGGAGAGCTATCAGTAACAGTCTATATAGTTATCCCGTGTAGGGCCTACTTGGTGTTATTTAGAGAACTGTCAGTAACAGTCTATATAGTTATCCCGTTTAGGGCTTACTTGGTATTATCTGGAGAGCTATCAGTAACAGTCTATATAGTTTTCCAGCTTAGGCCTACTTGGTATTATCTAGAGAGATATCAGTAACCGTCTATATAGTTATCCAGTTTAGGGCGTATTTGGTATTATCTGGAAAGCTATCAGTAACAGTCTATATAGTTATCCTGTTTAGCGCTTACTTGGTGTTATCTGGAGAGCTATCAATAACTGTCTATATAGTTATATTGTTTAGGGCTTACTTGATATTATCTGGAGAGCTATCAGTAACAGTGTATATAGTTATCCTGTTTAGGGCTGACCTGGTGTTATTTGGAGAGCTATCAGTAACAGTCTATATAGTTATCCAGTTTAGGCCTATTTGGTGTTATCTGGAGAGCTATCAGTAACAGTGTATGTATTTATCTTGATTAGGGCTTACTTGGTGTTATCTAGAGAGCTATCAGTAATAGTCTATATAGTTATCCTATTTAGGGCTTACCTGGTGTTATCTGGAGAGCTGTCAGTAACAGTCTATATAGTTATCCTTTTGAGGGTTTACTTGGTGCTATCTGGCGAAATATCAGTAACAGTCTATATAGTTATCCTGTTTAGGGTTTACTTGGTGTTATCTGGAGAGCTATCAGTAACAGTTTATATAGTTATCCAGTTTAGGGCTTACTTGGTGTTATCTGGAGAACCATCAGTAACCGTCTATATAGTTATCCTGTTTAGGGCTTACTTGTTGTTATCTGAAGAGCTATCAGTAACAGTCTATATAGTTATCCTGTTAATGGCTTACTTGGTGTTATCTAGAAAGCCATCAGTAACAGTCTATATAGTATCCCAATTAGGGCTTACTTGGTGTTATCTAGAGAGCTATCAGGAACAGTCTATATAGTTATACTGTTTATGGCTTACCTGGTGTTATCTGGAGAGCTATCAGTAACATTCGATATAGTTATCCTGTTAAAGGCTTACCTGGTGTTATCTAGAAAGCTATCAGTAACAGTCTATATAGTATCGCAATAAGGGCTTACTTGGTGTTATCTATAGAACTATGAGGAACAGTCTATATAGTTATACTTTTTAGGGCTTACCTGGTGTTATCTGGAGAGCTATCAGTAACATTCTATATAGTTATCCAATTTAGGGCTTACTTGGTGTTATCTGGAGAGCTATCAGTAACAGTTTATATAGTTATCCAGTTTAGGGCTTACTTGGTGTTATCTAGAAAGCTATCAGTAACAGTCTATATAGTTATACTGTTAAGGGCTTACGTGGTGTTATCTGGAGAGCTATCAGTAACAGTCTATATAGTTATACTGTTAAGGGCTTACCTGGTGTTATCTGTAGAGCTATCAGTAACAGTCTATATAGTTATCCTATTTAGGGCTTACCTGGTGTTATCTGGAGAGCTGTCAGTAACAGTCTATATAGTTATCCTTTTGAGGATTTACTTGGTGCTATCTGGCGAAATATCAGTAACAGTCTATATAGTTATCCTGTTTAGGGTTTACTTGGTGTTATCTGGAGAGCTATCAGTAACAGTTTATATAGTTATCCAGTTTAGGGCTTACTTGGTGTTATCTGGAGAACTATCAGTAACAGTCTATATAGTCATCCTGTTAATGGCTTACTTGGTGTTATCTAGAAAGCTATCAGTAACAGTGCTTATAGTTATCCTGTTTTGGGCTTACTTGGTGTTATCTGGAGAACTATCAGTAACCGTCTATATAGTTATCCTGTTTAGGGCTTACTTGTTGTTATCTGAAGAGCTATCAGTAACAGTCTATATAGTATCCCAATTAGGGCTTACTTGGTGTTATCTAGAGAGCTATCAGTAACAGTCTATATAGTTATACTGTTTATGGCTTACCTGGTGTTATCTGGAGAGCTATCAGTAACATTCGATATAGTTATCCTGTTAAAGGCTTACTTGGTGTTATCTAGAAAGCTATCAGTAACAGTCTATGTAGTATCGCAATAAGGGCTTACTTGGTGTTATCTAGAGAGCTATCAGGAACAGTCTATATAGTTATACTGTTTAAGGCTTACCTGGTGTTATCTGGAGAGCTATCAGTAACATTCTATATAGTTATCCAATTTAGGGCTTACTTGGTGTTATCTGGAGAGCTATCAGTAACAGTTTATATAGTTATCCAGTTTAGGGCTTACTTGGTGTTATGTAGAAAGCTATCAGTAACAGTCTATATAGTTTTACTGTTAAGGGCTTACCTGGTGTTATCTGGAGAGCTATCAGTAACAGTCTATATAGTTATACTGTTAAGGGCTTACCTGGTGTTATCTGGAGAGCTATCAGTAACAGTTTATATAGTTATCCGGTTTAGGGCTTACTTGGCGTTATCTTGAGAGCTATCAGTAACAGTCTACATAGTTATCGTTTTTAAGGCTTACTTGGTGTTATCTGGAGAGCTATCAGTAACCGTCTATATCGTTTTCCTGTTTAGGGCTTACTTGGTGTTATCTAGAGAACTGTCAGTAACAGTCTATATCGTTATCCTGTTTAGGGCTTACTTGGTGTTATCTGGAGAGCTATCAGTAACAGTCTATATAGTTACCCGGTTTAGGTCTTACTTGGTGTTATCTGGAGAGCTATCAGTAACAGTCTATATAGTTATCCTGTTTAGGGCTTACTTGGTGTTATCTAGAGAGCTATCAGTAACAGTCTATATAGTTATCCTTTTGACGGCTTACTTGGTGTTATCTGGAGGGCTATCAGTAACAGGCTATGTAGCTATCCTTTTTAGGGCTTACTTGGCGTTATCTGGAGAGCTATCAGTAACGTTCTATATAGTTATCCTGTTTAAGGGTTACTTGGTGTTATCTGGAATGCTATCAGTGATAGTCTATATAGTTATCCTGTTTAGGGCTTACTTGGTGTTATCTGGAAAGCTATCAGTAACAGTCTATATAGTTATCCTGTTTAGGTCTTACTTGGTTTTATCTGGAGAGCTATCAGAGATAATCTATATAGTTATCCGGTTTAGGGCTGGCTTGGTGTTATCTGGAAAGCTATCTGAGACCGTCTATGTAGTTATCGTTTTGGGGTTACTTGGTGTTATCTGGAGAGCTATCAGTAACAGTCTATATAGTTATCCTTTTTAGGGCTTACTTATTGTTATATGGAGATCTATCAGAGACAGTCTATATAGTTATCCTATTTAGGGCTTACTTGGTGTTATCTGGAGAGCTATCAGTAACAGTCTATCTGGAGAGCTCTCAGTAACAGTCTATATAGTTATCCAGTTTAGAGTTTACTTGGTGTTATCTGGAGAGCTACATGTATCAGTAACAGTCTATATAGTTATCCTGTTTAGGGTTTACTTGGTGTATAGCAGTACTGATTCCTCTCTCCACTACTAAATCTATAACAGCGCTTGAAATTTTCTGCATATCGTATGAGAAGAACCTGATAACCGCTGATAACCTCACCTGGAGGAGAGTGGCGTATGCTACCTTGCTGACGATATTCCTCGCCTTTGTCTGTCACTGTTTCGTTCAAGCTGTTTTACTGACACGGACCTACATGTATTTTAGAATTCCTAATCTTCTCTGAATACACGAATACATAAATGACATACAACAGGCTAAATTATACATCATCTGCAGAATATAAAGTCATCTTATGGGTATACTCTATTAACAATTCAGTCTGAGCAAACGTTTAAGTGTTTTATATAAGCGGTCTATTCTCGGCCTATTAACAATCCAATATTCTATGATCCATATAAATCTAGGAACAATCGACACACCAACACACAAGGATACACCCAAAATCTAGGGACAATCGACAGACCAACACACAAGGATCCACCCAAATCTAGGAACAATCGACACACCAACACACAAGGATCTACCCAAATATATGAACAATCGACACACCAACACACAAGGATCCACCCAAAATCTAGGGACAATCGACAGACAAACACACAAGGATCCACCTAAATCTAGGGACAATCGACAGACCAATACACAAGGATCTACTTAAATCTAGGAACAATCGACAGACCAACACACAAGGATCTACCCAAATCTAGGGACAATCGACAGATCAACACACAAGGATCCACCCAAATCTAGGAACAATCGGACAGACCAACACACAAGGATCTACCCAAATCTAGGGATAATCGACACACCAACACACAAGGATCCACCCAGATCTAGGAACAATCGACAGACCAACACACAAGGATCTACCCAAATCTAGGAACAATCGGACAGACCAACACACAAGGATCCACCCAGATCTAGGAACAATGGACACACCAACATACAATGATCCACCCAGATCTAGGAACAATCGGACAGACCAACACACAAGGATCCACCCAAATCTAGGAACAATCGGACAGACCAACACACAAGGATCCACCCAGATCTAGGAACAATCGACTCACCAACACACAAGGATCTACCCAAATCTAGGAACAATCGGACAGACCAACACACAAGGATCCACCCAGATCTAGGAACAATCGACACACACACGCGCACACACACACACACATACACACACGCACAAAAAAAAATTAAAAAAAATTAAAAAAAAAAAGTGATAAACCGGTGGTAAGTAAGCAATGCAGCTGCTTCAGATTTAGTAGATCAGATCTGACTCAGCTGCATGACAAAATCCACTACATGTATAACAAGAATAACAAGGTATGAACTAAACATAAATAACATCACAAAAAGTTTCGTTTACATGGCAGCTGCGGTGCCGACTGAGAACGGTCACTTTAAATGAAAATGCGCAATTTTAGGCCACATGACTGCAAAATTGCGGGAGCTTCCGGGAGATCCCCAACAGGTCTCCGCCCTGAACCTGCTGGAAACCTAGGCGGTCCCCAGACCCCTCGTCTGACTTCGCCCCCTAGCTTTAAAACTTTATCTGCCCTCTGAAAATTATATCTTACCCACCAGACGAACGACTCAAATCAGTCTGGTCCATCCAAATGATTATATCTTACCCACCAGACAAAACAAAGGACTCCGGGCCCGGCGCCATAAACTGAAAATATACTTAAGTCTATTACTTCATTTTAATTTATTTCATTATCAAACGTTCAAATAAATTGTCATGCAAAATGGTTTAATTCTATTTATTGATAGAATAAAACTCAATAAAATCCAAATCCCAGTTATAAATCTATTGTTGAACAGAAGAATTTGAAATTATGACTTAAGTATTTTCTCAGTTTATGGCGCCGGACCCGGATCGATCCGATTCTTCCAGGAGAGTATATTTTGCCCACCAGACAAGACACAGGACTACAATCAGGCTGAATAATTTAAATGAGTCATATCAGTTTGTGTCGATGTGAGTAAATTGGCAGATTTCATGTTGGATAGAGCTATTTTTGAAGCATCCACAAGATTTTAAGATATGTATTCTAAACCTATCGTGCACTTATCATTCAGATTTATGAGAAAAATATCGCTCACTATCACGTGAAATCTCTCTTAAAATTAAAATGATTTATAAAGGATTACGAAAAAATAAATTCCCATAAGATTATCAATATTGGTGACATACGAAAGCGTACGGAAGCGTATTGCTGCCAAAGTGAAATTTTTTTACGAGATACTACGTCGTACGTACGAGATAGTAAGTCGTACGTTCGACATACTAAGTCGTACGTTCGAGATAACAAGTCGTACGTTCGACATACTAAGTCGTACGTACGAGATATTAAGTCGTACCTACGAGATACTAAGTCGTACGTACGACATACTAAGTCGTACATACGAGATACTAAGTCGTACGTACGACATAATAAGTCATACTCAGGATCGGAGTTAATGGGGCGCATTCGGCATACATTCATAAATGTATATATTCATACAGTTTTATTTATTGAATATTAACTGAGAATTGGGGAATATGCTTACCGATATTCAGTCAATAACCTTTTTATTACATATACTGAGCAAAAACAGCATCCTCTTTATACAATTTGAGTTGTTTTCTAAACTGTAAATGCTATATTTTTCAAATTGGTATATAAGTAATTTATACATCTTATGATAACATTCAACAATCTTGTCAAAATTTGATAAGCATTTCAGAAAATGACAAAATTCTGATTGGAACCAAAAGATAGCATTATTGTCAAATCAAACAATTATTGTTTAATATCGGGTATGACCACCCTTGTTTGCTAAAACAGCACGAATTGTACTTCGTATGCCATTCACGTAACGTCTAATGACGTTTGGGGCTAGTTTCTTTCCTTCTGCTATAAGAATATTTTGTAGCTCCTGAATGGTCAATGGATGTCGCATGTCCGCTTTTCTACCCAATAAATCCTATATGTGCTGGCTCAGATTGAGATCAGGGTATTTGCTGGCCTTGGGAAGATGTTAACGTTATTTCGTTGAAGGTAGCGTTGAGCAAGTCGCGCGGTATGCGGGCGAGCATTATCGTGTTGCAAGGTGACCCCTAGTGCATGTCTCTGGATGAAGGGAACTACTTCTGGAATTAGAATCTGATTAATATAGGCCTGTGCATTTAAAGTACCATTTATTACTACAAATGCGCGTTTTCCCGCCGCCCATGATTCCACCTCATATCACAACGCTGCCACCACCAAACATGTTTATTCGAAGGACATGTATCAAGACTATGACTAAGGTTGAACCTTGATTCGTCAGTAAAGAAAACGTTATTCCAGTCATTCCTCTTAAAACGTTAATTAATAATGTCTACACCAGGTAACGGGAGTATTGCGATGAATAGGCGTCAGAATCTGTCCGAAGTATGGCCTGTAAGCTCGTATCGGCCTATTTCTAGCCCTTAACATATTATGTGTAAAGTGTGTGCGTTGACACCATAACGTTTGGCCGTAACTGTTGCTGGCAAATGACGTTGACAGAGATGCGTCAACGCTATGCATGATCATAACGGTCATTGCGGACCGTAGTTGCACGTGGTCTACCTCATCGAGAACGATCTTCGCCAGTCAGTCTTCATTGAAGAACTTAAAAAGTTATGATCTTTCTCGTGCAATTAAATGCCGTGCTAACAGCGGTCACTGTATATATTCTGTAGATAGTTATGTCACTATTGCTCATGCATAACTGTACAAAAATGATGAACTTGTAAAACCTGTTGACTACTTCCGTACGAAGTTCCCCGAAGGAAAGCATGAATGATATAAATAACAAAAACACTCTGTATCCACAACTTTTCGGCCGCTTGGCCTTTATGACTTGGCCTTATTCGCTGCGTTGATTTAACCAGCAGTTATGGATTTTACGCAGAAACACAGAAAATGACACGAAAGTTTTGATTTCTCAGTATTTGTGGTACCAATATAACCGGACAACCAATTCCTTTGTGGAAGCCCATCGGTTAGAATGGTTAACTGATCTCTGGACCAAAGCAAGCATCTGATATCATAAATTTAGATTGGAAGTTCAGGGTCCGGCACCATAAACTGAGAAAATACTTAAGTCATAATTTCAAATTCTTCTGTTCAACAATAAATTAATAACTGGGATTTGGATTTTACTGATTTTATTCTATCAATAAATAGAATTAAACCATTTTGCATGACAATTTAATGAACGTTTGATAATAAAATAAATTAAAAAGAAAAATTGACTTGAGTATATTCTCAGTTTATGGCGCTGGGCCCAGATTATAATTGTGGAGGTTAAAACAACAATGGTAAGAGGAAATTCCTTCATCTTCTTTTACGTATATAACATATACATATATTGCGTGTATTTCAGCAGTCACGTCAAGTACGAAACACCAGGTCGAGTTATACCCAAGACTGTGTATGACTACTTCAATCCCATTCTTCTTCTTCTTTTGTACCCCTGGCTACGCCCCTGGCTAGTAGGAACGTGGTGTATTTTACACTATGTACATCGGCTGTATCTGATATACCTGTCTCTCCGTTACATGTGTTATAAAAAAAATTAAAAGTATAGGTATACAATTGGCAAAATACTATTCATTGTAGGCCATGATTTACCCTTAATGATTTAAGAAATTATACGAGCTCCCAAGGCTTCGTCCCCAGGTCCCCCTACTAGGGTTTTTCCCTGGATTCACTAGACACCACAAAGCAATCCCAGACGCATCGCCTTCACATGTGTATTTTTGCTTAAAAATTGCGCTCCGCCACATTATCATCACTTCCTGGATTCGCCCCTGGTACTTTACGGCATACTATATCGTACGTATGACTTAGTATCTCGTACGTACGACTTAGTATCTCGTACGTACGACTTAGCATCCAAAAAAAATTTCACTTTGGCAGCAATACGCTTCCGTAGTGACAAAAAAAAAAAAAAAATAAATAAAAAAATAAAAAAAGAAAAAAAGAAAAAAAAAAAAGAAAGAAAAGTCTGCATTCAGTTATAATCTGTTTTAACAACTAATATGATAATTATATCATATAGGCTGTTGCATGCAAAATTCATAAGTATAAAATACACATGTATATTGCAGAACGAAAGGGAATATGAGGATAATATACGAAAAACTATAAAATAAGTCTTCAATGTTTGAATGAAGTATTAAAAAAAAAAAAAAAAAAAAAAAAAAAAAAAACAGCTGTAGGAGAATGCTATTATATATTATTTTTTATGAATACGAGTATAACAGGTCACGAATTTTGACCTAGTCCTGGATGTAATAGTCTTGTATCAAGGGCAATATGTTGTTTGTTTATGTCATATTGACTATTAGTATTTGTGTTATATTTTCTACTAACAATTATCTCAATAAAATATTAAATAATGATAATATTAATAATAGTAATAATATTAATAATAATAATAATAATAATAATAATAATAATAATAATAATAATAATAATAATAATAATATTAATAATAATAATAACAAAAAATAATAGTTGGGTATTAAAGTAATTAGAGTGGGGACTGCTGGTGCGTGATGGAAAGTCTTACTAGCGGAACGCTAAAAGCTCTTTATCTGGGTGCTGGCAGTTCCTGGTCATGTTCTTGCAAACAAGTTTTTGGTTGCCATATATACTATTTTTATGTATATATATGTAGTGCTTGATACTAGGGCCGGCGGTCGTTAGTGCGTGGTGGAGGGTCTAACTAGCGAAACGCGAAAAGCTCTCCATTTGGGTGTTGACGGCCCCTAATTATATGGAAAAATACTTGCAAACTTCATTAATTGTCAGGTATATCATTTACATGTGTATGTGATTGATTGATTTTTGTTTTACGTCACACCACGAATATTTCACGTATATGGTGACGGCATCTGCCTGATGCGGGGCATACAAATTTTGACCTTTGCAACGGACCCACCCGAAGCAGTGAGGGATCTTTAACGTGCCATGCATACCACGACACGGGGCCTCGGTTTTTACTGTCTCATCCGAAAGACATGACACCAGCATGACCAGAGTGGGACTCGAACCCCGGCCTCCCGATCAGGAGTTCGACGCGATACCACTAGGCCACGCCAGCTTCATGTGTATGTGTATGTATATATGTACAGGTATGTGTATGTATACGTATATGTATATGTTGTCTTGTATACTATTCTTTATGTATATATGCATGTATGTATTGTTGATATGTTGTCTTGTATATTATTCTTTATGTATATATACATGTATTTATTGTTGATATATAAAACCATATCATTGGGGTTGTTAGTGCCTGGTGGAGGATCTAACTAGCGAAACGCGAAAAACTCTCTATCTGGGTGCTGACACCCCCTAGCTACACGGAATAGTACTGGCTAATATTTATGGCTGTCATGTGTATCATTTATGTGCGTATTAATTGTGTATGCGTGTATGAAGTGTCCAATATTATCGATATTACTGAAGGCTTTTGCATGTCCTTTTCCTTTTTTTTTTTTAAATATATAATAAATCATAGTTTTGGTATGGTCCTTTTGAAAAATGTTCTTTTTTTCTCTCTTTAACTTACAATTTTCATATCATTTGAATTTCAGAATGTGTGAATGTGAGTGTGAATGTTGATTTTAATAAAAATTCCGAAAAGCCAGGTGGTATACCAAAGTTTTTAAATCTTAATCTTTTGAAATATCACTATATTTACTATTATACACATATGTACGTTCATCCTGATTACCTAGTAACAGGTGTGATTATTGTATTCATAAATAATACTTATACCAACTGGATTTAAAAATAAAAAAGAAGAAGAAGAAAAAAAAAATTTTAGAATTACAACTTTTTTTATAAATGTTTCATTGAATAAAGTAATAAAGTATCAAAATAATAGGATAATTGCGTATCAACAGAAATATCCCTTCTCTCTCTCTCGCTCTCTCTCTCTCTTCTAGTGTCATTGAATACTTTCATTTTCCATAACATTAGAAATTCATAACCTACTATGAATGGATACGTGACTAATCTAAAGAAGCTGAATTAATTAAATCATCATATTTTGTACGATTTGCAACTGACAGCACCGCATGAAAGATATTCTGCTTTCTCATATGCCACATTTACTTTCCCTGAGATATATGGGCATAATTTGATTTTTTGCCATGGATTCACTTAGTATTCACTTAGTATACGTCACTCATGCAGGTTTTGCTACACTAATACTATATAGTGACGACATCTATGAATGCCATGATGTTTACATCAAATTATCAACAGTTAGAAATGAGTTACTTGCATCTGGCAAATATCTTGACTACAGCATTTATTTTAATGTCTCCTCGCAATATTGTTGCACAGTATTATTAAATGTGTGATATGACAGAAAGACATTTTCTTTCTATATGAATAAATATACATGTAGTTTATGTGCTTTATATAAGACCTAATTATACTTACCTACCTACCCACCCACCCACACATATGCAACTTGTCACAAGGGAAGTAACTCCAAAGAAAATTTATGCTTATGAAACCCATCTGTTGTAGCAAGCCATGTAATATTTTTGGCTATCAGTTACAGCCTTCATTTTCTCATTTCACTGTATGTAATTACAAATACTTACTATAACTGCATAAATATTAAATTAATTTAAGTTGTAGTTACCAGGGGCGGGTCCAGGTATTTAAGTTGTAGTTACCAGGGGCGGGTCCAGGTATTTAAGTTGTACTTACCAGGGGCGGATCCAGGTATTTAAGTTGTAGTTACCAGGGGCAGATCCAGGTATTTAAGTTGTAGTTACCAGGGGCGGCTCCAGGTATTTTAGTTGTAGTTACTAGGGGCGGCTCCAGGTATTTGAGTACAGAAAAAAAAAAATTAAAACGAAAAGGGTGTGGGTGGGGCTTAGACCAGGAGTCTGGGGACCGCATAGCCCCTGGAAGCTCCTGCAATTCGACGGGTTTAGGGTCTGAAACGTGTAATTTCACAGGCCTATGTCAGTGCCAAGGATGAGACGCACAATCGAAGCTTTTTACGATGATATTCATGACCCTTTCATGCCTTGTCATTCTGGGTAATGTTATTCATGACTTTTCTATGCCTTGTTATTCTGGGTGTTGTTTTTCATTTCTTTTCTATGCCATGATATTCTTGGTAATGTTATTCATGACTTCTCCCTGCCATGTTATTCTGGGTAATGTTATTCATGACTTCTCCCTGCCTTGTTATTCTGGGTGATGTTATTCATGACTTCTCCATGCCTTATTATTCTGGGTAATGTTATTCATGACTTCCCCATGCCTTGTTATTTTGGGTGATGTTATTCATGACTTCTCCATGACTTGTTATTCTGGGTAATGTTATTCACGACTTTTCCATGCCTTGTTATTCTGGGTAATGTTATTCATGACTTTTCCATGCCTTGTTATTCTGGGTTATGTTATTCATGACTTCTCCATGCCATATTATTAGTTGTGATGCTATTCATGACTTCCCCATGCCTTGTTATTCTGGATAATGTTTTTCATGACTTTTCCATGCCTTGTATTCTGGGTGATGTTATTTATTTCTTTTGATGTCTTTCTATTCTGAGTAATGTTTTACATGACTTTTCAATGCTTTGTTATTCTGTGTGATGTTATTATGCCTTATTATTCTGGGGGATGTTTTTCATTACTTCTCCATGCCTTGGTATTGTGCGTGATGTTTTTCATGACTTTCTCATGCCTTGTTATTCTGGATGATGTTATTCATGACTTCTCCATGCCATATTATTCATGGTGATGATATTCATGACTTCTACATGCCTTGTTAATTTGGGTGATGTTATTCATGACTTTTCCATGCCTTGTTATTGTGGATGATGTTATTTATTTCTTTTGATATCTTTCTATTCTGGGAAATGTTTTACATGACTTTTGAATGCTTTGTATTCACTATGATGTTAATAATGACTTCTCCATGCCTTATCAGTTTGGGTGATGTTATTCATGACTTTTCCATGGCTTGTTATTCCGGGCGTTGTTATTAATGACTGTCCTGTCATCCTGAGTGATGTAATTCAGAACTATTCAATGCCTTGTGATTCTGGATGATGTTATTTATTTCTTTCCATGCCTTGTTATTCTGGGTGATGTTATTTACGACTTCTCCATGCTTTGTTATTCTAGTTGATGTTATTCATGACTTCCCCATGCTTTGTTATTCTAAGCGATGTTATTCATGACATCTCCATGCCTTGTTATTTTGGGTGATGTTAGTTATGACTTCCCCATGCCTTGTTATTCTGGGTAATGTTATTCATAACTTTTCTATGCCTTGTTATTCTGGGTGATGTTATTTATGACTTCTCCATGCCTTGTTATTCTGGGTTATGTTATTCATGACTTCTCCATGCCTTGTTATTCTGGGTGATGTTTTCATGACTTCTCCATGACTTGTTATTCTGGGTGATGTTAGTTATGACTTCTCCATGCCTTGTTATTCTGGGTTATGTTATTTATGACGCCTCCATGTCTTGTTATTCTGGGTGATGTTATTCATGGTTTCTCCATGCCTTGTTATTCTGGGTAATGTTATTCATGACTTCTCCATGCCTTGTTATTCTGGGTGATGTTTTTCATGACTTCCCCATGCCTTGTTATTCTGGGTGATGTTTTTCATGACTTCCCCATGCCTTGTTATTCTGGGTGATGTTATTCATAACTTCCCCATGCCTTGTTATTCTGTGTGATGTTTTTCATGATTTCTCCATGCCTTGTTATTCTGGGTGATATTTTTCATGACTTCTCCATGCCTTGTTATTCTGGGTGATGTTATTCATCACTTCTCCATATCTTGTTACCCTGAATGATATTATTCATGTCTTTTCCATGCTTTGTTATTCTGGGTCTACCTATGGTGGATTTCTCAAATAAATTTGTCCCAGCTGCTTTGCCTTATACGCCACCATCTCGTGCCTTTTACCATATATATTACTTCTAACAATGGACAGTACAGAAGTATTCATAGATTGAGAGTTTTGAAAAAGGGGTTGCGAGCTGCCATGAAAGTTTATCAGTCAAGAAAAGAAGGGGTTGGTTTAAACAGTATTTATTCAAGAAACAGACAAGAATCGTACCATCTTAAAGCAATAAATAAACAGGATCTTGAAAAAAAGCCCAGGGCTATGTAAATCTATCTCTAAGAGTACTATGGTGCGATACATGGAATGGTATTGTACAGATTTTCATGCATGTTATGCATTATAAAAAATAGAAAAGAAAAGAGAAATAGAAACGAAACAAACCAAAACATTCATGGAATACATGTATATGAATAAAACATAATAACGATGTTCAGTTACATAAGAAGGAGTGAGAATGGCGGGCAATCAAGTGCTTGGAGTAAATGAAGTGGTTTTAGAAATATCTAATAGTTATAAATATAGCACAAGTACAATGAAATATCTAATAGATATAAATATAGCACAAGTACAATGAAATATCTAATAGATATAAATATAGCACAAGTACAATGAAATATCTAATAAATATAAATATAACACAAGTACAAAGAAATAAAAAAAAGGAGTAAATGAAAAATGAAAATAAATAGATGATTTATTACTATTGTTTTGAAAAAGCTCCCTGTGAGTAATTTTGCATTTTTGTGCGTAAAACATAATTTTTTTTTTGTATTAAAAACGCTTCGTTTTTACCAAATAACTTTGTGCAAGAGAAGGGTTGAGGTTGAAGCCCTAAACATAACCACAATGAATAACGATGAATGAATTCATACTAGTGTCTGTCGTGTTGACAATTACTGACGGTCCCCCCCCTCCCCCCCCTTTTTTTTTATCTCTCTCTATCACTCTTCAAAGTGAAAATGAAGTGATTTTTGAAGAAATTATTACAGATGATTTTTAAAAGTGCATTCATTCATCTTGGGTTTTCATCAGAACATTAATGATATTTTTAATACAGACTTTGTAACTAGTTATCCATTCCATAGACTACTTTGTATATAGGCATATTAGTTCATTAGAGAACACAAACTCTTTTTCCAGCAAGGATTCATTAAGATGTTTTCTAACAATATTTACTTAGTTTTTAAGATGTAGTGATTAACGTTCAATATTAATGAATTTGATGTTTTACGTGCCATCATTGACTTTTTTTATCCAAAATAACATCTTAAGTAAATTTTAATTGCTCGAAATCGCTTGTGTAATTCCATCACATGGTTCTCTCGCATTAAATTCCGATTTCGCACTTAATGCAAAAGACATTTTGCGATACATTAGCTGTAGCCAATGGTATTAATGGAAAATGAATGCGATTGTAATAAAGATATCCGAAAAAGGAGATGCTGTTCTCAGATAAGAATTGATTTAGGAAAAAATAATCGACTGTAAGGTGTCGAGACCTGACATAATACTTCCGCACTCGCTAGTGACAACTCTTCTTGATACGACTGGATTGGTACATCACTCACATGCTCAAATAAAAATCATCTTACATTTTATACTGCATGGTAAGTGGCATTACTCTTTTTATATTGTTAAACTCCATTATGATAATTTTATTTGCTGATATTTCGTATGATAGTATTTACCTCAACTTGTCTTACTGTTGTATTTCTGTATTGTGCCAATTAACGTGTACTGTAGATAACTTACATTCGCTGCTAATACTGCGTTGAACCACATGATGACTTTTAAAATACCGTCTAAATATTAAAACTATATTAAACAAGAGCGTTATTCTCTTGTTGTATATTGTTGATATTCCTTCTTTCAGTTACGTTATAACAGGCGCTACCATAAAAGGTCTGTTGTAAAAGCTGAAACTACGTTACATGTTCCTCCATATTTTTTCATGATTGATTGATTATTATTTTACGTCACTCCACGGTTATTTCATGTATATGGTGACGACAGCTGCCTGATGCACTGGATAGAAATTTCTACCTTTGCAACGGACCCACCCGAAGCAGCGAGGGATCTTTTACGTGCCACGTCTACCGTGACCTCGGTTTTTAATGACTCATCCAAATGGACAGAACACCGGGGCGCCCAGGGCGGGAATCGAACGGGGGACCTCTCGGTCACGAGTCGAACACCTTATTCACTAATTCACCAGGCTACACCTGCTTTATATATTTTTTTTCATGTTCTTGTGCATATATATATATATATATATATATATATATATATATATATATATATATATATATATATATATATATATATATATATATATATATATATATATATATATATATATATATATATATATATATATATATATATATATATATATATATATATATATAATATAAAAGTTTCTTGGTACAGAAAGTATATAAACAAAATAAAATGAACAGAAAAGTCACATTTTGCAATATATTTCCGTAAGCGCTTTCGCTTTATACAAGCTCTTCAGACGGAATAATTTTAAAGTATAATATATATATATATATATATATATATATATATATATATATATATATATATATATATATATATATATATATATATATTATATATATATATATATATATATATATATATATATATATATGTAGACGCATAAATAACGTAGTATCCTTATATATATATATATAGTATTGTTGAATGTTTGTAGTATGATTATTACAACCAAAAATGACCTGGAACTATACTAAGACAACGCCTCGTTTATTATTATGAAAAAGTAGAAAGGAAAATCACAGTAATCCCCCTTTCCAAAAAAAAAAAAAAATAAATAAATAAATAAATAAATAGATAAATAAAAAAAGAAATAAATAAATAATAAAAAATAATAATAGATAAATAAATAAGAATTATAATGATAATAGTAATTAGGACATTGCAGTGATAATATTTATGAGGTATCGAAATCACCATAGATACGTAAATAAGTACCGAAATCTTAAGAAGGAAAGAAGACATCCGACTCGTATAAAACCAGAACCAGGGCTTCTGATCAGATGCCATGGCGAAGTCAGCATCCCCTGCTGATCGGTCGCACCCGCCGTGATGTCATATGATAATGCGAGCTAGTGTAAGCTATAGTCCCAATCAAGAAAAAGTCATCAACAGTATAAATGGTGTGATATTACAATAGAAACGGTTTAACAAGGACTATAATCAAACAAGGAAGTCAATAGGTCAGAGAATATTTTTTAATAAATGCAAAGATCTATATAAAGACAATAAAAATTTGCGGAATGTAGATTTTAACACTGTTTTTCGTATCATTGTGATGTTAACTTTTCACTTAATAGCTTGTCTCCATGAATGAAAATGTATCATAGACTGGAGGAGATCGAGCATATCGAATCAGGTGACCACGTTTGTTATATTATGAAGTAGTCACTTTACCGTCTTTGTCAATATCTGTCAAGATCTTAGTATGAAGCTAAGGAGGTAGATTTTGTTGTATCTTTAATTTTGAGTACGTTGGGATATTGTGTGTACACATGTATCAATGTTTATCAAGTACATATTTATGCAATTGTTACTTAGATATAGAGAGCAATATCAAGGTAGATCAACCAGGCCCTTAGTCGGTCGATCTGTCTTGTTATCGCCCTCTGTATAAGTAAGCTCCTTTCGAAATATTTTTTTCTGTAACAGGAGTGTTAGAGGAGCATATGTTGCCTGTGAAAGCTTAGATGATAAAGTATAATAGACAGATAAATGGACATGACAGACAGCCTTTTAAATGGACATGACAGACAAACAGACGGATCATGTACAAAGTAATCCATAAATGTCTCCTTCAGTTCTTGCTATGCTGAGGCCTCAAGAAAATCCAATCGTTTGTTGATTAATTAAGACAGTGAGAAGCATTCTATCTTTAATTGTAACTGCACCTGATTAATACTTACTTAAGCTGTCATTCATTATACGACACACAGACAATATATATAATAAAATAACGTTATTTGACTATCTATGAAGACGTTTCGACCGATGGCCTTTTTCAAGAAAATATGAACTTGAAAAATATCTCATATATATATATATATATATATATATATATATATATATATATATATATATATATATATATATATATATATATATATATATATATATATATATATATATATATATCAAACATAGAGCCAAAATGTGAAATATTTTTCAGTTCATATTTTCTTGAAAAAGGCCATCGGTCGAAACGTCTTCATAGATAGTCAAAGAATGTTATTTTCGCATGGTAATATATAGCTTTGGAATTTATATGCGAAAATATAAACATGTGTATATGCCACGTGCCGGCCGAGCTTACAACGTCGGTGAAGTCTTTCAATCATTAAGGAGTGATCAAAATCGTCTATGCGTTTTGAAGGTACCGATCTGAATTATAGGCTATTCAAGCGTGTATGTTACAGTGATCTGTATGTTGAAATTTGTTGATATTTTACTATTAATATAGTGTATTTAGATCTGATTTTGATCGGTCTTTTTTCGCCGTGAAGTAACAGTAACCATAATAATAACAATATTGGTGCTGTTTGCAGTGACAATGCCAAAATAGTTGGCAGCATAGGAGGCAGAGTGCAAAACCAGAATTCCAACGTTATACAACGCTATATATTACTATGCGAAAATAACATTATATTGGTTATCTATGAAGAAACTTACAGAAAGAATAATAATAATCACTAGCGCATACATGTCTATTGACAATCTTCATGTGATCTATATTCTGACAACGTTTGTTACCGACCTTACAGTATTGTGACGTCATAACTATATAAGGGGAGTTAATCAATTCATTAATAAAATATAAACATACCAAATATAATGCATGTCATTATAAGAGATAATCTAAGATGAAATATAGCATTATGAATGTCCATTCCCGTTTTCTTCTTTTACCTCCCTTAAATTTTTATCTTTTGATATCATTTTGTATATATATTTATTCAGTTAAACTTCGAAACATTGAAACATTATTATTTTTAACACAACATGTTAAATTATAGCCAAACAAAAAATATTTATATCTGCGAGAACCAGATTACGGGTCCATCTTCTCTCTCGCCATAAAAGCGGTACAATCATAGAACACACGTTTGAAAATTTTAAAAATAATTCTCCATATCAAGAAAAAGGTGCATCAGGCTTCTCAAGTTGATTAATAGAATCTACCTCTAATCCCCATTGATGACTGAGACATACACAATCCCGAGTGTCAAATTTACTTTGTCTATGCCGAGGCTTGCAGAGGATCCACCTCCCTGCGGATGACAGGCCGATCATTTCACACCTCTTATAATGATAACTTAGTGAATATGCAAGAAAAATATCAATAATACTGACATCATCCATGCTTTGTTTGTTTGAAAGTGACCCAAGGTTCTTGTTCTGTAGGGGTCCGGACTAACAGCCGGAGGGGAGGAGGTCCATGACCTTATCTCCCCTTATAGATTTAGACAAGGTCCATCAAAAAGTCACCACCAGTACTAGTTTCATTAAATTTACAGGTATTCAAATTAAGAAGGTACCTTATTCACATACACCTGTTACTGTCGTCTGTAAATAGACATGAAATCTCTATTACGTAGACGCCCGAAAATAGGCTTTCCACAGTTTACTAGTGCATGGAATTGCACACGAAATAATAAGTGTTTCATGTGATACTGTTTAATGAGTAAATTTTCAGTTGAATATTAATGAATCAGTTTGTACTGATACAGATTATTAGATAATAATATGTACCTAGCCCTACATAGCACGGCACGAAATTGTACACATGCGGTAATAAGATTGAAAATGACAAAAACATTAGCATAATCGGATATATTACAAAGCATTCAGGAAGCAAGAAATGATAAAAAGTCGTTCGAAGGGAAGTGTGAATCAAATAAAGAACAAGAATCAATCAATGTTCACATATTTTTGGCCACTTGGCCTTTATTAAGTGGAAACAAGTGGAAAACCCGGACAAAATCTCTGTTAAATCCAGGTCTGCTGGTTATTAAGCCCAGCGTATAGGCGTTTTACGCTGGGCTGATTCACCAGTAGATTTTGTTATACATGTATTTATTTTTGTTTACACTTTTGTCAACGGCTGAATCAAATGACTTTATGCTTTCTTTTCTTTCTTTGATAAAGGCCAAATGAACATTAAGTATTTTATGTTATTTATTTTATTTAAAGGAAAAGATGAAAAATTTATATGATGAAAATATTCCAACTGGTTGATTCAAACTGGATAAAATGAGCGTAGGGGATTTAGCAACACGGTGATCGATGTGGGGTTCTGTTAAGCACAGTAATAGATACATCAGTCATGAATTAGTGCTAATCAATGGTCTCTTAACTCAAGCACGGCCAGTGTTGTGGTATGGCAGAGAATGACGGGATATCACCAGTACTCATGCTGTCCAGCTACTACATTTGTCAAATGTCTATTTATCTTTAACGATTGACTTTCCAAGTAATGGATAGGTTTCTCATTGCAATCACATTTCTCCTTAAATGATTTCATAATTATTCAGCGCTAAACTATTTTATATATAGATGAAAGCTACAAATGTCTAATACATCGAATTCCAAACAATAGAACACAGAATAGATATTGTATAAACAGTATACTCCTAAAGCATAATAGTTGGTTTAACCAATATTTATTCGGTAAATTATTTCGGGTTACATAGTACATACAGAAAGATTGAGCATCAAGGAGAACTTATATTCAGCTCGCTCCTGGTAAAGTAATTACTGATGAATAAATTTGGCCTTTCAGAGAAATACATATCACATATAAATAATATTTAGACCATAAATTATAGTATATGTTAAAGGTGAAATAAACGATATTTGAGAGAAGAGTGGGGCCAAATCAGAAAAAAATAATAAGAAGAAGAGCAAGATGAGAATAGAGACTACAAACTATGGCGGAATGGAGAAAACAAAGCACTTAATAATAATAATAATAATAATAATAATAATAATGATAATAATAATAATAATAATAATAATAATAATAATAATTACAGATACATATATGTCTCTGAATAATTATAATAATAATAATGATAATAATGATAACAATAATGATGATGATGATGATGATAATAATAATAATAATAATAATAATAATAATAATAATAATAATAATAAAAATAATAATAATAAAAATAATAATAATAATGATAATAATGATAATAATAATGATGATGATAATAATAATAATAATAAAAATGTGAATATGTATATCTGTAAGTGAGAGCAATATTGATTTTTTTGATAAAATGGTAGTGGAGCTGTTTGTTAAGATTAGCTTGAATTAATAGTCATTTACAGAAATATATTACTATCTTTAATGAAATTTTGGACAGCTAAGAATATGGATCTGTTGACTTCCCCACCGTACGTACGTTAACCATTTAAACGAATATAAGTATTTATAATCAATATAAGACTGATAGGGTCAGCTCTCTCTGTGGCATAAAGTGGACAATTCAAGAAGAAATGTTGTGTTGTTTCATTATCACAACACTGACATAAAGACGTGTGTGAAAGATGATTTTTGAAGGGGTCAGAATTCAGATAGCTGCATCCAGCTCTAAGGCGTGTGTGAAAGATCTGGTATTTTCTCTCACCAATAGTGAAAATTTTGGGACTGATGGCTTATCCATAGTGAAATAAGATGTAAAGGAAGTAATTTAAGCATTTTAGATGTAAGATTTCCAGTGTTTGGCTAAGTTTCGATGTAAGATTTCCAGTGTTTGGCTAAGGTTCGTGACCTACTCCATATCATTCCTGTGGACAAGCATGGTTACGTCACTGATGATACACCACAAGTATTTCACCCATACGGTGACGGTATTCACTATATGGTGACGGCATTCACTATACGGTAACGGTATTCACTATACGGTGAGGGCATTCACTATACAGTGACGGTATTCACTATACGGTGACGTCATTCACTATACGGTGACGGCATTCACTATACGGTGACGGCATTCACCCATACGGTGATGGTATTCACTATACGGTGACGGCATTCACTATACGGTGATGGCATTCACTATACGGTGACGGCATTCACCCATACGGTGAGGGTATTCACTATACGGTGACGGTATTCACTATACGGTGACGGCATTCACTATACGGTGACGGCATTCACCCATACGGTGATGGTATTCACTATACGGTGAGGGCATTCACTATACGGTGACGGCATTCACTATACGGTGATGGCATTCACCCATACGGTGACGTCATTCACTATACGGTGGCGGTATTCACTATACGGTGACGGCATTCACTATACGGTGACGGCATTCACTATACGGTGACGGCATTCACTCATACGGTGACGGCATTCACTTGATACATTACACAGAACTGTTGGCTGATACATTACACAGAATTATTGACTAACACTTTACACAGAACTGTTAACTGATACATTACACAGAACTGTTGACTGATGCATTACACAGAATTATTGACTGATACATTACACAGAACTGTTGACTGATGCATTACACAGAACTGTTGACTGATTTATTATACAGAATTGTGGAATGATACATTACATGAATTGCTAAATGATACATAGGCAGAACTGTTGAATGATACATTACACAGAACTGTGAACTGATACATAACACAGGACTGTTAACTGATACATTACACAAAAATGTTAACTGATGCATTACACAGAACTGTTGACTGATTTATTATACAGTATTGTGGAATGATACATTACACGAATTGCTAACTGATACATAGGCAGAACTGTTGACTGATACATTACACAGAACTGTGAACTGATACATAACACAGGACTGTTAACTGATACATTACACAGAACTGTTAACTGATACATTACACAGAACTGTTAACTGATACATTACACAGAACTGTTGAATGATAAAACGACATTGTCCGATGCAGTCCGGCATGATTTACCTCTCTCCGTTTACAGTGACAGCTTGATTTCTATTGTTTCTCTCGACACACGCATATAATTAAACGGTTTTAAGATCGGAGTGAAGTAATGATTATTATAAAATATTGAAAGAAATATATATTCCTAGATCAGAGTGTGATGGAAATTAATGGCGCTTAAATGTGATTTCCGGGAAAACTTTGTGACTTGCACGATAAAGATAAGTTTGTCCATCTTTTGTATTTTAATTTTAATATTTTGTAGTTTTCCTTCACAACCAATATTTAGCACATAACTAACTTTATTTAGAAAAGTGTCACGAAAATACAGAACACAGACAAGTAAATGATAATAAATCGCAACACTATTTGATAATATTGCTGTAAGATAAAATCTCAATTTCTTCACTCTCCAACCTTGGTGAATGAGGAAAAGACCACATTCTGCACAGGAATTTTTATACAGCTTTCTTATGAACAGTAATGGTTCAATTCATACTGCATATGTTTTGTAAATTCAAGTTTTTAGTTTTGTAGAGATCTCTGCAGGGGAAGATTCAATCGGATAAAAATGAAACATGTTAAAATCATGTAGTACCTAGTGAATTGATGAAAACAAACTCCATCTTTCTCTTGTTCATCAGTTTGACATATTTTTATCTAATATATTTATATCTAAACAAATGGTATAAAGGACGATACTTGCAACTTACTCGAAATCTAAGAGATAGGAAAATTCAATCACATAACGGAAGTTAGGAAAATACAATCACATAACGTAAGGTAGTGAAACACAATCAAATAACGAAATGTAGTGAAACACAATCAAATAACGAAATGTAGGAAAGTACAATCACAATAACCAAAGCTAGGAAAATACAATCACATTACGAAAGGTAGTGAAAACAGTCATATAACAAAAGGTAGTAAAATACAATCAAATAGCGAAATGTAGGAAAATACAATCACATAACGAAAAGTAGGGAAAACAAATCACATAACGCACGGTAGTAAAATACCATCACATAACGAAAGGTTGTAAACTACATAACGAAATGTAGGAAGATACAATCACATAACGAAATCTAGAAAAATACAATCACACAATAAAAGCTATGAAAATAAAATCACCCCCCCCACAAAAAAAAAAAAAAAAAACCAAACAAACAAACAAACCCAAAACAGAAAAAAACCCCAATAACTAAACTACACACAATCCTGCATACAGTACGATGAAATAGACTTAATATAAAAGAGAAAACAGTAGATATCTGACAAAGCTGTATGTCAAATCACCAAGGACATGCACACAAAACATGATTATAGTAGACTATACAAGGAAAAACGACATTACAGAAATATTCGATTGTGCTGCGGCTACGATACCGACTTAGGACGGTTAATTGAAGTAACGAACGTCACTCAATGGTGTGGTTAACCGGTTTACGGGTGCCCACATTCCCACTGACCGCAAAAGCAGCACAATCGAAGGACACACATTAAAATGTTTTTTTAATAATCCTCCATATAGAGAACAAGGATCAACAGGTGACACACGAAACGTTTATAGAGTAATATGTTGCTTTCAAAAATATTTAAGGCGACATCAACAAAAGTAAACCGAGCTCTGTCCGTCTGTAACCGAGCTCAGATCCTTGATCAATAGGAGTCCCGGCCAACGGTTAGAGGGGACGAGGATCAGGACCTTATCTCCTCTGAAAAGGTTTGGACAAGGCCCGTCATAGAGTCCCCACCATTCTGTTAGTCAGCGTGCAACGCTCAAGCAAAAGTCTATATTTGGCTGTAGAGGGACCCAATACAAGAAATAAATATTGTCTTAGCGATGATCTCGGGATCATACTGTCGATGTTGAAGGTATTTGATAATTTTAGAACCAGCCGATATGAAATTATCAGAACCTTTGGCCTTCCTAAGTTTGTACACTAGATCACCTTAGAAATTAGGATGGGAAATTCTGCTGGATACGTATTGTTGAAAAGTGACGTTTCCGAATTTAGATAAAATGTCTGAATAAAATGTAAAATTACCAAACGTTTTTCGACGTTTATTATATCTGTAACCCTGAGTAAGAAGTTTAAAAGTTATCTGAGAACTTTTTTGCGTGAAAATCCAAAACGTTAGTGCAGGCTCTAGAGAACGGAACCAATTGACTAATAATACCATATGATGGGAGTCTGGGGACATCACCATCTAGATAAGGGAAATTTACAATAGGAAATCCAAAGTCGTCACGTTTATCATATATATTGGTATGAATATTGTTGTTAGTAATTTTAATATTTAAGTCCAAAAAAGGTGTTTCCTGTTCGGAAGTCTTGGCTTTGTTTCATTGAAGTTCAGATGGATAAATGTCAGTAATATAGTTTTTGAACTCAGTGTTATCAATTACTAGAATATCATCAGGGTATCTAGAGGTGTCATTGAACTTATGAATAAGGTCGAAACGTTTAGAGGTTTGAATAGAATGTGTAAAGTCTCTCTTATAATAATATAAGAATAAATCTGCTATAAGGGGAGCGCAGACAGTGCCCATAGAAATCCAAATAATCTGTTGATAAGTCTTGCCATTAAATTATACATAAATATTATCCATCAAAACTGGGATGGCATTACACATCTCAGTACAAGTCCAGTATTTATAATTATCATATTGTTTGTTTGAGAAAAATCCAGATGTAACTGAAGTACAGAGGTATGATTTAGACTCTCTGTTGAAACACCAGCGTATGAGAGACAACCATTTGGTTTTGATTAAGTCATGAGATAGAAAGGATATATAGTGTCGAAAAATCAAATGTAGGAACGCTATTTGCCTCAAAATTTCTGAAAGGATTTTTTAATGACTTCGTTATTTTTTTCATAGACCAAAAGTAATGACTATAGTTCATTATTATAACGACACATACGTAATTAATTGTCGATGTATTTTAAAAATGACACAAACTAAACATGAGCGTTCGTTGTCGTCAAATCAAATACATAATGTCAAACTAAAATGTAGATTCTGGGAGCCATGCTTGATAATTAAACTTATCTAATTTGGTGCCATGTACAGCGTCATGGGCGTCAATAGTTCATTGACGCTTCACACTGTAATTTGTAATTTCTTATAATGAGAATGTCGAAGGAAATCAAAGTGGAACTATGCTCTCCACAGAAATTTTAATTTCTGGGATTTCCTTTTCTCTAGAGAGTAAGGTGCCACTTTGTCGCAATGTATTCAAGCAAGCAATGCTAGGGAATGTTTTTTCATGATGTACCGGGATTTGCACTGTTACTATTGGGACTTCTGGGAAATAACTGAGCTATGTTTCTATTTGGAAAGAAATCTCCATAAAACCTACAGTCAAAAGCTATGGTCATGAAAAATAGTAACAATTAAAATGATAAACCTCAATAATAAAAATGTGAGCGACAATAAATTTAAGGTATTGGTCATGGATTTCTTTTTTCTCACAAAAGAAAGAATGTCTCAGAAATTCAGTCAAATTTTAGAGAATCCCTTAAATATTTATGAGATTTAGAGGAGCAAATGTATGAAATGTTGCATTAAATCTTGACATTTATGTTGTGGAACCTTCTGCTTTCCATATTTGTAACTATCTCACTTATCAACTTATCGATATTCCCTGACCCGCACTGTCTGTAAAGAAGCTTGTTGAAGCATTTGAATTATACATCCATACATCAAAGCCTCTCTTAATTCCGGATATGTTTATATATACAGTTCACAACGTCAGCTATTTGGGTTAATACTGTAGAATGGTTTATATATGCACACACAGACACACTCATGCATGCATACGTGCGTGCGTACGTACGTACATGCATGCAAACATGTAAAAAATATTATCACATTTAACACAGAAATAAAAGATAAAATATCACATGAAGGAAACCTCCGAATGATCTTGAGAATCTGGAAATCTTCGAGTTGCATCCAAAATTTATAATTACAAAGGGTTTCTACAGTGTATTGATCTTAGCAACTCTGCATGCCATCCTCAACCGTGTGCATGTTCCTCATCTAATTTTGTATATTCTCCTTGTGGCCATGGCATTACTGGTGATCACGATATTGGTAAAAGCACTAAATTAAGAGAACTTTTACTTAAAGGTCCAAAATTCAGAGAACCCAGATCATTCACATGGAGCCAAAATTATGAGAATATTATGAACTGCTGCGAGGAATATGCGACACGATGGGCAAAAAGAGAGGAAGTACAGGTCGACACTCTTTCGGAATGGATAAATTCTATTGCAGTACTGCTGAGATCAAAAATTAAAAAATTACAAGGTTCTGTAAACACCAGATTCGAATCTATTATTAAAGATTCTGACGTAGTCAGAGAACTAATACGCCGCAAATTCAAATATATAGTAATAGGCCACGATAAAACTTACTTTGTTAGGGAAAATTCTGATTCCAAAAATAAATACACTGAAACAGCTGTCATCCAGATGTTGAACTTTTTTATCGATAAAATTTTTGTGGTGTTTGGAGGTAAGGTTTTTCAACAAATTGTCGGCATTCCAATGGGCACTAACAGTGCTCCGCTTCTTGCTGACATATTCCTTTACTCATACGAAGCTGAATTCATTCAGTCTTTGCTTTCGCTAGGAAAACAACAATTGGCTCTTGGCTTCAATTCTAGATGACTTGCTTTCAATTAATAATTCTTCATTCGCCGATTAACTTAGCACCATCTATCCAAGTGAACTGGATGTCAAAGAAACCACAGAAAGTAGTTATTCTTCTTCGTATTTAGATATTATGTTGTCTTTCGACATTAATGGTCAATTGAACACCTCACTCTATGACAAACGTGACGATTTCAATTTCGCTATCACAAACTTTCCTTTCATAAGTAGCAACATTCCATCATCGCCCGCATACGGCGTATTCATATCTCAGTTAATACGTTATTCCAGACCATGTTCAAATTACAATGACTTTGTTCTGAGGGCTAGGCGATTTTCAGTTAAACTGCTCAACCAGGGTTATATATGTGCTAGACTAGCAACGTCACTGAGGAAGTTCTACGGTCGTTACGAGACACTTATTACTCCATATGATATCTCGGTACTCAGACTTTTAAATGATATTCTGGACTGAGACCGATTCCGATCGTATTACAGGTTTGACACCTTCTTTATTAGAAGGTTACCTACTTTGACTTCTTCATATATAAATATATGTGGAATTCACATAATTTGACTCTTTCAACTGTGTATATGTGATGGGTGTTGCTAGCAACCTGACCTGGTATCTTAGCAATTTACTAGGTTACTTAGGCATTTGTGTGCATTATTAGTTGGTAATTATTCACCAAAGATTGATGAGTATCATTAATATGTTGATGGCAAACGTTAGTTCTTGTTATTCGACTGAATTTGTGTGATTGAACCATGACATAGCTTTGAAATTTAGTATTTTGTTTTGATGGAATATTTTTATATGTATTTTTATGTTATCTCAGCAATGTAGAACTCATCAAACCAAAGGCATACAAGATCAGCATGAAAAGGAAAAACATAAATACATAAAAAAAATTTAGAGAACCAAAGAACATCTACTTAGGAACAAGAAACCACCTAAGATGCTAACAACACCCGTCACTTAAATCAGGTAGAAATTGTCGAATCAAGTAGAATCAAGTGTTTAGAATGGTCTGAATAGGGACTGAACTCAGAAAACCATTCAACGTTCTGGATAACAAGATGTCATATTATATGATAAGGGCTACATATCGACCATAACACTTCCTAATTGTTACTCTTCCATTTACATATCCTTGGCTGAAAAGGTTATTTAAAAGTCGCTTTGCCCTTTGAACAAAATCAGCATACTAACTGAGATTTAAATACGCCATAGACAGTCATTGATCATCATCTTTCCCAATGTGATCGTTTTTAAAATTTTGTATACATCTGTCATGTCATTGTCATCCTTGATAATTTGGCATTCCATTAATAGAAGGGAACGTTATAGACATTGACACAGATCATGTTTACTTCATCGGGACGGTATAGGTATTTGAGGCCAAAATTGATCTCTTCTGAATAAAGATAAATGATTTTCTTAATCCTAATGTATGCTGAAATTGTTTTTAAGAATTGAACGAAAAACTATTACACTGAATTCGTTTTCAGGACAGGCCAATGGCAGACACCACATCCTATACTTAGGTTTTTTAATAATCATGCCAAAAATGTATCTCATACGTCTGAGATAAGATAGAAATTAGCAGTGATATTCTGTTGTTTCAAAGTTTTAATGGGTGTTTATCAGCCACAAAGGTAGCATATTGGTATCTGTAACTTGTTTAATATTACAACTCAAAGCGATTCAGACAAATTAATCAGATAAAGGACCTTTTTCCTACACTAAGGTGGGTATTTAGAGATAAGTAGGAGACATTAGCCATCCATTTCACGTCTTGTCAACAGCGACTTTTTAAAAGTTAGGCATAACATGTACTCTGGAGGCTGGAGACTTGATACTATAGATACTTTGATAGTCATAAAGCCGGGAACAATTTTACTGCTGATTACGCCATGTAGCGACGATACCAAAGGCAGAGTCATTACACGAGATTTATTATCTTCCGTGCTGCCTCATCTTATCTTTGTTTTGTACAGCAGATGCTCTTCATACACAAAATTGAGATAAATGCTGAGATTGGCAATAGGTTTGTCGTAAATCTAATCTTGGATTTTCTTGATATATGTAGTAAACCATTTTCTTTGAGTAACACCATTGTTCATTTTATTTATAGCATAAATATATTACCAATGAAAACAATATATTAAGTTGAAAGTATTCTATCATTTAGGATAAAATATTTCACAAACGACACAGATATATCTTATCTTATTGAATACGTACAATATTCCCTGAAATTTTCTATTTACTTCATAGTTCTTCACACAACGACATCAATGAATTCATTCACAATACATGCGCTTCTGATATTCCACAATGATAAATTTGAATAAATTCATGCGCTTTACTCTTTCAAAAGTAATAAGACATTTTATTGAAACGATTTCTACGATAAAGGAAATGGATTTAATAGATGGAGGTATATTTATCAAGTCGATAGAAAACTCAATCATAAGCGTAGCGTACGATGATTTGAATAATGTGTCCATCCTTTTCTCTGACAATATCTCTGTTAATTAAAAAAAAACCAACCCAGTAAAGAGAAAGAAAAAAGTCACCTGGGCTGATCTGTACGGGAGAAGTCGTCGTCGATATATATGATAGAAGAATAAACACACAATAAACATATCATAACTGTATGACTGTAATACAGTTGTCGTACCGACTTAGGACGGTCAAGTTTTATCTCTCAATTGGTGTTTTTAACTACATCTAAAGTAAAATCGAATGTTTTTGTTTTGAATAACTGTATGTGCTAGTTCTTTAATTCGCTGTAGTTCCATGCAGCATTTTCTCGTGCATTTATGTGAGATATCGTCGTTTCTTTTATTTTACTCTTCCCTTTAATAGTTTCTAACATTATGTCAAAAGCATGTTTCTTTTGTGATCTGTTTGTATCGACTTCAAGTATAAAGACCCTAAAGGCATTATGGCGTGCCGTCATATCACCATCATATATTTCATGTATCGGGGAAAGCCGATATTGCCTAGTGGATAAGGTGCTCGACTCGTGATCTAGAGGTCCCACGTTCGACTCCCGCCTTGGGCGCACGGTGTTCTGGATGAACATTTTTCAGATGAGACAGTAAAAATCCAGGTCCTGTGTCGCGGTAGGCTTGGCACGTAGATCTCTCACTGATTCGGGTGGGTCTGTTGCAAAGGTCTACATTTGTATGCAATGCATCATACAGATGCTGTAACCATAAACGTGAAATAATCGTGGAGTGACGTAAAACAATCAATCGAGGAAAACTACTGGTAGAAAAGTAACTATCACAAGGAAATGAGATATTACGCCTTAAGTCAACATTTCGCAAAGTTTACTGTCGCTATAAAGCCCTTTTTGTTTTTTTATTATTTTTTGTTTGGAAAGGGGGCATTACTGTGATTTTTCATTTGTACTTTTTTCATAATAATAATAGCTCTTACCGATAGTCAGTTTATTAGTTCATGTTAATTAGTTCATGTTAATTAGTTCATGTTAATTAGTATAAAGAATTAATTTAAACCTAAACGAGGCGCTGCTTAGTATATTACACCAATTTTTAAATGTACGTCCTTTGATTGCTCTGCTGTTACGGTGAGTGGGAAGGTGGGCCCGTAAACCGGTTAACCACACCATTTGTTTGGCTTTTGTCAAATTAAATGACCGTCCTAAGTCGGTATCGTAATTGCACTACAATCAAATGTTTTTGTAATGTGTTATATGTTCTAGTATATTATTTATATTCATTTGTTGTATAGCTCCATGGTGACTTCTGCCACATAACTGAGCCAGTAACTCCTCTTTTTTCTGCAATAACTGCAATAGAATGAACCAAATCTGTTTACCATACTTAATAAAATAATTACAGTTTATATGCTAGTTGTAGATATCTCTACACTTTGATGCCGAAATCACACTTACATTAAGAATATTCGTACGTACCGATATTACCAGTTTTAGGTATATAAACTGTCAAGTAAACTACGAAAGTAACTGGTGTCACATGACTACGGCACTAACAACAATGTACCACAGTGGGCATTCACAGACCCCTGAAAATCAGAGGCGAGACCAGGTGCCCGGGAGGAGTGAGCGTCTCCTGTTTAGCCAGCCAAACCCGCCGTGAATGCCCTTACAAACAAATATAATTCAGCACTGCATATATACATGACGTACCATATCATCGAATGTCGAAATTATTACTTCGGTGCCAACATTCGACAGCGACATAGACAACACCTTATATTTAAGGGTTAGGTGATATCTTCTGATACCTCTGTTTCTAGTTTCGTGATACACCCCAATCACCAGTTCTAGTTTCGTGATACACCCCAATCACCAATTCCAGTTTCGTGTTACACTCCACTCACCAGTTCCAGTTTCGTGATACACCCCAATCACCAGTTCCAGTTTCGTGATACACCCCCAATCACCAGTTCTAGTTTCGTGATACACCCCAATAACCAGTCCCAGTTTCGTGATACACCCCAATCACCAGTTCCAGTTTCGTGATACACTCCAATCACGAGTTCCAGGTCGTTTATTTCCTAGTTGTAATAATCATACTACAGATATTCCACAATACTGTATATATATAGAGAGACGCATAAATAAAGTAATATCCTTTGTATAACGAAATAACGAAATCAAATATGGTCTTCAGTAACTGCTCTACTGCTTACTCGAGAAGCGGAATCAATCAGATATGGATCCTAAAGAATTCCAAGGATCTTCTAGAGCACTTAAAATCTGCTATTTTTAATCATGTCACTAGCATCAAATATTTTGACTTTTCGACTCTTTATACAACCATTCTTCATAAAAAACTAAAGAACAGAATAACATCAATTATTCAAAACGCCTTCTTTAACAAAAAAGGAATTAGCAGATATAAATATCTCGTTTTAGGCCACAACGACACATATTTTGCAAAGGAACAGTCTGATTCCAGCAGCAAGAATACAGAAAAAGAGATTATCCAGATGTTAAAATTTCTTATAGATAATATTTTTGTGATATTTGGTGGGAAAGTGTTCCAACAGATTGTTGGCATTCCTATGGGTACTAATTGCGCGCCTCTTCTGGCCGACATGTCTTTGTACTCTTACGAGACAGAATTCATACAGTCTCTGCTCTCTAAAAGCAATAAACAATTAGCATCTCGGTTCAACTTTACATACAGATACATCGATGATGTTTTGTCAATTAATAACCCTGTATTTGAGGATCACCTCGACATCATATATCCAAAGGAACTCGAGATAAAAGATAATACAGAGAACGCATCTTCTGCTTCATACCCCGATATACTCCTATCAATTAGTGACGATGGTTCATTAGTAACCTTTCTTTATGACGAACGTGACGATTTCAATTTCATTTTTATCAACTTCCCTTTTCTGAGTAGCAACATACCTTCCTCTCCCGCATATGGCGTCTTCATTTAACAACTTATACGCTGTGCCTGGTCATGCTCTAAATACGAAAATTTCGTCCTGAGAGCGAGGCTTCTTGCCACGAAATTACTCTCACAAGGATATATTTAGGAACGTTTGAAATTGTCACTGAGGATGTTCTATGGTCGTTATAGGGATCAATTGCAATTTCAGATTTCTCTTTCAAGAATGTTAACCGATATTTTGGGACCTGTCATACAAAATAACCATCTTAACTTATTTACTATACTTATATTTGACATAATACGTTTATACATGTATATACAGATATTTGTTCACCTGCGTTTCCGACACCGGAATTTCAGGCAGGCAGCATTTCTTACCTTGAATGGGAAATTTGACTTCGTGTTCCTGTCTCCTTCGTATGTTCATGCGGGTATATTTATGTATTTACCTCCTCGATTTTAACAGTTGTTGCATGACTTTTGCGACGGGTGTTGCATGTAACCAGGGGACGCTTACTCCTCCCGGACACCTGGTCTCATCTCGATTTTATTGCGGTTTGCATTTTTCTGAATATGACACTAAACACGATATTGTCCCCTTCGTTCCATGGACTATGAGATGTGGTTTACCCCTTGGTACTTCTTCGTTTTTTACTTTGTATCACAATACCTATTTTTCTTCTTTTGTTTTACCCATTAATAATTATTGAAACGACATAGCTATAATAAATAAATAAATAAATAAAATATATATATATATATATATATATATATATATATATATATATATATATATATATATATATATATATATATATATATATATATATATATATATATATATATATATATATATATATATATATATATATATATATATATATATATATATCGTTGTCTCTCTAAATAGATATAAAAAGCATATCATTCAAACAATATTATCCTCGTGTGGAACTTTCTACAACTCTATATATGATTTTTCTGTGATGACTAACATGGAAATTAGGACAGTATCGTAGGTCTCACCAAAACATTTTCAAAGAAAAAAGGACTTTTATGCTTTGTCTTTTATAGATTGAATTCTTTTAAATTGTTGTCTAAATCTCGCTTTAAGAGAAACAAAGCACGTGGAAATTTTGGTAATTTCAAATGACTATTTTTATAACTGATTTGATGTTCGTTTTACATATTCAGCCTCATACAAAAGCAAATTTCGTATTTACTCCTATAGCCATGGTAGATATTTACATATAGCGGTTAGGTTCTTTTTTCAGTGCAGGAAAATGACACAAAGGATTATACTGATATATTTCAAGATAACTGAAAATGATATTCTATATATCATAAGTTTCTCATGTTGATCCTGGTAGTATAATTTTGTTATAAAAAATTGATCTTAAACAAAGAAACAAAGAATGACTTCATATTTATTTTGATAATACATCAAGCGTAATAAAGTATGTTATGAATTTACATGAAATTAACTGCCGTCATCGATCTTTAAATAATAAATGAATATTAAAATTTGTGTTTTGAAGTTGATAAACCACAAAGAAATAATGGAGTTGAACATTGCATTGAGTGTCACTTAAAGTATGATGCACATATAAAATGACAGTTTTCTTTAATGTTTATGTGTCTCTTCTTAATTTTTTTTTATCTGAGTACATTTTATCTGAGGCGCTTGTTTTTCAGTAGAATATTTATGTAGAGCACACTGCTGAAACTTTTGTTTGAAGTCTATATACAGTACACGACTGAAACATTTATCGTAAGTTTATTTGCAATACAAGACTGAGACTGACAATTTTGTTTTTAGTATATGTATATATATCAAACGATTGAAACCTTTGTTGTAAATTTATATACAGTACATGACTAAGATTAAAAAAAAGCCATTTCTATACAGTACATGACATAAACATTTGTGCTGCGTTTAAGCACGGTACATAATTCAATGTTTTATAATATATAAAAAAACCCCCAATACATATTTCTTCAAATATCTACAAATGAAACAAATTTCAGAGACCGAACGAAAAACAAAATGATTGCCTATTGCGTGGATACATTCAACTTGAGTATTAACAGCTTTTTCTTGATTCATCACTCATTAATTCGCCCTATCGCGGACAACAAAAGACGAGCTGTTGATCAGAGAAAATCAAGTCTGTTTCGCTTTATTACCATATATAATAACAACCAGTCAAATTTACTGGTGCATTTTCTATTGGGTTGTTTCCCAGGCATCAATTGGCCTTAATTTATGTTTTCTTCGTTTTATTCAATTTATTTGAAGTAGATCTTCGCAAAGGCTTGGCTAATCAGAGATGACTATAAATATGTTTGTCAACGGATGCTAGTAATTCCGGGATTGATCTTCTTGCTAAGGTCGAAACAAAACTTCGTTCACTAAAGAGCAGTTATTGAACTGCAGAGAGACTTCAATTTGAAAATGAAAACATAATGATAATAGTAAAAGAGTAGTGAGCCAGTACAAGCGGGGAACTTAAGACTACGCTATATTATACTGAAACGGTAAGTCTAAACTTCAAATTAAACTAAAGTGTACTTTATTAATGTAATATCAAATCTGAAGTGGAACAGTGCAAAACCACTGGAATAACGAAAACACGACTATAGGATTAAATTTAAAGCTTTAGCATATTTATAGAAATAATTTGTAACATTGTAAAACGTGAATGATTTACCATTTATATTGCTAGTAGTTAAAATTGAATTACCTGTGCAGCCCTTCAATAAGAGCAGTGTCTTCATTCAATGTAATATGATACCATATCAGATTATATGATTAAATTATTTTCCGTTTCATACAATTATTCAATTCTATGTATGTTAAAGGTAACTCATGAATTTAACACGAAAATAACTCAATTACATATACTTTAATGAATAAAACATATTGATTTTGCGAGGAAATCTCGCTATTGTGATACGTCTATATATCCTACAATACCAATTGATATCAAACTCTTTGGAATAAAATTCTCATAGATACGTTTGGTATAAATACCTTAATGTAAAAAAACACCTTAACTATTTGAATAATATTCATTGTAAATTGTGTATAAATGTTTTTCATTGCCATCGACTGCCACCTTAAATGTGTATGTTAAATCAGTAATACTTTCAGTAGCGCAACAATGCGATTCCAAATTTAATGCATTTCTGATTTGAACTTATAAATTTTTCAATGTGTGCCCTTTGTGGGAAGGTGGACACCCGTAAACCGTTTAACCATACAAAGTAAGTGACGTTTATTACGTTAATAGACCTTCCTAAGTCGGTATCCTAACTGCAATGCGATTGAAAAATTTTGTAATAAATACGTTCTAATTTTGAGTACCAGATGCACATTTCGACAACTTATGTCTCTTTAGTAATGCTCATGGCCGAATGATTGGAATGTGTGAATATTTGAAGAGCAAAGTTAAAATCAAAGTGACAAAAAATGAGCCAAAGAATCAATCTAAGGACAGGGCTAAGCATAAGTGAGGTACTCCCAAGTTTTAGAGTGATTTACAAAATTTCATGACAGAAAATAGTATATATTTCACCTCAGTACAAAAGCAATATAATGTCGTTTTCTGTGTTTATTTGACTATTATCAGGTTTGATGTATATTTCTTTGGTAAATTGTGTCATACAGCTTGGCCAGATGTCTTCTGTCTTCTCTTTTACAAAAATTCAAAATAAGGGAATTCAAGTACTAAAGTAATGTTTGAAAGATGGGAAGCGCTCACACTATAATAATTGAAGGACTGTATTCAAAAAGTAGTATTAAATCATGTACATCAATGAAATTAAGGGAAAAACGTCTTGACCTAAACTCCTCCAGATATACAAACAACAATAAGACAAAGAAGTCACACACTGTATACCTGAGTGGACGTAGACGCAACACAAACAGGTTGTCACATTATAACTTTATGACCATATTGCGTTTCCATTTTCAAATTGTCAGAATACTATTTTTATTGATATTATAATATGCTTAAAAAGGACATCCAAGTAAAACGAAGAAGTTCCGAAATTACAAAGTTAAACCAAGAAATATTAAGATTATGGATAACAGCAATTCAGAAGTCCAGACTTCATGAAACAGAATTGCAACTAGTTACCTATGGTATCATATTACAGATTTCATTCTCGTATTGATTTTGTACCGGTTATTACTGCCTTCATAAGCGGTATTTTAATTCAGTCAGACTGAGAACTTGAGGCAAATGTGGTCGACCATGCAGATATTTGTACTTCTTAAGGCATATTTCATAATTTTATATAATCGTTAAGACATTCATTTCATGTACTGTTGACTATCATAATAGATACATTTCAACGTCATGATAAAAACTGGCATTTAAATAAAATATATAAAATATGTATACAAAATATTCTGTACTTGTGTATTAACAGAAAAATACCCAAAACAGCCTTTGTCCACAATTAAATACAGATGATTATTGTATATTGAAATGCATGTTGTATATATTATGATATCGACGTTTCCAGTTTAATTTCGGTTCACCACAAACATGAACATACACGTAATACGTGAAAAGAAATCAAAGGATAAAAATATTTTTAAACTGAATATTATAAAGTCTTATACAGTGTTAATCTATACTCATCTCCTGCAATGCTGACTCCATTTTTGAGTCGTTTGTATGCTCCTAGCATTCATAATGGGCGTATATTATATCTACCCAGCACTGTTTTTTTTTCAGATTTTGCGGAGTAAATTAATGTATGCTGTGTAAATTGTAGTAGGTGCCACTGTTATTATCGGTAACTTTCACATTATAGATAAAATCATGTGGATATAGACACCAAGATGTTTTTATACGCCCGTTTTACCTGAAATATAGATCCCAGTTAACAATAACAGATTGATAACACTGATTTTTCTACCCCAAGCTACACGCATCAAAGAATAACAGAATATATTATAGATTTCTTTGAATCTGTATAGCAGTAATCTGACAGGAAAAGTTGCTATCGTTGTTCCAAGGCGATGTAAATACGATTATGCACATTGCATCACAAGTTAATTCAAAGAGATCTCATTTAAGTTTGAAAAGAGAACTATTCTATGTTTTCCTTATCGAAATGAATGGTTTTTATTAAAGATTGAGTTAACATTTTATTCTTATTTAGTATTTCATTTATGAGTATGAGTATTTTATATAACAAGGTTATCAATCGGAAATCAGACTCGCAGCAAAATATGATTTACGACATAAAAAACATGACACAACTGGATGCATAAAAAAGAACATTGCTAATGTATTTCAAGAAATTAATGCAGTCTTATATGGGTGAAATAATTCCAATAAAACATTGTACAATTTCTGTTTCATAGTTTACAACACGCCATTATTATTTACACGATGTGTTGAAGGCAGTTGAGTAATGCAATACACAGAAATTTATACTGATGCCATGGGCAATCCCGTTACATACCTATAATATGGCTACGATAACCTTTTTTCTTTGTCTTTTACGAAAACAACTGAATGCGTTTTAGGCGGGATACGGTACCATGTATTCAAGAATGAAGAGTACTGCGAATTTAACAACGATTCTTTGACACAGATGAACAGAGTTAACATTATTATTGGCATGAAAGACGCAACATGATATACATACTATGACATATCACAGCATGACATGCACTATGTGTAATGACACATGATATATAACCAGGGTTATATATGTGCTAGACTAGCAACGTCACTGAGGAAGTGCTATGGTCGTTACGAGTCTCTTATTACTCCATATGATATCTCGTTATCCATACTTTTAAATGATATTCTAGACTGAGACCGATTCCGATCATTGTACACAGATTTGACACCTTCTATACTAGAAGGTTACCTACTTTGACTTCTCCGTATACAAACATATATGGAATTTAAACGATTTGACTCTTTCTACTGGGTATATGTGACGGGTGTTGCTAGCAAGCAGGAAATGCTCACTCTCCCCGGACACCTGGTCTCACTCCATTATAGGGGTTCACATATGCTCTTCAAGTAGATATTTTTTGTTATTTTCCCCTTGGTTTTAATTCTCACTGATTTTGTATGTCCTCTGGTTTCATGATTTTGGACATGGTTTGGATTTATCCATCATCTTTACATACATTATCTTACATCATACATGATTTGTGATACGACACAACGTGTTAGCATAATTGTAAAATGATGAAATGGTCGTTGATTTCAATATTCTTTTCAGATCTATTGTATTAACACAAGGGATTTCCGGAAATGGTACATTTATTCTTCAGTGGACTGGCGATTATTGCCTTAATGTAAGTAAGACATAAATACTTTTACTGTAGTATAACGTAATCTATACTTAATAATGTATATATTGCATTATTTCTATACTCGTGAGTGGTTATAAAAAGTTAAATCATATGGTAAACATATTTGTTGATTGTTTAGATATAATCATAATTGGTTATCTTCCGTCTGTAAAGGAAGCCCCTTGAAAATCTGTTTTTTTCTAACCTACAAGATGTAATGCTGAATTACTTTTATCTCAAAATACTAAATGTTTATGGGATTTTAAAATGTTTTCTTAAAAACAAGACTATAGGCCTTGTGTTATACCCCTGGTACTTATGCTTAATCTTCTTAGAGCATTGCTCTCTGACTAACAGGATTGACTGTAAGTCGGAACTCCTACAGATCGGGGACCTTAGCTCGTTTTGAGAGAGGCAGAGTATGGTTGACTCATGTTGGTTTCCTTTAATATTTCAATACTTATATTTATTCAATAGAAATATTAGCGTTCATATTTTAATGAACCCCATAACCTGAGTAACTGTTGATTCTTGATCTCTATATGGAAGATAATTTATAAATGATTAATAATGATGGCACCTAATATTTTGAAATTAGAGTAATATTCCATAATAATATGTGTTTCTACATTTTTATGACGTTCTCAACTTGAGTAAGCTGTTGATCCTTGCTTTCTGAATAGAGGATTTTAAAAATGGCTTAATTGTTTGTTTTTAATTGCTCTACTTATGTCGTGATTGGGAAGATTTGTTCGTAAACCGTAATACAAATGTTGGTAGTTCAATTTTGGTAAACCGAATACAAATGTTGTTTGTAAAATTTTCTTCGACAGCAATATAAACATTGCTTAACATTTATATAGTCTATCATGAGTTTCTACCGCCTTTAAGCTTGATACACAAAGTGAATTTTCAGAATGGGGGGGGGGGGGGGGGGTTGTAATGGAACGCAATCGAATTAAAAGGAAGAAGAAAAGACATACTATGCACTGAGAAATATTAAAAAATGGAAAAAGAATTTATGAAATGAATAAAAAAGAAAACAGAAGACATCTGACAAAGCTGTATGACACAAATCACCAAGGACCTGGACATAAAAACACAGAAAACGACAAAACAAAAGTATTTGATTGTATTGCAGTTACGATACTGACGGTCAATTAAAGTAAAAAAGGTCCCTCAATTGGTGTGGTTAACCGGTTTACGGGCGTCCATCTTCCCACTCACCTTAAAAGCAGCACAATCAAATGACATACATTAAAAATTATAGATAATCCTCCATATAGAGAAAAAGAATTAACAGGTTTCTCAAAACGAGAGGTCATAAAAATGTTAACACATGAAAAGCACTCTGGAAGTATATGCTAGTATCAAAAATATGTTAGGCGACATCAACATAAAAATACCGTGCTAATAGCAGAGATCAACATATTACTCCAAATAAGATATAGTAGATATTAAATAAAGAACTGGATTCATCTAGTACAACACAAATTGTGATATACAATTTATAAAAGTTCCAGACACTTCTCTCAAAGTAGTATTTTTAAATCACAGATTAATGGTAACAGTTACAGCAGAGAGACAAGAAATATCAGAGGGCAATGATAATGCCAAACAAAACGCAGATAAAAGGTTGATTGATTCCTTGGCAAGTGGATTGATCGGGAAAAGAATGATGGATCCATTGGCAAGCGGATTGATCGGAAAAAGAATGATGGATCCGTTAGCAAATGGTTTGGTCGGGAAAAGAATGATGGATCCGTTAGCAAGTGGTTTGGTTGGGAAAAGAATGATGGATTCGTTGGCAAGCGGATTGGTTGGGAAAAGAATGATGGATCCACTAGCAAGTGGATTAGTGGGAAAAAGAATGATGGATCCTTTAGCAAGCGGATTGGTGGGGAAACGAATGATGGATCCGTTGGCAAGCGGATTGGTTGGGAAAAGAATGATGGATCCGTTAGCAAACGGGTTAATTGGAAAAAGAATGATGGATTCGTTAGCAAGCGGGCTGGTAGGAAAAAGAATGATGGATCCGTTAGCAAGCGGGTTGGTGGGGAAAAGAATGATGGATTCTCTAGCAAGCGGGTTGGTGGGGAAAAGAATGATGGATTCATTAGCAAGCGGACTAGTAGGGAAAAGAATGATGGATCCATTGGCCAGTGGATTAATCGGAAAAAGGTATAATGATAACATAGCAAATAACCAGATAGGGAAAAGAATGAAGAGTCGAACAGTGAATGATTTTGGAGAAGAAAAAGAAGGTGATTTATCTAGTGAATTACCTGGTAAACTCGCCTATGAGAATATGGATAATGGTTTAGAAGAAAGAATCAAACACTACCATGGAAATAAGAGAGCTTTTGATTCATTAGCAAGTGGTCTAGTTGGTAAAAGAATGTTGGATACTCTAGCTGGAGGCCTTATTGGTAAACGTAGTGGCCAAGATGACTATCTTCCTGTTAGCAAGAGATCTATTCCGGATAGAGAAGTAATGAAACAAAGATATATGGCTCATTATCAAACACAAAAAAGGCCACTCGATTATTTGGCAAGTGGTTTAATTGGTTGAATGATCACATCTACTAATGGTACCATGATCTCCTCTACAAGAATGACACTTGGTTTTTATATCAATTTATTTATTCTTCGTAAAATTATAAGAAGTATATTAATGGAAAAACATTATATGTCTCTTACCGCATAGTGCCGATTTATTTCTATGAAAAGCTTATGACATCATGAGGCTTGATTTCTGTGATACTGTGAGACTATTCTATAAACTACGATTTGTCATGAAACAATTTCGACAATACTTAATCGTATTATTAACGATGTTGAAATAAAATCAAGAATATTATCTGTAAAATGAAGATGAAGTTTAATAATTGTCGTGCACTTATTTTGAAATACATTTCAATTTTCCGTTATGATATATAGTATTATGAGTTATTTTTATGTAATTATTATGTAATTACATGTATTTCTATTTGCATGATACATGTTTTCTTCTTTAGTGTAGTATTTCAAAATGTAAGTGTACCTCATATCGCCATAAAAATTGTAATTAAATTTAGACATTGGTAATGTGATTGATGTCATTCACCATGTTCAATTCAGTGTAGCATAATATGTACAAAACGTCATACACACGTATACCAAAAGTTGATGTACATGTATCACATCTTCCACATGATATCTCATCACCTGAAACGCGGAATAAAACAAAATGAGAGTAAAACATGACATTTCGAAGGAGATAATGTGCTAAGAAGAGAGATTTTTTCCGAAAACTCCGTAAGAGTAATACGTTATAGAATTCAACAGAAAATTCACAACATTTAATTATTATGAACACGTGTAAATGTATAGTTGAACGTGTTGTCCCTAACACTTTATTAGACTCCGCCACGTATTTCATAATTACAGTTCGGTGCAGTTTTAACCTTACATTCAAGTGCACTTGACAAGTGCACTTCACGTTTAGTTGTTTTGTCCTGAAAACCAGTCACAAAGTTTAGTCAAGTGCACTTCATGTCAAGTTTACTTTAAAGCTATTCCGTCTTCAAGTTTACTATCGCGTGACACGATGTTTACTTTTCAAGTTCAGTTATTAAAATTATCTAGTTTCGTATAACACGATAGAAGTATCTATTTTATGATATACAACTGCATATTTTATGCAACCCCCCCCCCCCATATCATATAAACCCGGCTAATTTTTTTTTTGTTATTCTGAATCGAAAACTACACAGAGATCGAAACATGCCTCCGAAGAAGAAAAGAAATCTAGGTCAGTACTATTTTCAAGAATCAGAATATAATGATACATTACTTACTAATTTCATAAAGATAACTTTTCACTTTCTATCAAGATTCATTTAAACTCAACATCGCCTGATCACTTCCACATAATGAAATTGTCGTTTTCCTTATATACACTGATATCCGAGATGACTTTACAATAGGAGTTTCCATGTAAAATGTTTAAATAAAAGAAACAACTCGAAATCTTAAAGCGTGTGTTTAGTCCGTCTACATCAACTGAAGTGAAGCGGTATACATGAACATGTATACAGAAAGTAAATTAAATTTGAAGTGCACTTGGAGTAAATTTAGTACTAAACTTGATTCCAAGTTTGCTTTAATGTCGCCAAGTAAACTTAAAAAGCAGTCATAACGTGAACTTGAAGTACACTTTTTGTAAGGTTAGGACTGCACCCAACTGTAGTTCCTAGTTGCGTCGTATACATGTAGTTGTGATCTCTCCTCTTTTTAAACAAGTATATGTTTTAGGAAACTAATACAATGACAGGATAAATATGACTCATCCACAGGACGGAATACATTTAAAGTAAGACAAACCGGTATATAGCTCATAGGAACTAATTTGATTCGAATCTATTTTTAAAGATCCTGATGTTGTCAGAGAACTTACCTTCCTCCAAGAACATTATATCATTACACCAGCAGATAAAGCATCTAATAATTATACATTTACTTGTAAGAAATATTACTTTGATAGCTTAGTGAAAGAATTAAGAATTAGGATTAAATTCAGCTCCAGGAAATCCTACTTATACTCTCACGAACTTTTTGGTTTCGGAGGTACTCGAGAATCATAAATCTGTCCTCAATACGTTGGTATTGACACAAATAAATTAAATTTAGAACTTCCATATTTGCACTGCATTCCAAAAATGCACAAAAATCCGTACAAACAACGCTTTATCGCTGGTTCCTCGAAGTGTTCCACAAAATCTGTATCGATGCTAGTCACAAAAATATTATCAGAAATTAAATCTGGCCTTCATAGATATTGCGAAACAGTATATTCCAGAAGTGGAATTAATCAAATGTGGATCCTTAAAAATTCAAAAGAGTTGTTAGAACATCTAAAATCAAAAAGTGTTACTAAAATTCACTCCATCAAGTCTTTTGACTTTTCGACTCTTTACACAACGATCCCTCATCAGAAATTAAAAGACAAATTATCGGAAATTATTCAAAATGCATTTACTAGTGAAAACGGAAGCCGCAAATTCAAATATATAGTAAGCTGTCATCCAGATGTTGAACTTTCTTATCGATAACATTTTTGTGGAGTTTGGAGGTAAGGTTTTTCAACAAGTTGTCGGCATTCCAATGGGCACTAACTGTGCTCCGCTTCTGGCTGACATATTCCTTTACTCATACGAAGATGAATTCATTCAGTCTTTGCTTTCGCAAGGAAAAAAAAAAAAAAACAATTGGCTCTTGGCTTCAATTTTACTTACAGATATATAGATGACTTGCCGTCAATTAATAATCCTTCATTCGCGGATTACCTTAGCATCATATATCCAAGTGAACTGGAGGTCAAAGAAACCACAGAATGTAGTAATTCTACTTCGTATTTAGATATTATGTTGTCTTTCGACATTAATGGTCAATTGAACATCTCACTCTATGACAAACGTGACGATTTCAATTTCGCTATCACAAACTTTCCTTTCATAAGTAGCAACATTCCATCGTCGCCCGCATACGGCGTATTTAGTTAAGCTGCTCAACCAGGGTTATATATGTGCTAGACTAGCAATGTCACTGAGGAAATTCTACGGTCGTTACGAGTCTCTTATTACTCCATATAATATATCTCGTTATCCAGACGTTTAAATGATATTCTGGACTGAGACCGATTCCGATCATTTTCACAGATTTGACACCTTCTATACTAGAAGGTTGCCTACTTTGACTTCTCCATATATAAATACATATGGAATTTACACGATTTAACTCTTTCTACTGGGTATATGTGACGGGTGTTGCTAGCAAGCAGGAGATGCTCACTCTCCCCGGGCACCTCTCCATCACAGGGGTTCACATATGCTCTTCAAGTAGACATATTTTGTTATTTTCCATTTGTTTTTCATTTTCACTGATTTTGTATGTCCTCTGGTTTCATGACTTTTGGACTTGTGGTTTGGATTTATCCATCATCTTTACATAGAAATGCTGTCATGAGAAAAATGGTAGAGAACTTAAAGAAGACATCTGACTCAGACATCAGAGAATATAAGAATAAGCATACAAAAAGATTTCACAAAAGTAAGACTCAGTAAGTGTGATTAACTGCTTACGGGCTCAACTTCACTAAGGAAATACAATCAAAGAACACACATAGAGAATCCCCTATACAGAGAACAAAGACTAACAAGTTATTGAAGTTGAGAGGTTACAAAAAAACGAAAAATATTTTGAAAAGAATATTTATATGATAATATCGTTGCTTTGCTCGTTTGAAGGTGTGATCTGTAGAAGCACCGACTAATAGTAAGGGGGTCGACGAGATTTAAGATCTTATCTCCCCTGGAAAGATTTACACAAGGCCAGTCACTGAGTCCCTACCTCGGGTTACTCAGACTGCAGATCAAGGAAAAGTCTAGACCATAAGGCTGTGGAAATGCTTCATACAAGACTTAATGTTTCTTTTTTTTTTTCTTTCATACAAGACTTAATGTTTTGCGATAATCTCGGGGTTCATACATATGTCGAAAGCATTTCATCGAGCTATCCAGGTACTGATTCAAGGCTCAAACATTAAAGTAGAAGAAAAATTTAATATAGTCTGAGAATAGAGTCATTATCGAACTCAAGGACGGAACAAAGGTGGTATTTGGATCCATAGAAATGTAAGTATCCACTACCCGTCAATCGTACTTGTCGTAATACCGCGCTAGAAAAGCCGCATCTCTCAATAAGTATGAACACTATCAACACAATTACAGTCACAGAGTAAGAAAAAGAGGTGTGGGCGATGATAGCTACCGTAAATAGTTCCGTAAATAATACAAACTGCATACCGAAGTTGTTGAAAGACATGCACAAGAAATGCAGGTAATAAAGAAATGTTAGTATATATGTTCTATATTTATTCTACAAGTTTGTGGATACTGAATGAATATAAAACTGATGTTATTATGTTTGTCATAAAGCATTGTTGAAAGTTTAGTGAAAGTGTTTAGTCATTATTCAGAATATCGCAATGATATTCGTTTACATAGCAAAGACAAAAGACGCAGTTATTGTGTGATAAAGAGTCGTGAGTAACTCTTTCTTCTTACTCATGATCAAGCAATAAAATGAATATACCTCATATTTTCCTATTTTATGTAATAAAATTCCGAGAAAAAAACTAGAATCCAATGTTACAATGGAAGTGAGGGGCTTACAGATACTATAATGAAAAATGAATGTTTGAAAACATGTAAAGTCATCTACAGCATTCTTACATAACGACGAAGTTTACATGTAGACCAGCATCATTTACTCGTTTGCATACATATATACCTTTATGTACTCATTCTGGACAAATTCTGTAATTAACTGTGTAAAGGTATTTTATGGTCTGCACTTCTGACAATACTTTCAATATTGCTTCATTGACATTAAAAAGAATTTAACTCACAGTGGGGCGTTATTATAATGAAATAATAGACCCGTAACAAAGGTTCCTCACAACTATGATTTATACATGTCAAAAGATGGTATGAATTCGTAACGGTTGTGTCTATTTTTATTAACCTATTTGGTTTGCACTATGTCTGATTGTATGTACCTATTTGATTTGCCCTATATGGGTGTAACTGCTATGTCTGATTGTATTGACCTATTTGCTTTGCCCTCTGTCTGGTTTTATTGCCCTATTTGCTTTGCCCTAGTTGGGCGTTGTCATGTCAGATTTCTTCTTCCTGGCCAAAAAAAAAAAAAAAAAAAAAAAAAGAAAACGTCACAAAATTTATACAATTTCATTTCGACTAAATGTTGAATTGTTAAAAAGTTACCCTACATGTTCTTAGGAATTACATTACATGGCTTAAGTGAATATATGTTCCTACGTTCCATAAGCTGCTATATGATCTTGTTTGTTTCTAATGTAAAGATGATGGATAAATCCAAACCGTAAGTCCGAAAATCATGAAACCAGAGGACATACAAAATCATTGAAAATTAAAACCAAGTGAAAAATAACGAAATATATTTATTTAATTTTTCCTGTTGCTTGTCGTGTGCTGAACGTCATATTTTACCATTTTCATTTTGTTCATATTTTGTAAAGGAAACAAAGATATCAAGAATGATAAAATTGCACTGAAAAAGGAAACAAAATATAAATGTAGCTAAGATAACTTTTTTCAAAATACAGGAAAAGGTGATGATGACGTTCATAGTAAACTCACCTATCAAAGTAAAGGGCAATTGTTACATATTTCCACAGAAGTGCGTCATTTCTTTGAAAATGATATAACTGCTATTAAAAGAAATGTTGTCAAATTTATTTATTATTTATTATTCATTTTTCAAACTGAAATATGAATGTTTTTATATGCATTTCATCATTAAGTAAAACAACCCAAATATGAATTTTTTTTATAAATGTTCTTTATACAAAACATAATATTGAATATTTCAATTTTGATATCTTTAACCAAAAAATAAAAATTCAAATTAATATATATGATTGTACATTGTATATGATTGTACATTGTATATGATTGTACATTGTATATGATTAAAGTATGCAGATATTAACAATTCTCAAATCGGATTAAACAAAGATGATTTTATTATTCATACACAGGATATGTATCCGATGTATGTAAAGAAATTACAAGAGTTGTATATTATATTATACATACTGTTGTATATTACATTATACATACTGTTGTATATCACATTATACATACTGTTGTATATAACATTATACATACTGTTGTATATTACATTATACATACTGTTGTATATTACATTATACATACTGTTGTATATTACATCATACCTACTGTTGTATATTACATTATACATACTGTTGTATATTACATTATAAATACTGCTGTATATTACATTATACTTACTGTTGTATATTACATTATACATACTGTTGTATATTACATCATACATACTGTTGTATATTACATTATACATACCGCTGTATATTACATTATACATACCGTTTTATATTACATTACACATGCTGTTGTATATAACATTATACATACTGTTGTATATTACATTATACATACAGTTGACGGAGATTCGTATAATTAATCCCTTCACCTTTAAGCTAAATTCAGTTTTAACCCATATCATATATGATACATGTACAAGGTAAAATTCACCTTAACATTTCAGGAATAAAGTACAAACTGAAGGCAGTAGACACTAAATTAGAAATATAACATTCCACTATTATCAACTACTTGTACGGTTCATTTGTATTTACCATTAGTGTTAAGAAAGAAAACAGAGGACATCTGACAAAGCTGTATGTTACAAATCACCAAGGACATGTACACAAATCACCAAGAACATGCACACAAATCCCCAAGGACAGGCACACAAAATATGTTAAGGCTATTATAAGACATCTGCTTGAATTTTCAATTTAGCGTTAAAATACCTGACGACATGTTATTACATGACGTCTATCTGTATAGGCTATTATATATATTAACCTTCATATAACTGATAACATTTAATTTCCTGGCACGTAAATGTGTGGCTCATTCGGCTTTAGAATCACTGATAACATTTTATTACCTGACACGTAATTGTAATGTTCATTCGGTGTTAGAATCACTGATAACATTTTATTATCTGACACGTAATTGTATGGCTCATTCGACTTTAGAATCATTGATAAACATTTTATTACCTGACACGTAATTGAATGGCTCATTCGGCTTTAGAATCACTGTTAACATTTTATTACCTGACACGTAATTGTATGGCTCATTCGACTTTAGAAGCATTGATAAACATTTTATTACCTGACACGTCATTGTATGGCTCATTCGGCTTTAGAATCACTGTTAACATTTTATTACCTGACACGTAATTGTATGGCTCATTCGGCTTTAGAATCACTGATAACATTTTATTACCTGACACGTAATTGTATGGCTCATTCGGCTTTAGAATCATTAACATTTTATTACCTGATACGTAAGTGTATGGTTCATTGGGCTTTAGATTCACTGATAACATTTTATTACCTGACACGTAATTGTATGGCTCATTCGGTTTTAGAATCACTGATTACATTTTATTACCTGACACGTAATTGTATGGCTCATTCGGCTTTAGAATCACTGATAACATTTCATTAGTAGGCCCCTACTTGTATGGTTCATGCAGCTTTAGAATCACTGATAACATTTTATTTGTATATTTCAATAGGCGTTGGAATCAGTGATACCATTCCATCACCTGACATCTTATTGCATGGTCTCGACCTTAATATTAGAGAAAACATCTTTATGAACTGATATCTACCTGTATGATCCAGTTGGCGTTAGAATCAGTGATGACATCTCATTACCTGACATCTTATTGTATTGTCCAGTTGGCTTTAGAATGTCATTCCATCGCCTGACATCTTATTGTATGATCTAGTTGACGTTAGAATCAGTGATAACATCTCATTAACTAATATCAACCTGTATGGTCTATTTCAAATTACTGATGACATTTCATTACCTGACACCTACTTTTATGGTGCATTTGGTGTTAGAATCATTAGAATCATTGATGAAGGTTAATTACCCTACACTTGTGTTGATGTTCCACTTGCTTTAGAATTATCGTTAACAGTTTATTGTATGACTCTTAGAGGCATGGCCCACTTGCTCTAGGATTATTGTTGACAGTTTATCATCCGACACTTATGTTGATGGTCATCTTGCTCTAGGATCACTTTTGACAGATTATTATACGACACATATGTTGAGGGTCCACTTTCTTCAGGGGTATCGTTGATAGATTATTATTCAGATCTTGTTTGCATGGTCCACTTGCTTTAGGATTATACTTGACAGTTAATATTCAACACTTACGTGCATAATACACTTGCTTTAAGATAATTGTTGACGGTTTATGTATATATATATATATATATATATATAATATATATATATATATATATATATATATATATATATATATATATAGGCAATCTATTTTTGAAGCACTGATCAGTTGTCTATTGTCGAAGTCTAAAATGGGGAAGACTAAATTATGAAATGGGTCTGTACAAACCTTTGCGAACCCCGGAATGTTGTATATTCAACACATCATCTGTGTATTTGTAAGTAAAATTAAACTGAGATGCAAGTTGCTGTCTCTCTGTTGAGAGCATGGTCTGGATGAACTCCGCTTCGTATGAATACAAGAAAATGTCAGTGAGACGTGACGCGCAGTTGATAACCATAGAAATGCCAACGATTTGCTGAAAAACTGTCATTCCAAACACCACGAAAATATTGTCTACCAGAATTTTAAACATTTTAATAATCTCTTCAGTATACTTCTTGTCTGAATCAGAGAGTTCCTTCATGAAGCATGTGCCCTCCCGCCATAGAACAAGATATTTGTATCTGCAATTTCCATTTTTGTAAAGAAAGGAGTACTTACATGTACGTGCATGGTTTACTTACTTCAGGATTATTGTCGACAGTTTATTATGTAATACTTACATGTACGTGTATGGTTCACTTACTTCAGGATTAATGTCGACAGTTTATTATGTAATACTTACATGTACGTGCATGGTTCACTTGCTTCTGGATTATTGTCGACAGTTTATTATGTAATACTTACATGTACGTGGATCGTTCACTTGCTTCAGGATTATTGTCGACAGTTTATTATGTAATACTTACATGTACGTGCATGGTTCACTTGCTTCAGGATTATTGTCGACAGTTTATTATGTAATACTTACATGTACGTGCATGGTTCACTTGACGTAAGGATTGATCACGATTTATCATCAGACACTAATTTCTTTTATCCATTATGTCATATGGCTATTGAGGAGGGTATATCATCTCATACTAACGTTTATGATCCGTTTGACTTAATATGTTGGTGACATAATGTTATGAGTACTAACTGCGCGCCTCTGATAGCAGATTTATTTCTTTATTGTTATGAGAGGGATTTTATGGTTTCTATTCAAAAATCAAAACGTTTCGACCTCATTGACAAATTTAATAACACTTGCAGATATCTGGATGCATGCGCGGATACAGAGGAGGGGGGGGGTTAGGGGGGTCTGGACCCCCTGGAATCCGAAAATTTTACCAAAAAAAGGTAATATATGGGCATTTTTGGGGTTGGACCCCCCCTCGTCTAAGAGAAAAATTTACCTTTTTTGGTTGGACCCCCTCTGACAAAAATTTCTGGATCCGCGCATGCACATTTTGGTTATCGACAACCCTGAATTCGAACAATTTATATCAGAAATATATCCACCAGAGCTCACATTGAATAAAGCTAATACTTGAGATAAATCTACACCTTTCTTAGATTTGAACATCAAAATTATCAACCACCTAATATATACTAATATTTATGACAAACGTGAGGATTTTGGATTTCCTAATTTCACTACAATCAAATATTTTTGTAATGTGTTATATGTGCTAGTATAGTATTTATATTCATGTATTTTATAGCTCCATGTTGACTTCTGCCACATAACTAAGTCAGTTACTCCTCTTTTACCTTCTATATGCTTTTTAATGTAATACTTTGAAAGAAATATTAAGATAATACTGTTACAAATGTTCCTTCTTTACAATACAATATATAACGATGACGTAATCCATTCTGCATATACAGGTAAATATGGTATATCGCGTATTCTGTAAATATTAAACCGCTTTGAATTTAAAACACTTTTGTGATATCATATCACGACGTTCTTTGACCACATATACATTGTGAGTATTATGACGTCCTCTGTGACATTGTCTTATTGTTTTTGTGTTTTGTGTGTGCGGCTATTTTTGTTTTGATGTATAACTTGACCTACTTATCTACCATTTCATCCACCAGAAGCGAAAGATTTTGAGCATAAACAGATGATTATGACCACTCATTTATACATAGATCTTTAATCTCGCTCATGCAAAATGATGTCAAACAAAGTATAATTGTAGTCATCATGGTGTTAACTCGGCGCTTGGTGTCAGTTGAAGTCAGTGTACTTTGACTTAATGTAATGTCGAAGGTAATTTATGAAGAATAAGCTATAGTTTAAAGGCATCCCGACTTGTGTTTCTCTGCCTTCTTGAGAAACAAAAAGGGTTAGAAACAACACACATATTAACAGTATGTTAGGACGAATTAAAAATTCAGATGGGGCAAAACACCCAGTTAAAATGAAAAATGAGAGACTGAAATATACTTAATACAGAAATCAATTTCTCTTGAATTTGATCATGATCTAGGGACGCAAGGTTATTAAGTGCTGTCGAATTTTTGATGATTACTTGATATGAAGATTAATGAAGTGCTGAACTATGAGGTCATATTGGAATATTCTAACTTTTGGAAGGCCGTAGAATTGGGCTGCTCTTTACATTGAAGTTTATATTCGTAATAGTGGAGAGTTTGATGGGAGAAGTACTGAAGGTGCATTGTGGTAGGAACTTGAGAAATAAATGAAAATAAAAAGAAAGGTAAAGTTTGCTTATCAACATCAATTATTGTTTTAAATGAATTTATGTTTAATGGCATTTACAGTGAGGTGCAGTTCTAACATAACATTATGTTAACTCCGCGTTCACGTGAAGTTTCCTTCCTTGTGCGCTCATGACTGCTGAACATACGCGTTTGCGTTAACGCAGATTTCCACGTGATCTTAATTTCAAGACCGCAGTAACGAGTTTGATTGCCGCGTGAAAGCGCTTGACAGTCACGGTAGCTTGCTAACAACTTAAAACTTATATTAGCATGTGTATATAGATGGATTTGAAGAAGGATCGCTATATACATTGTATGTTTAAATTTAAGGACACATAATAAGATTTCGTGTAATAAATAATACATAAAGTCACTTTAGCATGAATCAAACATTTTATTACGATGTGAATTCCGGAATTTTGTGATTCCGGCGAACAAGCCCAGTTCTGTATTTTAGCAGTGTGCCACGAGCAGACGAAAGGAGGTAGTAGGAATTTATAATTAAAATGCCAAAAGCATAAACTTCAAAGCGAAATGCCGAAAGAAGGAGAAAAGAAGCTCTAGGTTATACCAAGAATTCAAGAAAAGACGACCCAGAGACCAGAAACGCAGCAGAAACCCCCAACCCTGTCTCCATACCTAATGTACTCAGCTTCTTGAAAAATATCCCAAAATTGAAACAGCAAATGAATTTATGAATATTTTTAATTAGGCTTTAAAATTTGATATAGATGCCCAAGAATTAGTTGGGAAAGTAAAAAATTAAAGTCAGTACATGAATATGTTGTCAAAACTAAGGAAAAATATAGATAGTGTAGTCAAGTTAGGAAGAATTCGAGAAAAAAGAGGAGTTACTGTCCATTTGAAAAGAAACCTATTCTTAATTTAAAAATATCCCCTTTAGTCATTGTGCCAAAGGCAGAAGTACAATGATGGCTCATCATGAATGTATCTTACCCAGAATACAATAGCGTTAACAACTACATAGATTAAGATGAATGTACAGTTCAATACATTTCTTTAGATGATGTCTACTGTCTATAGTGAAACTAGGAAAAATACACTTCTGGCAAAAATGGACATTAAATCGGCGTTTAGACTCATGATAATAAATTCGGGTGATTTCGATTTATTGGGTTTCAAATTATGGAATTAATAGTATGTTGACAATTGCCTTCCAATGGGTTGTGTTACTTCGTGCAGATTATTTGAAAAGTTTTCTACTTTTCTACAATGGGACTTGAAAGAAAACACTAGCATTAAGACAGTTTGCCATTATTTAGATGATTTCTTATTCGTGGGAAAACATTATATGTTCCACTCTAATGATAGAATTTGAAAAAAAACGTGTGCTTTCACTGGCGCAACCATAGCAAAAGCACAAAATTAAGGCACATCAACAAAATAAACATTCTTAGGGATAGAGATAGATACTGAGGAAATTATTAATATACCGGAAAACAAAGTAGAAAAACTTAAGGCCCAACTCAGTGCAACTTTATTAAAAAGTCATTGAAACTAAAAGAAATACAAAGTTTAGTAGGTTCTTTAAATTTTGTTAGTGAAGGAGTTCCCAATTCTAGGTCATTTAATTGACGTTAAGATGCCACATGTGGTGTGACAAAACAGCACCACTATATCAGAATTTCAAACGAACTAAGAGAAGATGTTAAGATGTGGATGCGATTTTTTAACAAATTTAACGGTGTTAGAATCATATACCAGCAAGAATGGCGTCATTAACATGTACACTGATGTGGGGGATATTGTAATAGACACTGGTTTTCTGGCCATAGCCAAAATGGGAAGCACCATTTTTCAAGGATATAACATTTCTTGAGATGCTGCCCATTTTGTTGTGGAGTAGTAAGTACTTTCAAAATAAAAAGATTGCAATTCATGCCGACAATAGAGCATTGGTTTTGGTTATAAACAGACACGCATCAAAGTCTAAACGAGTAATGATATTATTGAGAACGATGCTGTTACTGAATTTGAATATTATGTTTAGATCAGAACACATAATTGGAAAACATGATTGCAGATGCTTTATCTCGTAAACAGTTTCAGGTATTCAGAAACATAGCAGATTCGAACCCGGGGAAATACCAAGTTATTTTCCAGAGATGATGTCAGAAATGAAGTACCACACCTGCTGATGTCAACAACTGCCCAGAAAACTCAGGAAACTCTGGGAATTCAATGTATTGAAGATTTTTTTAAAAAATTTGTTTCCGACCTTAGAAGACATAGGAAATGTTATAGGTTACATGCCATCAAAAGGTCTATCTGAATTTACCGGTAAAACTTATATAGGACTCTCTTATTATTTGAAACTTGATAACTACATTAATTACACTCAAAATAGGAATCTAACCTTTTTGCGGGGGCATTCAGCTTAGCTTTTCTTTTGTGTGTGTGTGTGTGTGTGTGTTTGGTTTTTCAGAGTAGGAGAAAACACGGCAATGAAAAAAGGAAATACGGGGCATGCAAATAAATATATCCATCAATTTATCTCAAAAACTGATCAAGTTGGAAAAGGGAGTGTAGTTATTATTGAAAATGAAAATAAGGGGATCAGTAATAAACTTGTAGATTTTATGATAAACTTCTTTTGTCATTTTGATGGAGAGCACTTCATTAGAACCCAGTTTACAGCTGTCTTGAAAAAAAAACTTAATGTTGCAGGTTTAGGCAGTGAACAATACTTGTACAAATCACACTCCTTGAGAATAGGGACAGCAACTCAGGCCACAGAACAAGGCAAATCAGAAAAAGAAATATGTAAATTGGGGAGATGGAACAATCGTAGTTTTAAAGCATATATAAAATAATAGTAAATATTAACAAAGTTCAAATTCTACAGAATGCTAGGTCTGGTGTGTAGGATCTTCCATTATCTACTGGGCATCCCTTGCAGCATGGGTAAGAAAAGAGGGCATTTCATTAGGATTAGATAGAACTGGATTGGAGATATGGTGGCAGAGTATACGAGGTCTTGTATAGAAGATTTGTTTTCAAGAGTCAAAACTTTGAAGTTAATCATCTATCAAACTACTTTTTAGTGCATGGTGGTGTAAATGACGTAGAACTCTCCTCTGACAGAACTGATATTAGAGAGAATACAATTGTTGTTGCCTATTAAAATAATTTAGTCTCAACTCTTGCCTCGACGAAAATGGGGTTACTCTGAAGATACTGAATCTATGAACAAAACAGTTAAGAGAATAAATAGCTATATTGCAGCATTGGTGGTACGTAAATGGGGAGGGGTTGTTACATTAAGTATCCTGATATAAATGAAAAGGACAGCTTGTTGTATGAAAAAGATGGTGTCCATTTGACTAAACCTGGAAATAAAATAGTTTTGAATAATATTTGCGCTGCGCTGAACAATTTCATATTGATGGAACTCAAGCATATCCAAAACTATATTGAAATGTTATGGTAGGTCTTGGCTTTGGTTCTGGCCGCTTTCCCACGTGATGGCGGTGGCTGCACTGATCACATAAAGTGTGAACACTTTATGCATGTGGATAAATGCGCACCCAGTTCATTGAATTTGAATTGAAATAGATGTCCATTTGACATTGAATTATAATTTTTATCTTGGGTTGCCGATTACCGGGATCTCTGCTAAATATTTCTATTTGATTTAATTTTTGAAAAGTATTCCTTTTTCGGATTGAATTTTATATTTGTGAAACACTGGAAATTTATATGCAAGTATGGCAATTGCCGCTAACCGGAATGACCATGTTTGTTATATTTGAAATGGATTTTGATTTAATTGAACTCATTTGGTGATGTTGTGTTGTTGGCCTATACCTATTTCGGTTTCAACACACAGATGCCATTTGCATCGTAAAATTTAATGACAAGTTGTGGTTATTTTACACTTTTAATTTCCGAACATTAAATATAATGAAATTATTTATTCTAATTTTACAACAACAACAACAATAATAATAATAATAATAATAATAATAATAATAATAATAATAATAATAATAATAATAATAATAATAATAATGATTATGATAATAATAATAATAATAATAATAATAATAATAATAATAATAATAATAATAATAATAATAATAATAATAATAATGATAATAATAATAATAACAATAATGATGATGATGATGATGATAATAACAATAGCAATAATAATAAAAATGATGATGGTGATGATGATGATGATGATGATGATGATGATAATAATAATAATAATAATAATAATGATAAAAATAATAATAATCATGATTTATATATATATATATAACTCGCAGCATTCTCGGTACTTTTATAACATCTAGTTTATTTCCGCCATCCATACCACTGCATTGAAATAACTACAAAAGTAGACATCTGAACATGCGACTGGATCTAGCTCACACGGAAATAAATCGCGTTAACGCGCGTCGGTCAAGCAGTCCTGGCACGTGTGCTAAAGCAGTCCTCATGACCGCTTTTCATGTTAACGTGTATGTTATTTTAATGCTGCACCTATCTGTAACTGTCTTTCACATCTAAAAGTGATGTGAAAGACCTTATTTGCTTATATGAGGTATCGTTGTATGACATGTTGACTTCCTTATTTCACAGTAACTAAACCATCTGTATTACCTATACTATACAGCAGTATTCTTACTACTTATGACATATACCTATTTTGACTATGGCTGTGCCGTTTCCTAATTCTGTGATAGCGAATAATACTATTTCGCTTATACTTATGGCATCACGACGGATGTGACCGGTCGGCAGGGGATGCTTACTCCTCCATAACACCTGATCCCACCTCTGTTTTGACAGAGGTTCGTGATTGTTTATACTATATTTACATATGTATTGTCGTGTTTCTTCGACTTCGAGTTGTGGATTTCGGAGCAATATCTTGGACTTGTACTAGTGAATAAGCTCTGTGAAACAGATTACTTCTAAAGTAGTGTTTCTTTCGGATGAGACAATCAAGACAATGGTTCCGCGTCACATTACTTTTGGCGTGTTAATTATACCTCACTGCGTATGGTGTATCAGTTTCTGAGCATAGCATCTGGCAGATCCATCACCATATAAGGGAAACTATCTTGGTGTTGTGTCAAACAAGTATCATGCAATCAAACAGGTTTACTTGGGTATTGTAAAATATATTTTACCGTATTTATATCATAAAATTCATGACAATGAAAATAATATCACATTTTTGTACTGAGAATTATGAATTATAGGGCTATAAACTTAAAGCGAAGTTTGTACTTCAATCTTATGTTCAAATAATACACAGGAGAATAGGCTCGAAGACATCTACGCCTTCCACCGACCCTGAGGCATACTTTATGTCCGTTAGACACAATACAGTGTAATATATATCTCGGCTCAGAAAACAAAAATAAGTCGTATGTCGGGTCAAGTAAAATCATTAGTCTTCTCATCTTGTTCAAATTAAGGAAAATTGTGACAATAATTATATTTATTTGAAGGGAACAACAATGAAATATTTACTAAAGGATGGCATTGGATTGTTTCATCCAATTTTCAATGAAATGTTATGGCCTTTTTTCACATCGTCGTTTACTTTATATCAGTAATTTGAGTAAAGCTGACTCTCCAGAGAACAAATAAATAGAAGATAAACACTTTGATACTGGGTAGAGAAAGGTTTGTGTTTTATACGACAGATTGAAGACAGCAGGTAAAAAAAATGAAAACCATGAAGTTGATTGGTTCATACAAGCATACAAGAGAAAACAGAAGATATCTGACCAAGCTGTACGACACAAATCACCAAGGACCTGCACATAAACATGATAATAATCAAAGAGAAGACTGAAGACATCTGGCAAAGCTGTATGACAAAACTCACCAAGGACATGCACATAAACATGATTATAATCAAACACAGAAAACGACATTACAAAACCTTTTAAAATTCAAAAGAACTGTAAGATCATCTGAAGTCCAATATCAAGAAAATTCACTATATAAAATCATTCAATCAATCCCTCATTAAAACTAAGTAAACAACGAAGAAACTACAGAAGATATCTGACAAAGCTGTATGACACAAATCACCAAGGGCATGCACACAAAAAACATGATGATAGTAGAATATACAAGTTAACAAAATGACATTACAAAACTATTCGATTGTGCTGCGGTTACGATTCTGACTTATGACAGTCAATTGAAGTAACAAACGTCACTCAATTGGTGTGCTTTTTCGGTTTACGGGCGCCCACCTTCCCACTCTCTGCAAAAGCAGCACAATCAAAAGACACGCATTCAAATAAGTAAATCGTGCTCTGTCCGTCTGTAAGCGAGCTCAGATCCTTGATCAATAGGAGTCCCAACTAACAGACAGAGGGGACGAGGATCAGGACTGACTCCTCTGAAAAGGTTTGGACAAGGCCCGTCATAGAGTCCCCACCGCCTTGTCAGTCAGCGCGCAACGCTCAAGTAAAAATTTGCATTGGGTTGTAGAGGGACCCAATACAAGACCTATGGTCTTAGCGATGATCTCGGGATCACACTGTCGATGTCGAAGGCGTTTGGTAATTTTAGAACCCGCCGATATGAAATTATCAGACCCTTTGACCCTTCTTAGTTTGTACAATAGATCACCATAGAAATGAAATTTGGGATGCGAAATTCCGCTGAATACGTATTTTTGAAGAGTTACATTTCCGAATTTAGATAAAATGTCTGAAGATCGGTAAAATTTACACATAGTTTTTCGAAGTTTATGATATCTATAATCCTGAGTAAGAAGTTTAAAAGTAATCTGAGAATTTTTTACGTGAAAGTCCAAAACGTTAGTGCAGGCTCTAGCGAACCGAACCAACTGACTAATATAATTACCATGTGATGAGATTCTGGGGATATTACCATATCGATGAGGGAAATTTACAATAGAAAATCCAAAATTGTCACGTTTATCATATGTGTTGGTATGAATATTGTTGTTAATAATTTTAATATTTATGTTTCCTGGTCGGAAGTATTGGCTTTGTTTAACTGAAGTTCAGATGAATAAATGTCAGTAATATAGTTTTCAAACTCAGGGTTATAGATAAATGAAGTACCAAGGGTTAACTATGCGTATGTGGTGCACCATAGTAATATGTGAATGTGTTTCCCTATATTTATATCAAATAATAATTAAAGGATTATTTTAGTGTTATCTATATATATTTAAGGTAGAACAATCAATATAGATATTCTACATCGTATACGAATATCACTTTATTCTACGACATTGATAGTCATCTGAACACTTCACTCTATGCAAAACGTGATGATCTCAATTTCAGCATCACAAGCTTTCCCTGTATGTGTAACAATATTCAACTGCCAATTGTTTACTCAAATCTCAGTACGTTATGCTAAAGTGAATTCAAATTACTATGCTTTTGTATTGAAGGCAAAGCGGTTGTCGGATAAACTGCTCAGCCAAGGTTATATGAGAAGTAGACAAACAACGTCACTGAGGACGCTCTATGGTAAATACGAATCTCCTATCATACAATATGATATCTCGATACCCAGAGTGGTGAATTATTTTCTGACTTGAAACCTATATAGACTGATGTGACAATTTCTACCGGAGTATAGTAATGGGTGTTGCTAGTAAAGTGCTAAGTTATCGAGCGGTAGTCATGAAGAAGCTTTCACTATACTAGAGATCATTAGAGCAATCACGAACTCCTTGAACAAGCAAGAGAGGTGTTAGGTGCCCAGGAAGAGAAAGCATACCCTGCTGCCCTCTTACAGTCAATGTGATGTCTTGAGATTATTTGAGCTGGTATCACTCGTAGTCATATGAGGTGGAAAACGGTATTCACAATCGGTAAAAGTATGCTAAATAAGAATGTGTGGTATTGTAGTATCACAGAATAAACCGTTTAACAAGAAATTTAATCCAATAAAAGAAGTCAACGTTTGCTGGATATACATTAAAATTTTCAATCTGTGATGTGTTTGTGTGTATGTGCGCGCTTGTATGTCCTTGTGATATTGACTTTTCACTGAGTAGCTTGCCTGTACGTGAAAGAACAATAGTTTAGATTTGAAGAATCTCTAGCATATCGGATCAGTTGAGACATATAGACGCCATACTTTGGTGATTAAGTGTGGGGCATTACCGCACATTTGGTAGGTTTGGTATTTGGTAGGTTACCAAACCTACCCATATGTGGTGTAATGCCCCGCAAATTAATCCCTGCGTATGGCGTCTATATGTCTCAACATGTATATGGAGAGTAAAAAAGGGGAAATTCAAATCGTCATTTTTATCATATAGTAATGCATTAAGTGTACCGTCATGGTCAATATCTAGGTAGGAAGCTCAGGAACTGGATTCTGTTATATTTCTAATTTTCAGTCCGTTACGACATGTTGCGTGTACATAGGTATCAAAGTATCAAAAAAATATATATATTGACAATACACCATCAAAATATCTAAATCAAAATTTTGCCAGTGACTTTATGTCGACACAGTAAATTTTGTATAAAATCAGATTCGTAGGAATGAAAAGAAAAAGTAAAGTTGCACAAATAGTACCCATAGAAAAAGCTTATCCTTCCCGGGTACCTAATCTCAGTCCTTTTAGTGGTTCACTCAGTCTCCCTAGTAGGTGGTTTTCTACGGGTTTTTATTTGATTATTTATTTAGATTTTGATTTTTTTTTTTTGGTTATTGTATTTGGTCTTTTTTTATTTCTTTTATTATAACTATTATTATTATTTTTTTTTTTGTTTGGTTTGTTTGCTTTTCTTTAATTTTCCATTTTTTGATAATTCTTTCGTTTTAATGATTTTAGGACTGCTGACGACTGTACATTTCAAATAAGGATAAAAGACAATAGACAATGGACAACGTTGATTGGAACAATCACATTTAGGTCAATGCATAATACATCACACAAGGTATTATAACAATCTATTTGAATATTATATCATAAAATTTGTGCGAGGATACTGATCAAAATATGACAAGATATTTCATCGACAAAGCAGATTCCTATTTTTCACATTGCCATGAAAACATAATGCGTTTTACATTTTATTAGTTGCATACAAAATCAGTGAAAATGAAAAACAAGTGGAAAATAACAAAATATGTCTACTTGAAGAGCATATGTGAACCCCTGTGATGGAGCATCTCCTGCTTGCTAGCAACACCTGTCACATATACCCAGTAGAAAGAGTCAACTCGTGTAAATTCCATATGTATTTATATATGGAGAAGTCAAAGTAGGTAACCTTCTACTATAGAAGGTGTCAAATCTGTGTAAAATGATCGGAATCGGTCTCAGTCAAGATTATCATTTAATAGTCTGGATCACGAGATAACATATGGAGTAATAAGAGTCTCGTAACGACCGTAGAACTTCCTCAGTGACGTTGCTAGTCTAGCACATATATAACCCTGGTTGAGCAGCTTAACTGAAAGTCGCCTAGCCCTCAGAACAAAGTCATTGCAATTTTAACATGCTCTGGAATAACGTATTAACTGAGATATGAATACGCCGTATGCGGGCGATGATGGAATGTTGCTACTTATGAAAAGAAATTTTGTGATAGTGAAATTGAAATCGTTACGTTTGTCATAGAGTGAGGTGTTCAATTGACCATTAATGTCGAAAGACAACATAATATCTAAATACGAAGTAGAATTACTACTTTCTATGGTTTCTTTGACCTCCAGTTTACTTGGATAGATAATGCTAAGGTAATCCGCGAATGAACGATTATTAATTGAAAGCAAGTCATCTATATATCTGTAAGTAAAACTGAAGCCAAGAGCTAATTGTGTTTTTCCTTGCAAGAGCAAAGACTGAATGAATTCATCTTCGTATGAGTAAAGGAATATGTCAGCCAGAAGCGGAGCACAGTTAGTGCCCATTGGAATGCCGACAATTTGTTGAAAAAACCTTTCCTCCAAATACCACAAAAATGTTATCGATAAGAAAGTTCAACATCTGGATGACAGCTGTTTCTGTGTATTTATTTTTGGAATCGGAATTTTCCCTAACAAAGTAAGTTTTATCATGGCCTATAACTATATATTTGAATTTGCGGCTTCCTGTTTTTATTAGTAAATGCATTTTGAATAATTTCCGCTAATCTGTCTTTTAATTTCTGATGAGGGATCGAAAAAGAGTCGAAAAAGAGTCGAAAAGTCAACAGACTTGATGGAGTGAATTTTGAAGGATCCACATTTGATTAATTCCACTTCTGGAATATACTGTTTCGCAATATCTATAAAGGTCAGGTTTAATTTCTGATTATATGTTTGTGAGTAGCATCGATACAGATTTTGTGGAACACTTCGAGGAACCAGCGATAAAGCGTTGTTTGTAAGGATTTTTGTGCATTTTTGGAATGCAGTATAGATATGGAAGTTCTAAATTTAATTTATTTGTGTCAATACCAAACGTATTGAGGACAGATTTATGATTCTCAAGTACTTCCGAAACCGAAAAGTTCGTGAGAGTATAAGTAGGATTTCCTGGAGCTGAATTTAATCCTAATTCTTTCACTAGGCTGTCAAAGTAATATTTCTTACAAGTAAATGTATAACTATTAAACGCTTTATCTGCTGGTGTAATGATATAATGTTCTTGGAGGAAGGTGCGTTCTCTGACAACATCAGGATCTTTAAAAATAGATTCCAATCTGGTGTTTACAGAGCCTTGTAATTATTTAATTTTTGATCTCAGCAGTATTGCAATAGATTTTATCCATTCCGAAAGAGTGTCGACCTGTACTTCCTCTCTTTTTGTCCATCGTGTAGCTTATTCCTCGCAGCAGTTCATAATATTTTCAAAATTTTGGCTCCATGTAAATGATCTGGGTTCTCTGTATTTTGGACCTTTAAGCAAAAGTTCTCTTAATTTAGTGTTTTCAACAATATCAAGATCGCCAGTAATGACATGGTCACAAGGAGAATATACAAAATTAGACGAGGAACATGCACACGGTTGAGGATGGCATGCAGAGTTGCTAAGATCAAGATACTGTAGAAACCTTTTGTAATTATAAATTTTGGATACAACTGATGGTGTGTAGCTATAGGAAATACATGGCGGATCTTTGTTTTTGAAATATGGAGGTATTTTCTCTAAAACAGACTTATGATTTAAAATTTGGCCAAAATTTAAATAATCAATGCCTTTATTTGCAAATTTAATTTTGATGAAAGGGCGATTAGATTTTTCCATAGATATATCTGACTTGACGGGACGAAAAAGTCTAGTGGTCGATATGTCCATAATAATGCCATCTAATCTATACTCTGCAGAGCTTATATCAGTATATATACGGTGTCTGGACGATACGTACAACTCGTGTAATTTTCTGAGTGAAATAGAATAAAGTTTTGTACGAATGTGATGAAGGCCCAAAGATTTATTTATAAATGGCAAAAGAGCATCAAAGGAAATATTATGTATTTCAGGTTTGTTGTATATGCGTGTACTATGACTTCGATGCCTCCTCTGGCTTTTGTTGAATAAACCGAGTACGTTAACTGATGGACACGCAGGACTAGTTATGTTACCAATACTGCTATTATTGTCATTGCATCCATAGGGCGAAGCAGTGCCGAGACGTCTTATCCAGTATTCTACTCTTTTCCGACGAAAAGGAGTGCTCAAATTGGCATTGTTTGTGGGGTGAAATATTTTGTCTATAATTCTAATTTTCATTGAGAGAATAGAGGGGTCAGGCTGGTTGAAGTGGCGATAGAGTAATTGGTTTCCGCCACAATTTATTTTGGACCTATGACCTGATACTCTTGTACGGAGTTGTCTCGTTTTCTCTTCAACATATATTAACCCACAGAGTGAACACTCAATACCGTATACAATATTTGAACTGGATATTAACATCTGTACTTTCTCCTTTATTTTAAAGAGTGAACGTAACTTTTTGTCAGAAATAGCCAAGATCATCGGTAACAATTTGACCCATAGGTTGATATACAAAACTCGATCTATCACACGATCAGTTGCAGTCAATATATAAGAAACAAATGTTACTACATTGCATTGGGCCCGTAAACCGGTTAACCACACCATTTGTTTGGCTTTTGTCAAATTAAATGACCGTCCTAAGTCGGTATCGTATTTGCAATACAATAAAATATTTTCGTAATGTGTTATATGTGCTAGTATATTATTGATATTCATGTGTTGTGACTTCTACCACATAACTGAGCCAGTAACTCCTCTTTTTTCTTTGAAAATAATGTCTCTGATATTGTTTTGTATTGATAATAAATAATTAGTGTTTCAAAATTGCTGACGTATTGCGGAATTTTGAATCGGATTCTATGATCATGAATATATTAGAAATATCAATAAGGCCTGAACATTTATTTTAAAATTTAATCTTGATAAATTGCGATTTAGGAAGAATTCGAGGTATTCGAGGGAAAAGTTTGTTTGGTGAATTCAGTGCATTAATCATTTTCAGTATAAAACTGTATATCACATGAACTGAGTTCAGCCATATCCAGGATAGGTTTTAGTCTTGTAAGTGACATAGACGATATGTAAAAAGCTTCCTGACGATCGTTATTTCTGGCCATCCGCAGCAGATCTTATAAGAACCTATTTAATCTATCATGACGTCTGTGCTTGTCAATGCGGCGAAGACCGTGTTATCTGTGTCTTTTCCTTATAATGACAGAAAAGAAATATCGACTTTTGTCCTTTTAGGAGAAATATTACCCTGTTTAAAAATTTGGTGGTTGATACCGAGGGGATTGGGATTATGTAACAGTTCATACAAAATGTTGGGCAAATAACTGTCTGTCGTCTCTTTACTTCAGACTTCAAATTTTCTTGTTATTTGGATATATTTTCAACATAGTAAGTTTAACATTGTAACACACCATGACTATATTCACCAATACCATAGTTATCACTGACGAGAAATAAGTTGTCGAAATGCGCATCTGGTGCACAAAATTAGAAAGTATATATGTTTTATATTTATTATAGTTAACAGTGACTGGTAATAACTTTCATCAAAAGAAGTAATCATCCTTCCACTATTGATATTATTTTATAAAATGTAACCTGGATACGGTGTTATAGAGTGATCCCTTCGCCCCGACGGTCCTACTCTAGAGTGAGCTTTTCCACCTTAAGGGGAAGACTCACTCTAGAGCCAGTCTTCCCTCCTGCATAATTCTGAGTGAGACTTCTACTTTAGAGTGTCCCTTCCCCCTTATGGAGTAATACTCACTCTAGAGCCAGTTTCCCCTGCCTAATTTTGAGTAAAAATCAATCCCCATATGATGATATTACTGCAGTGAAACCCTGCGGATCAGCTTCCCCTCCTTAATTTAGGTTCCTTTCCGTCCAAAGTTGGTGCCTTAACCGCATTGCAAATTAAGTTTTTATGGATTTCTTGTATTTCAGACGCACTATATTCCGCCTGCTCAGAAGTGTACTTTAGCCGATGGTCAATTCCGTCCTCATTCCATATATCCGCTTTCAATTCGTCTACACATTTGAGTACATTTTCGTATCTGTCTAATCTCGTGTTAATATTTTGTAACACTTCTTGGATACTCTGTAAGGCTTGAGACGTGTTCACTTCTCTACTAGTCGTACTGGTTGTAGGATTTAAACTTGTAGCCTTAGGCGAATTATGATCACTAACCTTCTGTTTTAGATTTTCTTTTCCTTTGAAATTCGGCATTTTGCACAAGTATTTTCAGAATTAATAGATCCACGGTATGTTAAGACGTATTAAATCCAAAGTATGCAAGTTTGAATCCACTAAGTCACGAAAAATACCCACTTTTTGATCAAAAACGGGAGAGCGCAAAATTATACTTCCATTGCTTTCGCTATCGATCACGTGACGAAATGACTGAAATACAAGAAATCCGTTCGGAAAATGTTCAGCTCCGCAGACAATTGGATTTGTTGAAAGCTGTGGTCATCCGTATGGACAATAAAATCACTGACATGGACAAAGAAATAGTGGACTTAAGAGGGCGATCGATGCGTGACAACATCATAATCCATAATTTTCAATTCACTCCAAATGAAGATCTTAAGAAAATTGTACCCGAGGCTATTAAAAAACATCTAGGTGTTGAGGTGGATTTTATTAGAGTTCATCGAAATGGAAATAGGGCAATAAATTCAAGCAGACCTGTCACGATTACTGGGAAATTAGCAGACGGTAGTAAAAAGGATGAAATTCTTAGTGCACAAAGAATGAAGAAACAATCGAGGGTACAGATCCCCTTCTTTATTACGCCACAAGAGCCCATAAGTGTCGTGGAACAACGCAAACGTTTGTATGATATCTCAGACGGGTATCGCAGTCAACATATCAATACCAGAGTGGTTAAAAACAAAGTAATCCTTCCAAATGGAAATCACCACGAGGACCAGGTTCCGCTTTTGACAAATGCAGAAGTATTACAGCTAGCCGAATCCGACATAGATGACCATGATGCGATAGATACGGTATCCGCGGGTCCGATTGAAAAAGACAAAAGCGTTTTCTTTGCCACTGGTGGCTGCGTATCTTCTGTGGAGGAGGTGAAGGAAGTGTACAGTAAAGTGTGTTCCCATCCGGACTCCGCTAGTTCGCATAATAGGATTCTTGTGTATAGATTTACGGATTCCAACCGGAAAATGTGTGAATGCTACCATGATGATGGAGAGTTCGGTGCAGGACGTAGACTCTTGAAATATATGCGCGAAAATAATATAATGAACACTGCGATTGTTGTGACTAGGTGGTATGGAGGAAAGCACATCGGGTACGACCGCTTCAGGATCATGGAAAACTTGGTTTGTGACGTAGCAAATTTATTATATAATTAGTATCCCGGGGCCGTTCCAAAAAGAACGAAGAACACTATAAACTCCTCACCATTAGATAGAATTCTTAACTATGAAATACTTTACAAATTATTCCTTTTAAATACTTTACAAGTTATTCATTTATACTGACAAATACTAAATGTAAACACTAAAAATCCTGTTTATATATAATATTATTTCAAGTTAATAAGAAATGCGGAACTTAGTGTTTCACCGTTTCAATTTTTTGTACTAGTGTCCACCTTTCATTTCCAGTGTTGACTGGTACTGTACGATTTTTCGTTACACTATGAGAAGTATTTTACTGTTTTATTATCTAAACTTCGTACCCATACCTTATTGAAATGGAGATGGTGTAAATGTATATGTATTTTATGTTTAGAACAAGTCCATGTACTGTTCACAATAGATTTAAGCCAATTAAACTATTCAAAGGGCTTAATGTATGTAATGATACCAGGCGTGATCCGCGTGATAACGTGTTCTTTTAGACTACGTATGAAACTCAAATATCATGTACCAAAATGGACGTACATTGTAAGCTGTACAAGTACACACATGTACGCGTGATCATGTGTGTGTGATTGTATATAAGTGGAATATACATTCTGTGTATTGGTACACGATGTTAATGTATATGTATGTGTATATGTGTATGTGCATGTATATATGCATTCAGTGGTGTATATCAGTATACACTCTAGGTATGGGTAGGCAGTGTAAATGCATGTATACATGCATGCATGTATGTGTTATATCTGTGTATATAAATGCATTCATTGGTGAACATGAGTAAAAATTCTGTGTATTGGTGTACAGTGTTAGTGTAAGTCTATATGTGTATGTGTGTGTATGCGTGCAGTCATTAGTATATATGAGTATATGTTTTGTGGATTGGGAGACAGTGTTAAAGATTAGATTCTACACATTCTTATAATGATATGATACTAAAGGCGGATCTGCAAAACTGATAATCAATTGTGCATTTCAAAGCATAACCCACAATTTTGAAGATCAAAACGGGAACATTATTGTTACACCCCATCTATCGACATTGTGATGAAATTTACTCCTACTTATCTCATGCAATCCTTTGTCTTTTCTTTTCTTATACTATTCAACTATATGGGTATTGTGTTAAACAAGTTTATTTGTCATTTCTATATCTCAGTGCCAGATAATTACGTTTGTGTCATAATTTTCACCAACTACATATTGTTTGTGGATCATGATGTTGTATTGTTACATATTGTAGTCATTTTATGCAAAAATAATGGTTGAGATAATAAGTGCAAATTGCCAAGGGCTAGGTGACTATAATAAAAGAAAAGATGTCTTTAAGTATCTCAAAAGTAAAAATGCTAACGTGTACTGCCTACAGGATACACATTTTACAAAGGAAAAAGAAAATCAAATACAAAATGAATGGGGTTTTAATGTATGCTTCAATTCATTTTCTTCAAACTCGCGTGGAGTATGTATACTCTTTAACAATAATTTTGAATATCAAATTAATAAGACATATAAAGATAATGAGGGAAATGTGATTGTTACACAGATTATAATAGATAATAAAAAGGTTACTCTAGCTAATATTTATGGACCAAATTTAGATAAACCAGAGTTCTATACGAAATTAGAAGAAATAATGGATAACTTCGACAGTGAATTCCAAATAATATGTGGTGATTTCAATCTAGTTTTAAATCCAGATATTGACTATAATAATTACTTACATACGAATAATCCCCATGCCAGAAATGCAGTTTTAAAATTAATAAATGAACAGAATTTTATTGACCCATTTAGAGAAATAAATGGAAATGTTAAAAGATATACTTGGAGAAAAAAAACACCCTTAAAACAAGCTAGATTAGACTTTTTTCTTATCTCAGAAAACCTTTTATCTAATATAGTAAAATCTGATATTGATATAAGTTACAGATCAGATCACTCAAAGATTAAATTGTATCTAAAATTTAATGAATTTAAAAATGGTAAGGGCCTTTGGAAATTCAATAATACGCTGTTATATGACCAATTATATGTTAATAAAGTGAAAAAGAAGATTTTAGAAGTGAAGCAGCAGTATATGCTACCAGTGTATAACCATGATAATATAGAAAATATTGATTCATTACAATTTACTATTAATGATCAATTGTTTTTGGAAACTTTATTACTTGAATTGAGGGGTATTTCTATTTCTTATGCATGTTACAAGAAAAAGCAAAGATTTCACTTAGAAAATAATTTGATAAATGATATAAAACAATTAGAAAAAAATTTAAATACTGAAAATAAAGAAGAACTTGATAGTAAAAGAAAGGATTTGGAGGAGATACGAAATGAAAAATTGAAAGGAAGTATAATAAGATCTAGAGCCCAATGGATAACAGATGGTGAAAAACCATCAAAGTATTTTTCTCATCTAGAGTCAAAAAATTTTGTAAATAAAATCATTCCAAAATTAGAAAAAGAAAATGGCATTCTAATTACCAATCAATATGAAATTCTTGCGGAGGCAACAAGTTTTTATGAAAACCTATATTCTGCAAAGGAAAATACATATAATTATAATTTAGAAACTGAGTTAAGAGAATTTAATGTTCCGAAACTTTCGCATATCGAAGCAGATAAATTAGAGGGTAAGCTTAGTGCCAATGAAATTCTTAACGTATTAAAGAAAATGAAAAATAATAAAAGTCCAGGATCTGATGGTTTTACTGCAGAGTTTTTTAAATTTTTCTGGTTGCAACTGGGATCTTTAGTTGTTAACTCCCTTAATTATGGTTTTGAAACAGGGGAATTATCTATTACACAACGGGAAGGTATAATTACATGTATTCCTAAAGAAAATAAGCCTAGACATTATATGAAAAACTGGAGACCAATCACTCTTCTTAACATAGTATATAAATTGGGTTCAGGGGCAATAGCTAACAGAATCAAAACAGTGTTAGATAAATTAATAAGTAAAGAACAAACAGGTTTTATAGCCGGGAGGTATATTGGGGAAAATACACGCTTAATATATGACATAATGGATTATACAGAAAATCAGGATATACCAGGTCTTCTTTTATTTATTGACTTTGAAAAAGCCTTTGATTCTATATCATGGGAATTTTTGTACAAATGTTTGGATTTTTTTGGATTTGGAGATTATATTAAAAAATGGGTCAAGGTTTTCTATAATAATATAAAGTCTAGAGTGAACCAGGGAGGTAATTTATCACAATATTTTAATCCTGGCCGCGGCTGTAGACAAGGCGATCCGATATCACCGTATTTATTTATATTATGCGCAGAGATTCTTGCTATAAAAATAAGAAACAACCCTAAAATAAAAGGTATAACTGTTGATAGACTAGAATATAAAATATCTCAGTATGCAGATGATACGTCACTTATCCTTAATGGCAATGAAGAATCTTTATCAGAATCTCTTTTAACATTAAAATGGTTTGAAAATATTTCTGGTCTTAAAGTAAACTTTGAAAAAACTCAACTCATTTGGATAGGCAATAAAAAATTCAGTGATGATAATATGTGTAGGGACTGGAATCTTTTATGGGGAAAAACTAGGTTTAAGTTATTAGGGATAGAGTTTGATGTTAATTTGAATAATATTTGTGAATTAAATTATAGAGTAAGAATAGAGAAATTAAACTCCATTATTAATCAATGGCGAAAAAGAAAGCTTACTCCAATTGGATACATAACACTGATAAAAACACTTATGATTTCTCAGTTTAATCATTTGTTTTTGTCTTTGCCAAATCCATCAAGTAATATCCAAAATGAAATTAATAGGATACTTTATCAATTTTTGTGGCAGAAAAAACCTGATAAAATAGCAAGAAATATAATAACTAAACTAATTAGCGAGGGTGGTTTAAATATGATAGACCTTAATGCTTATATAATTGCACTCAAAACAACTTGGATAAGAAGGATTCTTAATCAAGAAGGCATTTGGCAAAATCTTTTGTTTCATAAAATAAAATTTAACCTATTACTCGATTGTGGAACTGAATATATAAAGTATTGTATAAATAAGACTACTAATCAATTTTGGAAAGATGTTTTACAAGCATGGAAAACACTTGTAGATAAGCAAAAAATATATGATAACTTTTATTATAAGAATGAAAATCAGCTGGAGAAATTGATTCAAAGTGAAATATGGTTTAATGAAAATATAAAAATAGGGGGTAAAAGTGTATTGTATGGATTATGGTATGAAAAAAATATAAAATATGTGAATGATTTATTAAAAGAGAATGGTCAATTTTACACATATGATGAATTTCAACAAATTTTCAATATACCAGAGAGTAATTTCTTAGAATTTAATGGACTAATTGTGGCTATAAAGAAAATTTTCCAAAATAATGACCAAAAACCTGAGTCTAAATTTTGTGGACCATGGATTATTGATAAAATTAAATATATTATTAAAAATAGTTCAGGATCAAAGGATATGTATGAAATTATAAAACACAATTATGTTATACCAAAATCACAAAAAAAGTGGGAAAATATCTTCAATGATATTGACCAATCAGATTGGATATGTATTTATCAGAAACCGTTTAATTTAACTAAAGACACAAAACTTCTTTGGTTTCAATATAGAATAAATCATTTCTTTTTAACAACAAATTTGTCTGCTTACAAAATAGGAATTTATGAAAGTCCTTTATGTACTTTTTGTAATAAAGAAGAAGAAACAATTACTCACCTTTTATGGGAATGTGAACACATACAATACTTTTTGAAAAGTATTGAGAATTGGTTATTTCAATTTTCAATAGATTTGAATTTAGTCAAGAAAAATGTTATTCTTGGAATAAGTAAATTATCAAAAATAAATGATTTAATGTTATTATATATAAAATATCATATTTATACAATGAAATGTGATAAGACTTTGCCTACTTTAATCTCTGTAAAATTATTGCTTAAGAAAATATATTTTATTCATCACTATATTGCTGTCAAACAACAACATCTTGAGGTATTTTATAGCAATTTTGAAAAATGGAAACTGGCATTAAAGATATAGATACATGTATACAATGATATACAATTAGTTTTATCTGTTTTAGCTAATTCTCTCTCTCTCTCTTTCTCTCTCTCTCTCTCTCTTAATCTGCAGTACTATATTAGCAGATAAAAAACCAAATTCAAGGTCGTGACTTGCTTTATAGATATTGTAATACAACATGTATCACATTTATTATATTATTAGGATATGTATGATGTATGTCATATGAATATTCACTGTATATTGATAATGTATAATATATGTTTACAATGTATATGTTAATTGATGAATTTGGAATAAAAAAAAAAAAAAAAAAAAAAAAAAAAAAAAAAAAAAAAAAAAAAAATTAAGTTTTTATGTGATGTATTTTGTGTCCATACTCCTGCTTGCTCGCCTATGGCGGATTTTGTCATACAGCTCGTCTATGGCGAATTTTGTCATACGACTGAGTCAGATGTCGTTTTCTTTTCTGTCGTAGCGATCTATATTTTATTGATAGCTCCAGCAATCAATTACTGGTAATCATGTTTCGCATTGTCATTTTGCTCTCCGTACCTCAGAGTTGGACCGCAAACTTCAAAAGTAAACATGTGAATCAAAGTGTCCATCAAGGTATACGTAACCTACAAAGTTAACGTTGCAGCGGACAGGACAGTTGCTAGGGTTTGTCGTGACTTTTTGACTAATAAAAGGTTTTCAGATACATAGACGACGTATTGTCAATCAATAATCCTAACTTTAAGGATTACATACATGAAACCTATCCCCATGAACTTGAGATAAAAGAGACAACCGAGAGCAATAAATCCGCTTCGTATCTGGATATATTTTTAACTTTCGACAATAATGGTCATTTGAACACCTCTCTGTATGACAAACGTGACGATTTTGACTTCCAAATAACTAACTTTCGGTTTCTTTGCAGCAATATCCCGTCCTCACCTGCCTATGGAGTTTTTATATCTCAACTTATAAGGTACGCAAGATCCTGTTCTCTACACGACAGTTTTATTTCAAGGGCCAAACGACTGGCCACTAAGTTGCTCATGCAGGGATATGTTAAAGAACGTCTGAGATCGTCACTGAGGAAGTTCTACGGTCGCTATGGGGATCTTGTACGAAAATATGATGTGCCTCTCTCTAGATTGATTCATAATATTCTGGAATGCGACTAAATGACCAGTTCAGTGAACACCAAATATGACTTTGTATACCAGTTTGTACTTTCGTAAGAACTGTGGGACCGGTGATGCATGCAAACAGGAGACGCTTACTCTCCCCGGGCACCTGGTCTCACCTCGGAATTTTTCAGTATTGCGGGGTTCACAACAGTTCCTTTTTGAAACTTACACGATTTTATATCTGTCCTTGGACTGAGAATGATTAACGGTTTGGTACTTCTTCGATATGGATTCTTATTTGGCCACCATACAGTCAAGAATTGCCCACAATCAAGCATTTGTGGGACAAGCGGGACAGAATGGTAAGGAAGCACGTCAAAGTACCACATTACGTCACACAACTCGGACAAGCCCATACTGAGGAGTGGAACTATACCCTCTAAATGCAATTAACACCTTGAGAGCGCCAACGTTAATGAGAATCTCTTATTCTTCTCAGCGAAGCCATAGGTGGACACACGCTACTGATTTAAATCAGGAAACGGCGTAGGGAACTCTTGTTTCAACGCTATTCACGCAAACACCGTCTGTAATTGGACAACAAAAATTAAAAAATAAAAACCGAGTAATATAAATACATGTATATAAATATTCAGTAATGATAAAATAATCGACAGACCAAAACATTCAACTAATCATCAAAGAATCAAGTATAATAATAACGAACAAAAATAAACTTGTGTATCTCCGCTAGTATAGTATTCACTGTTGTCAAAGTAATTCTTGATATCTAATAGAACTGTGTTAAAGGAAAAAATAATCCTCCGCTGCATCAACACTAAATATAGCAGCCAGTGATACCCAAAGTATTGTCTTTAAGTTACACTGGAAGACTGGGGAATTTTGTGAGCTTTGATTCGTGACCTTAAATTCAAGGTCAAAATCACAGTATCATAATTAAATGAGTAACGTATCAGGATGCAAAAAAGTCAATGTTATGATCAAGACACAATTTTGACCATGGCATGCACTATTACTTTGACTTATATACAACCTTGGGTAAGGTCATGATCCCCGCGGTATCAACAACAATTGTGTGAAATTTGATCCAGATCGAACGGAGGAGTGAAAGTGAAGGCTCAATTATGCATTTACAATTACAACTATGACCTTGACTTTCGATATATTACATTGGTTCAAAGCAATTTCTCACCTTTTGGGCATCAACAACAAAGTAAAATACCATCCTGATCCAAGTCAGTAGAAAAAGTAGTTACCACCCGGACAAGAATTTGTGAACTTCACCGTGCAGACACTGGTATTAAACCTTGGATTAAGGTCATGACACACCATTGGGTCAAGATCAATTACTGTGTGTAGTTGTAGCCAAAACCAAGGTATCATTCTAAAATTCCGGCACTGTTCACTTGACTTACGAGATAAGACCTTGGTTAGGTTAGATATCAAGATATATACTTGGACCATTGAAAATAATTTTGTGAAGTGTTATCCGAATACAAGTGGGGTAGACGTGGTGTAGTGGTTAAGCGCTTGGCTTACGGCGCCGACGATCCGGGTTCGATTCCCGGGTTGCGCCACTACGTTTAAGAGGTTGGTAACCTCCTGCTTCCATGTCGCGATATAACTGAAATATTGTTGAAAGTGACGTAAAACACCAATTAACCAACCAACCAACCGAATACATCATTGTAAAATTAAAGGCACGAATTTTGACATTATGTGCAATGTGTCATACATGTAGACCTTACAGACATGACCTGGGTTAAATGTCATGGCACAGTCTTGGGCCATGACCTGGTTTAATGTCATGGCACAGTCTTGGGCCATGACCTGGGTTAAATGTCATGGCACAGTCTTGGGCCATGACCTGGGTTAAATGTCATGGCACAGTCTTGGGCCATGGATAAAAATGCAAGGTAGCATAAAGAAGTTATGGCCCGGACTTGATTTGAACAGTTCAGCGTTCAGACTAAAGATACAGACAGACGGACAAACAAGTAGGTGAACAGTCATGTCGGTTATAATACACCATCTCACGTCATGCCGGTTGTAATACACCATCTCATGTCATGTTGATTGTAATACATCATCTCACTTCATGCCGGTTATAATACATCATCTCATGTCATGTCGGTTATAATAACCATCTCACGTCATGTCGGTTGTAATACACCATCTCATGTCATGTTGATTGTAATACATCATCTCCCGTCATGCCGGTTATAATACATCATCTCATGTCATGTCGGTTATAATAACCATCTCACGTCATTTCGGTTGTAATACACCATCTCATGTCATGTAGGATGTAATACATCATCTCACGTCATGTCGGTTGTAACACTCCATCTCATGTCGGTAGTAATAAACCATCTCACGTCATGTCGGTTGTAATACACCATCTAACGTCATGTCGGTTATAATACACCATCTCATGTCATGTTGTTTGTAATACATCATCTCCCGTCATGCCGGTTATAATACATCATCTCATGTCATGTCGGTTATAATAACCATCTCACGTCATGTCCGTTGTAATACACCATCTCATGTCATGTAGGATGTAATACATCATCTCACGTCATGTCGGTTGTAACACACCATCTCATGTCGGTAGTAATAAACCATCTCACGTCATGTAGGTTGTAATACACCATCTAACGTCATGTCGGTTATAATACACCATCTCACGTCATGTCGGTTGTAATACACCATCTCACGTCATGTCGGTTGTAATACACCATCTCACGTCATGTCGGTTGTAATACACTATCTCACGTCATGTCGGTTATAATACACCATCTCACGTCATGTCGGTTGTAATACACCATCTCATGTCATGTCGGTTGTAAAACACCATCTCATGTCATGTCGGTTGTAAAACACCATCTCACGTGATGTCGGTTGTAATACACCATCTCATGTCATGTCGGTTGTAATAAACCATCTCATGTCGGTGGTAATACACCATCTCACGTCATGTCGGGTGTAATACACCATCTCATGTCGGTTGTAATACACCATCTCACGTCATGTCGGTTGTAATACACCATATCTCGTCATGTCGGTTATAATACACCATCTCACGTCATGTCGGTTATAATACACCATCTCACGTCATGTCGGTTGTAACATCATCTTACGTCATGTCGGTTATAATACACCATCTCACGTTATGTCGGTTATAATACACAATCTCTCGTCATGTCGGTTGTAACATCTTCTTACGTCATGTTGGTAGTTATACAATACCTCCCACCTAATATTCGTGGTAATATACCGTGATATATCGTGAGAAATCCATAAGTTATCCGGAATACTAATAAAATCCGACCATAGCCCGGATGAGACCAGAGCCCCGGTCCTGGGTGAGCGAGCTAAACGAAGTCAATCATGAAAAAGAAGCGTATCGAAGGAAGAGAGAAGTAATTTCAACATGGAAGAAATTATTAAATGTGAAAAAAACCAACAATATTGGAATGCTTACAACTGCGGAAAATACTTTGAAACGTATTCAAATCGGATAAAGAGTGAATCAAAAATCCTTCCGCGTAAGTACGTAATTAAGGAAATTCACGGTGAACCAATAGAAAAAAAACACAAATGCGTTGGAATTTATCATTGACAAAATTCTAAAATACGAAAGTAACTTGTGTCACATGACTATGACACTAACAACAATGTACCACAGTGGACATTCACGGACCCCTGAAGTTCAGAGGTGAGACGAGGTGCCCGGGACATAAACTGACATTTCTATGAAACAGGACTGGTACAAAGCTAAATACGCTGAGGCGGGAGAGGCGGATAGTCATTAGATATGACGTGGTTTCAAGATCTACTACTGGTGTTATTGCAAATGAAATGCATGAAATATGGATAAAAGAAATCTCACTTGAAGAGGAAAATTCCAAAACATGTGGCTGCAAAAAGCATGGTTCCTTGAAGATAATGTCAGTAATTATGGCAAAGAGATAACGGAAAATTTGCCTCGACGAAAACAAAAAAAAAAAAAAAAAAAAAAGACAAAAAAACCCCCCAAAATGTTAAAACCCAATAATATGAAAACACATAATGAAATAAGAAGGTCAAATCCACAACCGGATAGAAATGACAGAAAAAAAAACTAATCGCCCATTATCCCAAACGAGGTTACCAGCGAATATTCAGAACCATAAACGTAATAGACCAGATTCGATTGATAAAAATAAAAGTGGTTCAAGATCTCAAGGCAACCAGAAAGGAAACAACAGACTTTAGAGAGAGTGAAAGCGTTTACCCTTAATAGAGGCAAAGGAGACAAATCCGACAGGGATGCTGTAATAGACCCTAAAATCATACACATTTCAAAGACACATCTAGATTCAGATGAAATCAAATCATCACTAAATGGATTTAAATTTACCACCCCTTCAGCTAATAATGAAGAACTACAAAAACACATCAAAACATTTCGTAGAAAATTGCAACTATTGTAATCTTGCTTTATGTTTGAATGTTTATTTGTCCGTCGAGATCTTTATTATAGGACATTACTTTTAAGTCATGCCAGCCAATCCTTTGATAATTCATATGTTCCTTATTGTAAAACCGTTCCATTGATACCGTATTTTATGTCTATGTGATCTTGACCTTCCATCACGTTTGATTGATTGGTTATTTGATTATTCTTTTACATCACTCCACAATTATTTCATGTATATGGTGACTGCTTCTGCCTGATGTATCGCATACAGATTTTTACCTTTGCAACGGACCTATCCGAAGCAGTGATTGATCTTTTATGTGCCACGCCCAGCATGACACTGGACCTCGGTTTTCACTGTCTCATTCAAAAGACAGCACACCGGTATGCCCACGGCCGGATTCGAACCCGGGACCATTCGATAACAAGACGAGCACCTCATTCACTGGGCCACACCGGCTTCTTTCATGTTTGATCTACAGATATAAAATTTATCCTTGGAAGTAACCTTTCAGTCATTTAAGCTAGGAGTTTCATATTTTGCATATGTATTTTTTCATTTTATAATTATGACCTTGTCACATTGACCATTACGTTTAACCTATATTTAACCCACATTAAAAATACATTTACTCTCTGTTTTGAATCATACGAAATAAGGCTTTGATATTTCACTTCTGTTTTTCTTCTGGCGAGACCTTTCTAGTGATACAACAGCTCAAAAGAAAGGTCGGTCATTTGTGACGGTCAATAGTGACATTGTCCATCAAGTTAGACTTTTATTTCTGGGTTCTCAAATTAGAATGTGGCACTTCATAACATGAATATAATTTCTGAGTATACATGTTATGAAATAAAACTTGGAGTAAAGAATGTGTGAACGAGAGTTATCCACATTGTTGAAATTGTACAAAGTTCAAAAAGGGGAAAAAAAACCTGAATTAGCTGTATAATAAACAGATATAATGTAGAGAAAAGAGACAAGGCACATAAAAAGTCATCACAAAATATCTGATTATTGTTTATGTGTGCCACCGTCTCTGGATGGTCAATTGAAGTCAATATCGTCATTCAGTCTATCTATTTAGATATCTAGCTGTGTTATTAAACATATAAAAGCGAATCAAATCATCTATAAGGAAATCACACTTTTTCATGATTTGTTCAATCAATAAGATCTCTTTGCCTCGTATTGTCGTCATAAGAGCTGCTGAAGACGTAGGTGTTGGTCTCCTTGTAAAAGCAGCGGAGGCTACAAAGCGACAATGAAGGTATGGAATTAATTTTCTGATTACTAAGTTTAAGTTTTCATTTTCTATGCCACTTATTTTATTTTGGAAAAAAACAAAACAAAACAAAACAAAACAAAACAACAAAGAAATACTCTATAGCGTATAAATATTAAATGAAAGGATGAACGTTTGCTAATACTGAAATTTGAAAACCTGAAATACTGAAATGCACATTTGTAATGAAATTTAAATGTTTTCTATTTTCTTTATTGTATTTTGTACTATAAGTATTGTACTAGGCCCATCTACTTATTTATGCAGGATTGTCATTGAGAATGGCATATTGACTAAAATTGCGGTGCCGACTCTATGATATGTCTTGACTAGAATTTTTCAAAGAAAATAGGCCCGGCTTCTTGTCAAGGCCCCTAAGGATACGGGAATTTAGTTAGTTTTCAGACATGCATAACACGTTGGCTCATGTTGATGTAACTCAATATTTTTATTTATATTTATTCCATAATAATACTCGTTTTCATTTTCTTTATGACCACTCAACATGAGTAGCCTCTTGGCTTTTGTTATCTACATGGAGGATTATTTATAAATTTTTAGATGTGTACTCTTTAATTGTGCTATTTGTGTCGATTGGGAAGATAGAATCATAACGGTTAACCACACATATTGAATGATTTTGTGATTTCAATTGACCGTCCAAAGTCTTTACCACTATTTCCAATCGAACAATTTGTAATGTCTTATTGTGTGCATGCTCTTCTTTTGTCTGCATGTCCATAAAGCGGCTTTTCTCATACGGCGGAGTCTGATGTCTTTTTTGCTTTTCTTTTGCAGCGTACAGAAATGATAAAGGATCAGAAACTGGAACGCTCTCGTTTGAAATTAATGATGATTGTGTTGCATATCTTTGGGTAAGAGTGTAGAATATGTATCCATTTTAAAGTATCTGTTCAAGATTAAATTTAAGTGAATTGCAAAGAAAAATTAGAGCATTGACATTATTCATAAAATTCTTGCATATATCTGGTATTTGCTCACACATATATCTGGTATTTGCTCACACATATATCTGGTATTTGCTCACACATATATCTGGTATTTGCTCACACATATTCAAGAAATGTCAAAAACTGTGTGTAAGGTTAATGCTTATCTTCTAGTACATGTTGTTAATGGTGTATTTATCAATGACGAATTAACTGTATTGACAAATGATGAATAAAACCAACTTAGAAGTTAAAAAATGGTACATGCAAAAAGGCATACAAAATCAGCAAAATTGGAAAATCAAAAATAGAACCCCGACTCCAATCTATTATGGAACATTAGTGAATCTTACAAAAGAGAGAAAGATCAAGTGTCCTGGGAAAGTAAGCACATCCAGAATCCAGCATCAGGAGATTCCCCTTAAGCTTGCTCCCAAACAAACAAAACCCCAAATAATAAACAAATCAAAAGACATAAAAGCCCCACAACAATAAACAACCCGACCACACCCTCCTCCCTTCCCTCAAAACAGTACATAAAATGGCTACAAATGAACGCATGAAATCGTCATTATAAGGAAGTTCTATACTCGATACTAGAACTTTGCTGGAATTCCTCTTTTCTAGAATTATTAAACATTAAACGATATTCTGGAACACGATCATACACAGTGACGTCCGTTTACCGATCTGACAAATGATTTTAATGCCAGGCAGGATTCGTTTCTGTTTAACATTTCGACGGTGGTAGGAAATGTTCATTTCTTCCGGAGGGAAAGTCTCATTCCACGAGTGATTCACAGTTATTTTTGTTGAAACCATCATCGATGAATTTGCAGTGTTTCAACTGGACTTGGACTACCAATGGTACTCCCTCTAAGGCTTTCATTGCAAATAATGCATCGGAAAATTCTTGTTGGAGACATATCCTATAATAGTCTGTTATCTTAATTCAGAACATTATCAATATCATTATCTAAAAAAAAAATTCATCGATTTCCGTTTCGTCAATATCGTGATTTTTATATAAGAGACCGTTAAAGACGTACATATCGTGCAGTATATCATCATTTTGTATGAATGGAGTCTCATTATCATGTCTTGGCTGTTTAAGAATTAACAGTTACAATCTTGTCCCTGATTTCCTAACCTTTTAAGTATGAAAAATATTCTCACCAGTTTCTATCCAATATCCTATATATCCTAGTTGAGCTCCCTTTGGTTTCTCATTTACGAGATCAGGTAAACAAATGTGCAAAAATCACTTTTTGTGTATATTGATATCGATCAACTCTTCTGTTTCTTTAAAGCCGGTGTGGTCTAGTGGATGAGGTGCTCGGCTCGTGACCTAGCGGTCCATGATTTTATTCTTGCCCCGACCACAGCGGTGTTCTGTCTTTCGTATGAGGCGGTAAAAACAGAGGTCCCGTGTCACGGTAGGCGTGGCACGTAAAAGATTCCTCACTGCTTCGAATGTGTCCGTTGCAAAGGCAGAAATTTCTGTGCAATGCATCAGGCAGATGCCGTCCCCATGTACATGAAATAAATGGAGTGACGTAAAACATTAAACAATCAATCAATCTATTTCTTAAATTTTTTGTATGAGTGTTTTAATAAGTTGCTAAGATACCATGTGGTAGTCAAGAAGAAAAGACAGCTATACTTTATGCTAAACAGAGAAATAGACAAAATACAGCTATTTGTTATCACGGACCCCTGAAAAAAGCAGAGGGGATCGGGTATCATGGAGGAATTAACATCCCCTGCTGAGCGGTCACATCCGCCGTGATAGAATTATTTGAGGTATTATAACTCGTAGTATGATGTGGTAATGGTATAACTGCAATCACAGTCTGTAAAACGCTGTTTCCCCAATATGTATGTGGTCGTTACCACTATAAACAAAGTTCTCCAGAAAAGAATTCACTGGATAAAAATTATCATTTTCTAGCAGAGATGTATTAAATCTCCGAAATTTTCAAAAACATGATAAAATATTGTACTTTTTAATATTTTAGTGTGCTATCAGTTTCTTCGAGTAGTGCAACAAATATACCAGGAATACACCTGGAGCTGAATATCAGAGTACTGGGGTTAAATCAAGGCCATCTACTTTATGACAAACAGCCACAGGATTCAAAACTGAAACAATATCTCAGTGCACAAGGAACGCCGTTGAAGATGTCTTTGTACAAAAATGCCCAAAGCGAAACAAATAATCAAACTTCTAGAAAATTAAGACTTCAGCTGAAAGACCACGGTAGTAAGTCTAAGTGGTTAAACGAAATTCTAGAATTTGGTAATCGTCAAAACAGTCATCATATGGAAGGTGATTATGCGAGGAATGCCCTATCATATTTCCTCGGAAAGATAAAATTGAAGAATCATTACAAGTCGCCCTCTCGTGCAAAAAGGGGAATTCTTGATACCTCTGCTTCTCATGAGAAGTTTCGTCACATCAAGAAGAGGATGAGGACAAATTCCCAATTCCTGTGGAGAGATCATCATTATGGACAGTTCATACCATACAAGTACTGGCAAATTCCGTTTTATTCTTCCACCTTTGACACGTTTGCTTCTAACATCATCGGCAAAAGAGATTCCAATTAATGCATGTAGCTATATCAGCACTTATGTTAACACCTTCAACTTCCTCTTGTTTTCTGTGGTCAAGTCACATAAGGTATGCTCTCTTCTTGCTCTTGTGAAGTGATCAACTCATATAAAACATGCCCTCCTCTTGCTTTTTCGTTATCACACACACCCACCCACCAACACCCACGGTATCATTCTTTCAAAATATGGTAAATTTCAACTTAAAATTGGACATTTAGAACTGTATTTCCTTGTGGGATCTATTCTTCGTCTTAAATCATGTACAAAATACATTATAAAACAAGAAGATACAATTAAATGTTGTAATAAAGTAGACATTAGCAAAAAGTTGTATGTGTCTTTTTGTTACTGGAACTGTCGCTCTATGTGATATATGAAAATGTCAAGCGATATATGCGTAAATATTTACCGAGTGCCTTATTATTCCCAATCCAAATAATAAGATTAAGTTCTTGTCAATACGTATTTATTTGGATAAAGCCTTGTTAAACTTTTCAATAAACTGACCCTATTTGATTGTGAGCACAAAATCCGTGTGAATAGCTCATCTTGTAAAATACAAAAGTAACATGCGATATTACTGTGGCTACAACAGAAAAGAACCATAGTGAACAGTTATGGACCCCTGGAAACACAAGTTTGCATCTGGCTCCTGGGATAAGTGTGCATTTCCTGTTTCATTGGCTACGCCCGTTATGAATATCAAAAAGCACACATATAGGAAATCATGCCTTCAGTTTTAGGTTTGTCTTTTTTTCATTTAATCCTGAATTCAGTAATTTTAAAACTTTGTGAAATTAAAGGTTAGAATCAGTCATCGGAATAAGCTCCATTTCATAGATTGCCCAGAGTAGATGGTTGTAACTGTACGTTCGCATACATTTAGACATATTAAAACAAAAAAAAAAAACCCCAAAAACAAAAACAAAAACAAACAAACAACTTCGTCGTCAATGGCATATACATTCGCCTACGATTCAATCGGTCTCGTGCGCCCTTTTCTTTTACAAGAAATACATAAGGAGTCATTAACATCGATCAGATGATACTATTTGTGCGTTAAAAGTGACTTATGTCGGGAGACTTGTTGAAGGTAAATCAGATTTTGACGCGAAAACGTGTTACAGCGCGTGGAAAGGAAACATTTCACCATCTTAGCATCCCGGCAGGTACTCTGTCAAAACTGATAGAAACGTTTTAAGGGACAATTACCCAAGAGCGTTTTCTTTGGCATAATGAGGCATTCGGAATAACAGCGTTTTGAAACAGAATCATTTCGACCTTCAACACTTTGATCAAACCAAGTTAGAGATAACCTTGAACGGAGATGCGAAACACAACAGAGCATTCGAACAGGAGATTGGAGCATCTGCCCAATATCTACGTTCATACATGTTCCTGTACCAATCCTTGGGAAAAAAGGATGCGGACATCACCTACGAAGAATACTAAAACGGTTTCATGATATAAAGAATCGACTTTATCACGGATCAAAACGGTCACATGGGTCATAAATTTGAATTGATAAAGACGGGGATTATGCGCATCGTATATTACTTCTAAATTACTATACATGTTTATGACTTCTCAACGTAAGAAATTTGTTGATTCTTGCCCTTTATGTCGAGGATTATTTATAGATTTTTAAATGTGTGTTCTTTGATTATACTGCTTTTGTGGCGAGTGGGAAGGAAGTAAATCAGTTAACAACACAAGTTGATTGACTACTGTGACATCAATTGAACGTTCTAAGTCTGTATCACAACTGCACTTTAATCGAAAGTTTTTGTGATGTTCTTTTGCGGTTTTTTCAAATTATCACATTTTAACAGTGAATTTCCCTAGTGACTTCTGTCATATGGCTGTCAGATGCACGTTTCTTGTCCTTTGAGTAATGATTGTACTGGATATATACCAAAAACAGTTCACAATGGGCGGACTGGGGTAGAAGTCTCTCCTTCGCACCCTTACAACCTCCTACCTCCTTCCATTGCTTGTCTCACCCTAATTTTATCTTGTATACGCATCAGTATGATGGACTAAAAGCGTATAAGACAGCTGGAACGGGTTTGACTGTGCAACAGTGAAAAAATGAAGCAGAATTGTGTCAAAAACAAAAAAACTTCTGGCTCTGTCTCTACTGAAAAAAAAAACTATACCCCAAGGTTGAGGGAAAACATAATCTGACCGATATGAAAAATCCAGCACCCTAGATTATCAAATGGACTCATAAACAAATATAATTCAACACTGTATATATACATAAATGTGAATACTGTGTAGAAAGTACCACAACCTCAAAGCATCAAGAAAAAACGGTGTACGAACACTTAAATCAAACCCTCGGCGGGAAACTGTTTTACGAGCTCCACAGAACCAGAGGAAGGTTCGACTCTTACTAACCAAGAAAGCACAAACAGAGAAAGGTTTGTCTCACAGTGGCATAGTAAATACAACCAGAGAAAGGCTCGTCTCAGAGATGCGTAGTAAATACAACCAGAGAAAGGTTCGTTTCAAAGTAGTGTAGAAAACACAACCAGAGAAAAGGTCGTATATAAGAGTAGTGTAGTAAACACAATCAGGGAAAGATTCGCCTCTGAAAAGCGTAGTAAACTAAGAGAGAAAATTTACTGAATCACCCGCAAGATAGAATTCAGCACAGAAATATACAGTATATAATGTTATCATACGAAAATAAAAAACCCCAAAAAATAAAAACCAAGGAAAAAATAACCCCAAAAAACAAAAACAAACAACCCCCCCCCCAAGCAAAAACAAGCAACAAAAAACTCTCACATATGGACATCCCAAAAATATTCGATTATAGTGCAGTTACGATAACGACTTAGGACGGTCAATTGATATGACAGTAGTCAATAAATTAGTGTGGTTAACCGGTTTACGGGCCCACTTTTCCACTCGCCGCAACAGCAGAATTATTAAAGGACACACTTTTAAAAATATAAATATTCCTCCATATAAAGATCAAGGTCAACAAGTGTCTCAAGCTGAGTGGCCAGAAAAATATATAAACACGTATGGTAATGCATAAAAACGTTATGGTATATAAAGCGACATCAAATGAGGAAACAGTGCTCTGCCGGCCTGAGAGCAAGCTCAGACCCTTGATCTGTAGGAGTCTCGTGGTTCAAAACCATGTCTCTTCTGAAGGTTTCAAATAGACTCATCATTTAGTCTCCACCGTCCTGTTAAAGTCTGTGTAAGGCTGCTAAGGGGGCCAATACATGACTTATTGTCTTTTTGATGGTCTCCCGAGTTATATTGTCTATGACAAAGGCGTATAATTATTATGGAACCAAACGAGATAAAATTGTCGGAAACTTTGACCCTCCTAAGTTTGTATAAAGGATCATCGCAGAAATTGGGACAGGAAATTCCATTGGATACATATTGTAGAAACGTTCTGAATTCAATCTAAATTTTGCCAAATTTTTTTCTAAGTTTGTGAGTTAAAAGTTTCAAAGTAATTTGTAAATTTTGGTATGAAAGATGACATCAGTGCAGCCCCTGGCAAATCGAACAACCAAGATATTTACAATAGGAAATGCAAAAAAGTAACGTTTATCGTAAATATTTGTATGAACTGTCAATTATTTTAATGTTCAAGTCTAAGAAAGATGTTTCTGTATCACAAACATTAGTATAGCTTTGTTTAAAAGAATCTCGGGTGGGTATATATCTTTCAAACTCAGGGTTATCAATAACTAAGATGTATCAATGAATATATCAATCAGATCAAAACGTTTAGATATTTTAATAGAGTGCATTAAATCCCTTTCATAACAATACAGAAATAAATCTGCTATATGAGGTGCCCAGTTAGTACCCAGAGGAATCCCAGATATATGCTAATAAATCTTGCTATCAAATTTAACGTAACTTTGCACAATTCAGCGCGTCTAGTATTTAAATGAAGTATATTGTTTGTTCGAACAAAATCCAGAGTTATTAGAAGTACAGAGATATGTTTTAGATTCTCTGTTAAAACACCAACGTGAGAGACAACTTACTTTTACTCAAATCATGTAGAATAGAGGTATGTAAGGTAGGAAAGTCAAATGTAGAGATTTAAGTAGCTTGGAAATTACATAATAGGAGATTTTCTATAACTTGGAATTTTTATAGACCAAAAGTAACTGATGTTACTGTTATGTAAAGCCACATCACAGTATTTATTAAGATCTTTGATTACTGATAGAACAGACTTAATATGTTTAGACAGTACAGTGGTTGAACAGGGACTAGAATTAAATATAAAACGTGATTTATATGGATTTTATGTAACTTAGGGAGCCAATACATGGTTGAAGTTCATATTTATCAATGTTGATTTGAAAGTAGACATCGTCATGAGGAGGTGATGCAAGGTGTTGTCTTTCGACGTAGCGGTTTCAACAAGTTTCAGTAGAGTTTAATTCACTTTGAAGTACATTAATATAATAAAGTTTTCAATCAAGTATAAAATTATTTCCTGCCTTATCAGCAGGCGCAAAGACATATTTAGTATGTAAATCAGCCATTTTCTTTTGCATAGCTGACAGAATAATTGGTTGTTTGAATAAATTGGGATTTTCTGCAAGGTTGATAATACGAATGTCGATAAGTTTCAGAATCTCGTATTTTCAATCATTAAGAGCATGGGCATTTTCTTTTTTACCCCAACGTTTACAGTATGTTTGTAACGCTCATCCAAAACATCACAGCACTTATTTAAATCTACCCTAGACGGTAACCTCTATTTTAGGTCCTTTTCGAAAAACTGAACGCAACCTTTTATTAGAAATACAATTTAGGTCACCAGTTATGACAAGACCTGCAGGTTTACATACATATTTTAAATAATTATATGTACAGGAAGATGGGGTACAGTCTAGAACATTAGGTTTAGATGTAACTGCATTGCAATTTAAAATAAGATAAATACAACCAGAGAAAGGTTCGTTTCAAAGTGGCGTAGAAAACACAACCAGGGAAAGGCTAATATCAGAGTAGTGTAGTAAATAGAATTAGAAAAAGGTTCGTCTCAAGAGTAGCGTAGAAAACACAACTAGAGAAAGGTTCGACTAAGAGTAGCGTAGCTAATACAACCACAGAAAGTCTCGACTCAGAGTAGCGTAGGAAACACAGCCAGAGATAGATTCGTCTTAGAGTACCATAGTAAATATAACCGGAGAAAGGTTCCTCTCAATACAACCAGGGAAAGGCTCGTCTCAGAGAAGCGACAGGATAAAGTTTCGTCTCGGCGTAACACAGAAAACAACCAGATTAAGGTTCGTCTCGGAGTAGTGTAGAAAACAAAGCTAGAGAAAGGTTCGTCTCGGCGTAACACAGAAAACACAACCAGATTAAGGCTCGTCTCGGAGTAGTGTAGAAAACAAAACTAGAGAAAGGTTCGTCTCGGAGTAGTGTAGAAAACACAACCAGAGAAAGGCTCGTCTCGGAGTATCGTAGTAAATACAACAAGAGAAAGGCTCCTCTCCAAGATGCGTAGTAAATACAACAAGGGGAAGGCCCATCTCGAAGTTCTGTTGACTGACTAGGGAACCGAGTTACTCAAACAGCAGTAATCTAAGCCTTTGTAGAATATGGCATCATACTTTATATCTTTTGCATTCCTCGGTTTTGAAATATGACATTAACCTCCCATGGATCACTAAAGCTTTTCAGGACGTGGTAAGAGGCACATATTTACAGAGAATAGAGAGATGTTATGTAGGGACCATTAACTCTCCTTATTTTGAAAATATTAAATTTAAAAATGAATTCATGTAAGAAGAAAGTGATTTTCTTTTATTTCAGTTGAAGGACACAATATTACTTTAACAAAGGTATAAAAACAACATAAACTAAAGTATTGCACAACACAATCTGAGATAAACATGAATAAGAAAGAATGTATAATTCAACATCTGCCATTCAAATATACCTCAACAAGAGCAACACTCAAGCTGAAAAATACACCAATTGTTTAATATTAACATAGCAATTTTCAACACTTGGTAAAAATAACATTTATTTAAAAAGGCATTAACACTTTAAAAAGAGGTCAATTGCGACAAAAGTTTAACTTCTTCTGTAAGACCTAATCTTTATCAGAGGGCAATAACACTAAACATTTAACAATAAAAAAATCAAACTTCTGATGAAGAACCCACAGACAGATCTAGAAATTTTTAAAAGAGGGGGTTGTATTTCAGTATTTCAACAAGTTTATCATGTGACCTCATCATTCTCTCAGCATCGGTACTATGTGTACCAAGTCTGACATACCTAGCCCAAACTCAATGGGAAAGTCAAATTCATGGACAGACAGACACTCTACAACTTGTGTATGAAAATGTGTTTATTCATGCGTACATATACAGGACCTTGAACATCTGTAATGGTTAAATAATGACCATGATGCTTTGGGCATGTAACATCTGGTATGATTTAGAATTCAGATTATAGCTTTTGCAAAAAAATGTAAAAACACACATGTAAAGAATGCTTGAAGAAAGAAAAGAAATTTTAATAATGCATGTAGAAAACCTAAAACATGTTAAGAATGCATCTAGAATACCTCAGACATATTAAGAATACATGTAGAAAACAAGACATGTTAAGAATACAATTTGTAGAAAACCTCAGACATGTAAAGAATACATGTAGAAAACCTCAGACATGTAAAGAATACATGTAGAAAACCTCAGATATGTAAAGAATACATATAGAACACAGACATGTTAAGAATACAATGGTAAGTCATTCTCATGTTAGAGATCATTTATAATTTCATAAAAACAAATCATTGGATAGTTTTATATTTTATCTATATCTTTTACCTATCATAAAACATATCATAATTCAAGTAGGCCTTTACATGCTTGTTTTTAATTCCTTTGCAATAAGAGTTACCTCCCTTTGTATATCATACAAAAAATGAAGCGATGAAAAATAGGCTTGAAATAATGCATTGAAATGGCATACTATACTTTTCTGAGTTGTATAGTATGAAATTATTATCCCAATCAGAAAAATGTAAATTCTGACAAATTAAGGAATATTTAAGAAAAATAAAAACCAGACATGATTTTGATACATAATGTATGTAATGTAAAGATGATGGATGAATCCAAACCATAAGTCTAAAAATCATGAAACCAGAGGACATACAAAATCAGTGAAAATGAAAAACAAGTGGAAAATAACAAAATATATCTACTTGAAGAGCATATGTGAACCCCTGTGATGGAGTGAGATCAGGTGCCCGGGGAGAGTGAGCATCTCCTGCTTGCTAGCAACAGCCATCACATATACCCAGTAGAAAGAGTCAAATCGAGTAAATTCCATATGTATTTATATATGGAGAAGTCAAAGTAGGTAACCTTCTAGTATAGAAGGTGTCAAATCTGTGTAAAATGATCGGAATCGGTCTCAGTCTAGAATATCATTTAAAAGTCTGGATAATGAGATACCATATGGAGTAATCAGAGTCTTGTAACGACCCTAGAACTTCCTCAGTGACGTTGCTACTCTAGCACATATATAACCCAGGTTGAGCAGCTTAACTGAAAATCGCCTAGCCCTCAGAACAAAGTCATTGTAATTTGAACATGCTCTGGAATAACGTATTAACTGAGATATGAATATGCCGTATGCGGGCGATGATGGAATGTTGCTACTTATGAAAGGAAAGTTTGTGATAGCAAAATTGAAATCGTCATGTTTGTCATAGAGTGAGGTGTTCAATTGATCTTAATGTCGAAAGACAACATAATATCTAAATACAAAGTAGAATTACTACTTTCTGTGGTTTCTTTGACCTCCAGTTCACTTGGATAGATGATGCTAAGGTAATCCGCGAATACATCACTCTTGACATCGTCAAATGGTTACTTTTCATACGAATACAAAACAAGGGTTGTCAAAAAACAACAGAGCTATCTGAGCAAGTGAACATTGGTAAATGTAGTTAATGATCAGCCTAAAGTTTTGCAAAATAGGTACAACAATAATGATAATGTCACAAAATCAACAGTGGTTGTCAGATAAAAATAAGGAACTGTGGTATAACACCATGATGTTTGTACAATAATATATAATATGATAGATAATAAATATATATAACATTGTTTGCACTGCAAGACTATGCACATTGTAAACCATTCATTTTTGCAAGCATTTTATTTCTAAAAGATTCACTAAGATGACGTTCTTTAAAAAACAAAATGCCTCTAATATTTCAAGTTTTTACCATTTTCATATGAAATATTAATAATAAATATTAAAGCTCTACCTCTTATGGCTTGAAAGCTGTCTTCAAGATTGAAGGTTTTTTGAAAATATATTTAATATTAAATCGTTATTTTTGACTTTTCATAACTTATGACCAAGGTCAAAGTTTTTGAAAAGAAAGACAAAGCTATTAGTTATTAAAAAGAAAGCCCTATCTTTTACTGCTTATTAATTATTATGACCAAGGTTAAAAGTCTACACAGATGCCAAGACTGAAACTGCATGATGGCTGTCTGGACATTCTGTCCCAGTGTGCTTAAAACTAACCATAGAATGAATGATTTTTCATCATTCGCGTGTTTATCTATGTGTTTACACAATCTCTTGTTCATTTGAACTCTGGTCATGCAGTTTAATTTCTGAATACTTTTAATAATTTTCTAATTATCCCCACTCTTTTTTGCTACCATAAAAATAGGCCATTAAGTAAATCAATTTATAGGCTTCGATCACATGAAGCACATCATATGTCCCCATCATAGAAGCACTTTATAGGCCCTATTACAATAAGCACTTCACAGCCCCTCATCACATGAAGCATGTTACATGCCCCCATTACATGAAGTACTTTATAGGCCTCAATCACATGAAACACCTTATAAGCCCTATTGCATGAAGCACTTACTAAGCCCCCATCACCTAAAGTATGTTATTAGGCCCCCATTAAATGAAGCATATTATATGCTCCCAACACATGAAACATAAACATCATATAAAGCATTTTATAGGCCCCCATGACATGAATAACTTTATTGGCCCCCATCACCTAAAATAAGTAACAGGCCCCATTACACAAAGCAGTTTATAGGCCCTCATTACATGATGCTTGTTATAGGTCTCATTCACGTAGAGCATTTTACAAGCCCCTGTCACATGAAGCACTTTAAAGCTCCATTACATAGAGATCTGACATTGTACTAAGATATGCTTTAAACAGTACATAAGAAAATTGCCAGATGGCCAAACATCAGTAAATACCGAAAGTTTTTACCATCATTTTGTTAATGATTTTCCTTACCCAGGATATTAAAAAATATTATGATAGATTAAGGAATATTATTAGCAAAAGTATTTTGAACAAACATGGATTTTCTCAAATGTAGTACTAGTGAGGCATCCTCATAAAGTAAGGCATGACTAAACAAGAGCAACGTCAACTTAGCATTATATGCCCGTCATATATTACTTCAAATGCAACAGATATCTTGATGTGCATATCTTTAAAAAATTAATTTAATCAAATGTATTGTCATCTTGACCTTGGAGGTATAACTTTGGGTCAAGGTCGTAATACATTCTTGAGTCATGGACAACAATTCTAATAAATATTAAATCCATGAAGGCACTACAAAGTTATGGCCCAGACATAATTTTACTCAACATATTCACTGTGACCTTGACCTTGGAGGTATGACTTTGGGTCAAGATCATGACACATCCTTGAGTCATGGGCACCAATTCTTTGAAATGCTTTACCATAATCTATAATAATTTATATCTACACTAGACAAGGACAGATTTGACAATGAACAAAGTGATCTGTATGTGCTGCACAATTTTGCTGGCGACATATCAAAATAAGGACTTGCATAACTCATACTGAATCATACTGAATTTGCTATTTTTTTTCCCAAAGTAACCTTAACCTTTGAACTGACCTTGAAAGTCAATATGCTTCTTTCTCACAACATAAGAAATAAGTTTTCAGAGTATGAAAGTAATAGTCTGAACAGTTTTGTCCATGTCTTGTTTTAAAGCACAATTTACTAAATGTTTGTCAATGAACTGGACTGATACCCCCATTTACAAATTTAGAATATGATAGGTATGTGTTGTACTTGTTAAAATATGCTAAATAATTCATGATTCATAATGTGTGTGTGAAATATGAAACCCATGTCTAATACATTGTTAGGAAGATCTGTTTTCTGAAAGTGCTAAAAGATTGTACACAATTTTTCTATTTAATGTTCATACCTACATACCGACAAAAACATACACTTCTGCGTGACTCCCATCACAAGATATATACTATAATCCATAAACAGCTAGATGGATTTCTTCAGTTGTTAATCTCTGTAACGTGTAATGTCAGAAGTTGTGTAAATGCTACTTTTCCCTGGGCTTTAATTATTACGTTAATGTTCGAATTGTGATGTCACAGTAAAATGACATTAAATGTTTTACAACAAGTTGAACTGTAAGCCTTTATTTTACTTGGGTTTTCACATAAAATGGGACAAATGGGTATTTTTTGATATCTCTCAGAGAAATACTGAAGCAGAAGGAGTGGTAATTTTTATGAATTTTATAATATTTCAATCAGGATTTTATGAAAATGCAAAATCCCCTAGCATTCTAACAGCACTTTAATGAAATTCAAAATTCAAAGTCACTAGGTCGAATGACTTGTTTTAAAAATGTAGAAGTTGTTATGGTGAATGTGTGTGAAACATGAAAGCCTTATCTCTTATACAATAAGAGAAATTTGCTTTCAGAACTTCTTAACCAAATCTTTAATGTGAGATCAAAACTCAAGGTCACTATGTCAAACGCCTAAGTAGCAAAATGTAGTACAATCAGCTCTTGTTACACCGGCACTTGATATACCAGCATATTCTGATACCAGTGGAAATTTTTCGGTATCAAACATACATGCTCTGATTTCCGTTCTTCCGACACTGATTGGCAACAAATGAGTCTTTTCACACCTTCTTAAATTCCATATACCGGCAGATTACCTTAACTGCAGATAACAAATAACCATCATGGTTGACAGCGCCGAATCATATATGTGAAGCATATATATGCCAGTTATTTGCTTTGTTGATATACATATACATGTACTTATACTTATGGTATAATAAAGAACTACATTTAAAAGATAATAAGGCAATAATTATCCAATTATTCTAATATGCTTATACAACATACATGATCTCTTCATAAATATGTACATTCATTTATTATGGCTTCGTGTATAAAATACAAAAATACATAGTGGATTTCGGTAACAATATATTAAATGAGTATCCAAATTATGTTTTGGTTAAGTGAAATACAGTGATTTATTCATCATTTCAAATCGAGTCATACAAGTTACCCGATCTTAAAATTTTCCTACAAGTCAGAAACATATAACCACCTAATAGAAGTCAGAAACATAATAACCACCTAATAGACGCACTCAACTTTGTATTTCAGAAAAATGCTAATGCTAATGCTTTATATTTATCGTTATTAAAGATGATTATGACTAATATAAAATATAGATATGCAATGTTAGTCTTCATCTTACAAATGTAACAGCGGCAAATTGTAACAACAGCACTTTGAATATATACTGTAATAGCAAGATTCCGAAAAACAGACATGGCCATTGTAATGAGAGTTAACACTACCTTTAAATGTGTGGGTGAAATGTGAAAGCCTTATTGTTTATACTGTAAAAGAAATCTGTATAGAGAACTTAACCATGTTTTTATCACAAGGCCATAGTTCAAGGTCATGTTCGCTAGGTCAAATGTTTTCATATGAAATTGTGGTATTGGTTATGATGAATGTTGTGTGAAGTATGAAAGCCATATCCCTTATACTGTAAGAGATATATACTCACAGAACCTCTTAAACAAGTTATTTTTACAAGGCCAAAGTTCAAGGTCAAGGTTACCAGGTCAAATGTTTTGGTATCAAAATGTAGAACTTGTTATGGTGAAAGTGTGTGAAGTATGAAAACCCTATTCCTTGTATTGCAAGAGAAATCTGCTTAGAGAACTTCTTAACCTGAAAGACAGAGTTATTCCTATATCCTAAGCTTCATTTGTTGAGGGTATAATTATAGGAACATATGTTGACCCCCCCCCACACACACACACACACACACCTACTCCTTTTATGTCAAAAATCTCAAAAGCACAAAAATTCTTACTTCAATTTCAATTTAAGGAGTTGTCTAAAAAATGAATGTTTTATAATTTGTGAAATATTTTTCTCAAAAATTTTCATTTTTTTTCCCTCAAAAATGACCTTGACCTTTTGACATTGAAAGTCAAATCACCTTTTCCTCCTGTGATGAAAAACAAGTGTACAAATTTTAAAAGTTCTACTATAAACAGTATGGTCTGTATCTTGTTTACAAGATACTTACCCAAAAATTCACTATTATTGTCTCCCAAAATGACCTTGACTTTTGACCTTGATATTGAAAATTATTAGGTTGCGACCTCCTGTCAGAAGAAATAAGTGTACAAAGTTTGAAAGTCCTAGGCCAAACAGTATGGTCTATATCTTGTTTACGAGGTGCAGACAGACCCAGACAAACCGATCCACAATGCCATACCATACAGTGGTTTTTTTTTTTATTTTTTCAAAGGAACCTGTACCTTCTCATTTAGGAATTTGTTGTCCATTTGCATAATGATCAATGTTTAGGGAGAATTTAGAGAAATTTTGGGAAAAATCAATGAAATTTCCTTTTAGAAGGGTCCTTATAATGGACCTGATTTGAATGCCATAATACCTCCTAAGTAAAAATAGGAAATATACAGCCATCATGAGATAGGTATATCAACCTAATACACATACTTTATACCATATTGGTTGAGTTATCAGAAACTGGACTTGCAGTAAGAAGGTCATGGACACTTTTAAAGCCAGTATCAGCATCAATGACAGAGGCAGGATGAGTCTGGTTGATGTAGGCTGGTGTTGTTGTCCTAGTTGGAGGGATAGACTGCTCATGTACAATATCCAGTACTGTGGTATATATATCATATCCTACTGCAAACCCAAAATATAGTGGAATGGTATACTGCAGGAATCGAAACACTGAGGGTACAGGCACTGGAATCTTATGACGTCTGAAAATCAAATGAAATATCTAGACTTTTTAAGCAAACTTACATAACACTACAGCGTGTAAGGACAGACATAATATTGTAGCATATAAGTGGGACAGACTGACATTATCAAGATCCCTAGCTCACTACAAAGATGATTAGAAATTGAATTGTGCCCTAGTTATGTCATCATGTTACTGATAACTATTCTTGAAACTGCCGTAAAACAATGAACATAATTTCAGGACCTTTGTGAAGAAACAAAGATTTAATATGTACTCACAAATTTTCCTTTTTTCGAGCCTTCAACAACATAAGAAAAATGAATAATCCTGCCTCAAGGTTAAGGGTAAAGGAGGAGAATTTCTCCAGCATTTCTACAAAACCCTAAAATTACAGAACTGTATATAAGAAACGGTTACAAGATCTCATCTCTTATCTCATATATTAAGTAAATATATATACTAAGAATAATTACAATGATACAAACAAGCTGTGTTTGTAAAACACTAATGCCCCCGGCAGCACCGAAGTCCAAAAAGTTATTTTTAGCATGAAGGTCATTATCAAGGTCAAAAGATTATTGACATTGCTGTCATCTGAAAAGGGCTTCATTAGTTGAGTACGCATGTAAAATATGAAGTCTCTATCCCTCACAGTTCAAAACTTAAAGGTTAAAGTTGACAACAGACAGACAAACAACGAACAAACAGGACAAAAACAACGTGCCCCCGATCCATCAACCTGGGGGCATAAAAATTATGTCCAAATAGAAAGTTGAACACTTATTTTTATTTTTCACTGAAATTCTACCCTAAAGAGTTCAGCAGTAGATCTAGAGGATGGAAATTAGTAATTATTAAAATTAGTAATAATAGAAGAAATAATAGAAATTAACAATAATAATTTCTTTAGTTTTCATGTATTAAGGTTCGTCAATAACCTTCCTGTTTTTTCCGTACAAATACCTTTGGATCCATCATTGCTATTCCAAACACAACTCCAAACATAACAAGAGAGAGAGCTGTACCACTGAAGCTGAAAATTAAGAAAACATCACTGTATCATTTCTTAACGTAAGACTTAAAAAGTCAATAAAAAATTACAGCATAACTCCTAATCTTAAGACTTATACAGTCAATCAAATAGTTAATGCATCACTCCTAACCTTAAGTCTTATATAGTCAATCAAATAGTTACTGCAATACTCCTAACATTAAGACTTATATAGTCAATCAAATAGTCACTGCAATACTCCTAACCTTAAGGCTTATATAGTGAATCAAATAGTTACTGCTTCACTCCTAACCTTAAGTTAATATAGTCAATCAAACAGTCACTGCATCACTCCTAACTTTAAGGCCTATATAGTCAATCAAATAGTTACTGCATCACTCCTAACCTTAAGGCTTATATAGCCAATCAAATAGTTACTGCATCACTCCTAACCTTAAGGCTTATATAATCAATCAAATAGTCACTGTATCACTCCTAACCTTAAGCCTTGTATAATCAGTCAAATAGTCACTGCATCACTCCTAACCTTAAGCCTAGTATAATCAATAAAATAGTCACTGTATCACTCCTAACCTTAAGCCTTGTATAATCAATCAAATAGTCACTGTATCACTCCTAACCTTAAGCCTAGTATAATCAATCAAATAGTCACTGCATCACTCCTAACCTTAAGGCTTATATAATCAATCAAATAGTCACTGCATCACTCCTAACCTTAAGGCTTATATAATCAATCAAATAGTCACTGTATCACTCCTAACCTTAGGGTTATATAATCAATCAAATAGTCACTGCATCACTCTTAACCTTAAGCCTTGTATAATCAATCAAATAGTCACTGCATCACTCCTAACCTTAAGCCTTGTATAATCAATCAAATAGTCACTGTATCACTCCTAACCTTAAGGCTTATATAATCAATCAAATAGTCACTGTATCACTCCTAACCTTAAGGGTTATATAATCAATCAAATAGTCACTGTATCACTCCTAACCTTAAGCCTTGTATAATCAATCAAATAGTCACTGCATCACTCCTAACCTTAAGCCTTGTATAATCAATCAAATAGTCACTGCATCACTCCTAACCTTAAGGATTATATAATCAATCAAATAGTCACTGTATCACTCCTAACCTTAGGCCTTGTATAATCAATCAAATAGTCACTGTATCACTCCTAACCTTAAGCCTTGTATAATCAATCAAATAGTCACTGTATCACTCCTAACCTTAAGCCTTGTATAATCAATCAAATAGTTACCGTATCATTCCTAACCTTAGGGGTTATATAGTCAATCAAATAGTCACTGCATCATTCCTAACCTTAAGCCTAATATAGTCAATCAAATAGTCACTGCATTACTTCTAACAGAGCTGATCAAACAAAAGGGCAAAGTGGGCCTATATTTGAGACACTTGAGACATAGAAAACACTGCATATAATGATATTAAACGACAATGCTTGTAGTTGGCCTTAACTCATTAATTTCTTTAAGCTTTTAGAACATCTAAATTGTACAAGACCATTTTTTACTTAATATCTGCAAAGTTTCCTCAAAGTCAATCTCTAAAAGTAGTGGAGAAAAAGTTGAAAATGTGAACCCCCTACCCCTTTTCTTTTGCAGTCTGAAATAATACCCTGACAAAAGCATTTCTTTAATTAATTCCATTAATTCTCGCTAAAATACAGCAATTAAGCGCATCGAAACTCAACCATACCGAAAATATTCTCCAAAAGTGCCTCCCAGTCTACCTGTTTGGCAATCTTCAAAAAATTCATGAAAAATCAAAAAAATTATATTCTTTCAAAAAAACATTCCTTTACTATACTCTTGCTGAAATAAGCATTTCAGTGCATCAAAAGTCAATCATAGGGAAAATATTGATGAAAAACATGCTATTTTGCTGGGAAATGTTCAAGTCTGAAAAGATGTCCAAAACACATTAAAAATTATGACAATCTTACCACTGATAATTACAACACTTCTTCTTTAGTTTACTTCTGTTGTATAAAGATTGGTTTTCTTTTTTAGATAAAGAATGTAACCATCCTTGCACTGAAAAACAAACATAATTATTGTAACCTATAACCACTACTTGAAAGATCTACATAGCTTGTAACCAACCCTGCTGTGAAACACCATTAACAAGACTGCAGACTGTGTACAATATTCATGGAAATGAACACAGAATTACTGTAGCTTGTAACCAATGCACTCCATAGTGTTTTGGGGTTTTTTTTCACGGAGACAGACTTATCATTGGTAAGCTCAAATAGAAATACTTCCAGTTCATATCAATACAAATGAAAAATATTGCTGAATTATCAAATACTATAAGAGCTACCAAAATATAATCTGGTCCTCTTACTTTTAAATGTTATGCCTAGGTGTTTATTATGTGGAAGATTGATTGAATATTGTTCTATGTCACTCCATGATTATTTCACGTATATGGTGACGGCATTTGCCTGATGCAACGGACCCACCTGAAGCAGTAAGGGATATTTACTTGCCACAGTTACCGTGACATGTGACCTCAATTTTTACTGTTTCATTCGAAATACAGAACATTGGTGTGCCTGGGGCGGGAGTCAAACCTGGGACCACTCAATCATGAGCTGGGCACCTTATCCACTAAGTCACACTGGCTTTTATGTGGAAGAAATACAGTCTATATAAGGTCTATCTGTCTGTCATACGGTTCCTCTATTATACTGTCTGTCTGTCATACTGTCCCTCTGTCACACTGTCTCTGTCATACTGTCTGTCATTCGGTCTGCCATACTGTCTGTCATACTGTTCCTCTATTATACTGTCTGTCTGTCTGTCCGTCACAATGTCATACTCTCAGGGCTCTCACACCTCTTTTTGGGACTGGAGAGGGGGCTCTTGGTGTAGGGAAAGCTGTTTAAAGCAGCAGCTTTTTTCATAAAATAAGGAAAAATAATATTATAGAATATAAAACACAGATTTTATGATTAATTAGTGTATATATGCACATAGGGACAAATATGTCACTGCTAGTACTGACATACTAGCTCTCAGAAATTTCATTTTACCACAGTTATCTGGACTTCGGTTTTTCTGACGATAATTTGAATTGTGTGACATTTTTGTTACCAAATTCCAATTCGTACATTCAACAAATCTCACGATCAATCTGTAGATCTTTATAAGCAACAGAAGATTAGATTTTTTCTCGATAATTTTTAATCAATTTTAAAAAGTAAATCAAAACAAATCAAAAATACACTGTTAAATGGGAATATATCCACTCAAATTCAACAAATTGATCCACGTCAATACAAAAATCGGAAAAACAAACGACTGAAACTGCTAGGACTAATGTAAATCGTGGTCATCAAAATGCTTACTTGTTACAATATAATGCACAATCAGATATAACACATCTTTGAATGGTTTATAAATATTGATCTATTGCTTAATAGTATCAAATTCTTTCTTAAACTGAGAATGTTTTCTTGATATCAATCTGAATTTAAAGGCAGTTTGGGGAAAAAAAAGATGTTGCATCTGGAATGGGGCCAATTACTACCAGTTAATGGCTTCAAAAAGAGGCTGATCGAAAGCCCTGACTGTCTGTCTGTCATACTGTCTGTCCATCATACTGTCTGTTTATTGTACTGCCTGTCCATCATACTGTCTGTTTATTGTACTGCCTGTCCATCATACTGTCTACAGTAAATATCGTACTACACCTACTTAATAATAAGCTAGTTAGAACTAGGACAGTATGCAATACAACAGAACTACGACAGTACGTAACAAGACAGAACCAGGACAGTATGCAATACAACAGAACTAGGACGGAATGTAACAAGACCAAACAAGGACACTATGCAATATGACAGAACTAGGACAGTATGCAATACCAAAGAACTAGGACAGTATGTAATAAGACAGAACTAGGACAGTATGCAATATGACAGAACAAGGACAGTATGTAACAAGACAGAACTAAGACACTATGCAATACGATAGAACAAGGACAGTTTGCAATTCCACAGAACTAGGACAGTATGTAACAAGACAGAACTAGGACAGTATATAACAAAACAGAACTAAGACATTATGCAATACAACAGAACTAGGACAGTATGCAACAAGACAGAACTAGGACAATATATAACAAGAGAGAACTAGAACTAGGACAGTATGTAACAACATCGAACTAGGACAGTATGCAATATGACAGAACTAGGACAGTATGCAATACGACAGAACTAGGACAGTATGCAATACAACAGAACTAGGACAGTATGTAACAAGAACAAAACAAAAGAACTAGGACAGTATATAACAAGACAGAACTAGGACAGTATGCAATACAACAGAACTAGGACAGTTTGTAACGAGACCAAAATAGGACACTATAAAATATGATAGAATCAATGTTAAACATCGGCGACGTCACGTCAAAATTAACATAGAAAACACCCTATCTAAAATGATTTTTCCCTATAAAATACGAATGCTTCTTCGTAGAAACATATAACATACACCAAAAGTTACGACTAAACAAGATCTGTCGATTGATATGAATTTTGTAAAACTATTTTAAAGATAAGTGAAAATCCAGATTTTTCGGTTTACAAAGTGAGTGGCACGGACAGTAAGACAGTATGCAATACAACAGAACTAAGACAGTATGTAACAAGACAGAACTAGAACAGTATGTAACGAGACAGAACTAGGACATTATGCAATACAACAGAACTAGGACAGTATGTAACAAGACAGAACTAAAACAGTATGTAACAAGAGCAACGCCTAGCATGGCATAATACGCCCGTCGCTTAATTGGGACAGGATCAATTCGCATTTGGCATGATTTTCATGAAAAACATCTGACGTTTACTGAAGTTAATTGCGTTTCATAGCATTTTATCATAGGAATAAGTCCAAAGGCAATATCTCCTGCAGAAATGGTCCTATGCAACCCATTTTGGAAATTGACCTGCAAAAAAAAACTTGAAATTTTTTAGAACTAGCCCCCCCCCCCCACCCCCTTCTAAAATTATAAATTTCTCAAAAATGAAGAAAAAGATATCAATACCTGTAAAATATGTGGAGGTTGGTACATTTTACTTGTTTCATGAGAAATTTCATAATGTTTTTACAAAATTTAGATTTTTAATGAATTTTCAAAACAAAATCCAAGGGTCATAAATCCGTCAAAATTATGTCAATCGTAACAAAACTCGAACTGGTATTGATGCCGCTTCGAATAAGCCAATATATTATATTTCAACTCAATATCTTGAAAGACGGCAAAAAAAAGTCCGGAAAACATGACCTAGGACATATGGTCAACCGCCCCCCCCCCCCCTAAAATCATAAATTTCTCAAAAATGAAGAAAAAGATATTAAAACCCATAACACATGAGATAGTTGGTACATTTTACTTATTTCATGATAAATTTCATAATGTTTTGACATAAAATAGATTTTTAATGAATTTCTGAAAAAATCTTGAAATTTATAAGTCCAAGGGCTATAAACCCGTCAAAAGTAAGGCAATTGTAACAAAACTCGAACTGGTACTGACGCTGCTTGATATAAAGCTATATACTAAATTTCAACTCAATGTCTTGAAAGACGGCAAAAAAAAGTCCGGAAAACATGACCTAGGACATATGGTCAACCCCCCCCCCCCTTAAAATCATAAATTTCTCAAAAATGAAGAAAAAGATATTAAAAACCGTAACATATGTGATAGTTGGTACACTTTACTTGTTTCATGAGAAATTTCATAATGTTTTGACAAAAAAAAGATTTTTAATGAATTTTTGAAAAAATTTTGAAATATATAAGTCAAAGGGCCATAAATCTGTCAAAAGTAGGTCAATCGTAATAAAACTCGAACTGGTACTAACGCCGCTTGAAATAAAGCTATATGCCAAATTTCATTGCAATATCTTGAAAGACGTCCAAAAAAAGTCCGGAAAACATGACCCCGGACAGACGGACGGACACACGGCACGACGCACGGACGGACAGACAGCGCCATAACATAATACGTCCCGTCTATTGGACGGGCGTATAACAAGACAGAACTAGAACAGTATGTAACAAGACAGAACTAAGACACTATGCGATATGACAGAACTAGAACAGTATGTAACAAGACAGAACTAGGACAGTATGTAACAAGACAGAACTAAGACAGTATGCAACAAGACAGAACTAAGACACTATGCGATCCGACAGAACTAGGACACTATGCAATACAACAGAACTAGGACAGTATGCGATACCACAGAACTAGGACAGTATGTAATGAGACCGAACTAGGACACTTTGCAATACAACAGAACTAGGACAGTTTGCAATACAACAGAACTAGGACAGTATGTAATAAGACCAAACTAGGACAGTATACAACAAGACTGAATTGGACAGTATGCATTACCACAGAACTAGGACAGTATGCAATAAGAAATGTATGACATATTTCATATTATATGCAGTTCTCTTCTCTGTGATGAAAGAGTCCCAAATGGGTCTATATCGCTCACCTGAGCATTTTCAGCACATGACGACTTGGAGAGCATTCAAATGTTTTCTAACAAAAGTCTCACTTTCAGAAATTTACTTCAAAATTAACTTCCTAAGACACTGTTCTAGATCACTCTAATTAAGTTGTTGATCTTTGCAGCTGGTCTGAAGAAGAAGTTTCTCAAACGAGGGTACTCTCTGGGGTCAATGTCATCCCTACCCCTGGACAGATCTGGCAAAAAAACGGCAATATATGTATGGGACCTTGAGTATTTTATACCTACATACCTCTCGAGTTTCATCAATATTTTTCAGTTAGTTCCAAAGGAGAAGTTCACCAAAGCTTATATCCACCAAACCACCTTTTTTAAAATTTTAATATCCTAAAAATGATATCTGATTTTTATTCATAAATTACACAAGATCAAGGAGAAAATCTAAGAAATTACCTGAAAAATAGGAAAAAATAACAATCCAAGAAGACAAGGGGAAAAAAAAGAAGGAATCAAAACTTCAGAATGGAGCGAAAATAAAACTATACTTCTAAATAACCCTTCTAAATTACTCTGATGCATTGAGTTGGTTAATCTATGTAGATGATTTGACAAAGAAGTTTATCAAAAAGGGTGTGTTGCCCCACCTTGAATCCAGCTCTTTACAGATCTGGGCGAAAAACAGCAACAATCTTGGGGAATCTTTAGTATTTCACACCTACTAAGTTTCATTGATATCTTTCAATTAGTACTGAAGGAGAAGTCCATCAAAGCTTATTATATATACTAAAAGTACGGTATACACACCACCCTTTTTTAATATTAATTTTTCAAAAATTGTTAAAATTCTACTTTTGCATTCTTTTTTTCACCACCTACATTTATTACAATATAATTAATAGTTATAAAACACAAAATCAATGCTGAATACTCAGATAAACTAATAAAAGGGACAGAGAGTTATTCATTTCATATGTTTAAATCAATTCCTCCATGAAGAATGATTACAGATCCCATACATTAAAAGAGAAGAAATGGAAATATGTGGCTAGTAAATATCACATACATGTGCATATTATTTATCAATATATAAAATGAGAAGAAGCTTCTACAATCAACACAAAATCAAAAATGTACAGATATCAATGAAATTATTGCATATCATTTTACTATCTACAGTTATCAATGAAATTAATGGATATTATTTTACTATTTAGAATGCTTATAGCTTGTTGGATACCAACACTGAATTTTAATCAAATATGTATATTATTTGAAGATCAAAAAGGAACTTGCATGTATGATGTAATACTGCTCCTATGGTCAGAAACGACACTGTAATGCTGATCATGATGAAGACCTCCACAAGAATGGCAACCCAGGCAAACATTGGGTATCTTTCTTCAATAATCTGTAACATTGTACTAGTGATGTTACTGCTGTCAAAGCTTACTGTGACATTGTACTGGTGATGTTACTGCTGTCAAAGCTTACTGTAACATTGTATTGGTGATTTTACTGCTGTCAATTCTTACTGTAACCCTTCCAGAATACAGTAACCTAAGACTTTTACAGAAATGTGAAAGGATAGGAAAAATCTGTTCTTCACCTGTTCTAAAAAATGTTTGTTCTTTAAAAAATGACATAAATCATTGCAAATCTTTTCACCAGTCAAAATATGTAGTATTTAAGTGTACCAGATCACACACCAAATTACATCTCTGCTATAGCATTCTTCAGACAAATATGTGTTGCCTGCAAATACTGTGGAATCCACTCAATAGCATTCCACATAATAGTCTTGTTTTATACACTAAAATACCATGACCCATCTCTTCAATGCTAAACTCAATGCAAACTCGACTAGCATATACTTACAATTCCAAGTAATCCACTAACAACATTTTCCATTTATACAAAACATCTGTGTTATTCATAATTTACAATAACAGCTTGTGTGAATACAGTGGCAGTTCCAAGCCTATAGATAGGGTATTAATTACCTGTTGTTCGTGTAAAGCTTCAAGCCTATAGATAGGGTATTAATTACCTGTTGTTTGTGTAAAGCTTCAAGCCTATAGATAGGGTATTAATTACCTGTTGTTTGTGTAAAGTGTCAAGCCTATAGATAGGGTATTAATTACTTGTTGTTTGTGTAAAGGGTTAAGCCTATAGATAGGGTATTAATTACTTGTTTGTGTAAAGCATGAAGCCTATAGATAGGGTATTAATTACCTGTTGTTTGAGTAAACTTCAAACCTATAGATAGGGTATTAATTACCTGTTGTTTGTGTAAAGCATGAAATCTATAGATAGGGTATTAATTACTTGTTTGTGTAAAGCGTCAAGGATATAGATAGGGTATTAATTACCTATTGTTTGTGTAAATCGTCAAGCCTATAGATAGGGTATTAATTACCTGTTGTTTGTGTAAAACGTCAAGCCTATAGATAGGGTATTAATTACCTATTGTTTGTGTAAAACGTCAAGGCTATAGATAGGGTATTAATTACCTATTGTTTGTGTAAAACGTCAAGTCTATAGATAGGGTATTAATTACCTATTGTTTGTGTAAAACGTCAAGCCTATAGATAGGGTATTAATTACCTATTGTTTGTGTAAATCGTCAAGCCTATAGATAGGGTATTAATTACCTGTTGTTTGTGTAAAGTGTCAAGCCTATAAATAGGGTATTAATTACCTGTTTAGCTTAGTAACTTTAGTGCTGTGATTAGTTCAGGAGCTTTAGTGCTGTTATTTAGTTTAGTAACATTAGTGCTGTGATTTAGTTTAATAACTTTAGTGCATTAATTTAGTTTAGTAACTTTTGTGCTGTGATTTAATGTAGTAACTTTAGTGCTGTAATTTGGTTTAGTTTAGATCCATTGTTACTCATTCCTTGCATTGTTTACAGATGTTATTCATTAATTATTTTCTTTATTTGTTTACATTTGCTAAATAAACATAGTGACTGTGTACTTAATGTGTAATAAATCATTTGCAAAATAAAATCAAGATTCCATTTTATTCACTCTGATTTTCGCCATGTACATTGCTGACTACACCACAATTCATCTTAACAACTTTTAAAATTGCTTCTATTGAAAGACATCGCTAGTAATATGTAATAAAACTTGGAGGTGATTTAAAGGTTAAAAACTAAATATATTGAATACAATATTTTTATACAAGATTATATAGCTCATTTTGCATATGCACTCACTTTGGTTAATGGAATAGTGGAGATTTCCCCCTCTAAAGCAGCACTGAAAAATAACATAAAGATAAATATATGTTTGTAAATAATAAGGATGCTTTAGATGACACCAATATCAAGAAAGATTTTGGAAATTTTGAAGTCAAAGTCAAATTAAAGGGTTCAAACTTCAGTATCAATGAAAATAATCTGACAAGAGGAATACACATGCAATGTACAATGGCCTTATTTCATTCACAAGCTATGACCTTTGTTGAATCAATACACAAACTGAGAAACAAGTATGCCCCAAATCTGAAGTTCAGAATTTTATGACCGGATGTTACCCTCTTTCCTACACTCAATATTTACATCATGTAGAAATGTTCTTGGTCAAAGAATGGCAATTAAAGAGACATCTGATTGCTTTCTTCTGTAGAGAGAGACTACTACTTAAATGTATCAAGGGCTCTGATTGAATGGAATTATCTGATCAATCTTTAAAAGAAAGACTGATTCTGCTGTAAAATTGTGAGTTTTAATCTTATTTCGATAATGTAAATATTCTATGATCTAAAACTGTTACTGTTTACATATGTAATTCGGAAACGTTTTGGGTGACCCCCTTTCAGCAAGATTTTAACAAAATTAGGAGGATGACCCATAGCAAACTTTTAAAATTCCTTAGAGGAGGGGCTGACAAACATTTCAAGATATGGGTGGTATAAAACTACGAGATAGAAAGTAGTGTAAATCTTGCTGCAAGTTTGGTAAATTAACATGGGAAAAGGAATAACTATGCTTTGAGCTCTTTTAGAAATTGAGTTGGAAAAATGCTAATAAAGTCAAAGAGTATTTACCATGGATATTACTGTCTTTAAGATTTTTATCCTCGTTCACCATCTCTGCATACATGTGATTACTTGACTAAGATCATAAGTTCATCATCTCTCTAGAATTCAATTGTCACAGAAAACCATGCCAAATATCACAATATATGGTTGCTTGGTTGTTAAGTGTTTTACATCGCTATGAGCAATTTTTCAATTATATTATGACACGGAAGCTGAGGGTAACCTACCTATAATAATGTACTACTACCCGACTCACTGCTATTCTGACATTTTCAGTTATCAGCTTAAAGGGGAAGGTGTAAGCCCCGCCTCTTACTTGGACACCTAGTGGATAGCGATAATTTGAAGCTGTCAATCATATATGGATTCATCACGCTGACCACAAGAGCGGATGACCGTGGTACCTGTGGTCAACCATGCGACATTAACTTATTTAATATGGACGCAAATAACAATCTTCAAAATTTGTGAAGCCACAGTCTATTATTTTCTCCGAAAATGTTTATGCGTTGTTTTTATAAGGAAAGGAAATTGATAATAAGTAATTAACGTAATGAAGAGAACAAAGTAAGAATTGCAATTAGAAATTAAATATGAAAAAGCGTTTTAATATATCTGAATCTCTTCCACATATCAGCATTCTGTTTCTAAAACCCAACTATGAACACTGTAACTTTGAATCTATCACCTGATAAGCTTCAAGCGTTACAGGCTTTTGCACACAAAGACTGGGACTGGATAAATACTCCGCAAGAACTTTGACAGAGGACCCTGTGGTCACCAAACCGCCTGGCAATGAAGCCTCTCATTCCACAACTTGAAGGGGAACACGAATGCCAAGATTGCTTTTGTCACCTTGCGTGATAGATGCTCGCAACCGGCAGACGTGGTGACCAGAATCAGATGTCCCTCCTCACCATCGTAATCATAGAAAGAGAAAGGTCCTATACAAGAAGTTTGTGTGGGATGATTCTCGATATTTAGATAGAAAGACTCGGGAAGTCAGTCTGGACAGAAGGCGAAAGAGATTTGTATGGCAGTGCCATGGATATTGGGAGGAAATTATGCCCAACTGTGTAAAGTACGGGAGAAATATCGGCTAATGTCCTCAAACTCTTTCCAAATAAAACTTTCCGAATAGAGATCAAAACAGACAAATACATCAAACACCCCACCCCCTAAAAAATAATATAACCAATCAAATAAAAATAATAAAACACTACTAGATACTTCATAACTGGGACTGAATAATATACTTTCAATTACCCTCATACATTGTTTACACCAAACATGTTCACACCTCCCGATTACCAGGCGTCTACAGGCATACCCAATACCCCAATTATCACACGCCCCTAGGCAATACCCCGAGCTGGAGACACCGTACGGACAAAAAGTTTCCCCTCTCAGGTTACAAAACTGCCCTATTCAACTCTACAGTGCTGAGCAAACAAGAGTCACATTCCGCCTAATTCATTTCTAAATTCTTATGATTACATCATTATTTCAATTCAACATAAAAAGTAAAGTTAACTCTTACCGTTTGTACAATCAATCCTTTATGACTCCAAAGAAATCTTTCATAATTCACCACCAGTTTTATCAGGTGATTTATATCATTGTCTTCCATTATTTTGTCACCTGACCATGAGAATTTCTGGTTTTAATGCTTACTACATGCATGTTTTCCATTATCAGAATATTTCTTTTAGTGTCGAAAAACAACTATGAAACTGTAAGCTTTTTCTCAAATGTAAAGATGATGCTCTACAAATGTAAAGATGATGCTCTACACATGTTATAACACATATCACACTCCATGGGAATGTTGCTCCATAAACAATACAAATGGGACTTCAATGTATTACATACAATTTCAAATTTGTTTTTCAAAATTCCTATAATGATAATTCAAAATCACCTGATAAAACTGGACATGGACTATGCAAAATTTCACATGATTTATGAAGAATTAATCACAGATTTGGTAAGAGTGAACATAACATGAAATGTTTTAACTGAAATAATGGTGTAATTATAAGAATTTAGAAAAAACTGTGTTGAATGTGAATCATGCTCATTCTGGATGAAGAGCTGAATCGGGTGGCCTTGTAACCTTAACCCAAAAACAGAAAACATCAAAATGGCAGTGAATTAGGTAGGGGTACATGATTGTAGTTAGAGGTAACCAATCACTTAAACATAGTAGTGCGGTTTAGAAAATAATCTGGATTGTCTCCACTGTAATCCAAGTGCTTAACCACTACACCAACTCTGATTATAACAAAATACGGTGACCCTAATATAATAGAGCTTTTACTATCATTAGGTTAACCTGTTCATGTCACAATGCACTGACCTTTGAAGGGAGATGTTATGAACACACAATGTCGTTGATGTAATATTTTTGGATTTTGTTAAGCATGGATTGGCAGACAACTGGGGGACAATATCCAGTACTGCCCAGCACCACAGAATGTTCAGTATAGTGCATGTCAGTAAACCAAAGATCACAGCAAACCGGAAGTTCTTCACCTGTAATAGATGAAATAATAAGCACCTTGCAGATGCAGATATCTCCTGGCAGAAATGGATGTCTACTGAGGGTACTAAGAGTTGTCTACTGAAAGGTGTCAGATCACTTGATGAGGAGAATTTTTAAAAATTTCGTTAGCACATTATTTCAAAAATGTTACTTTCAAAATTCAGTGTTTATTTGTATATATGATTACAAATTCTGTAAGTACTTGTTGCTAATTATTAAAATGCTTTGGTTATCACAATTCCATGGTTTACCTTAGTTATACTTCATTTTGGACCACTAATATTTCTAAATAAAAATAATAAATACACACATGTAATAACAAAAACACTTAATTTCTATAAATTTTTGGGGGGAAAATACATAAAACTATAAAATTAGGGACACACATGCCAAATATGAAGGCCCAATGTCTTATGGTTAAAAACTTATGACCAAGGTTAAAGTTTCTGTGACAGACGGACGGACGGCAGATGGACAGACAGACGAATTAGATTTAATGTCAGAAAACAACAAAGCATGCTAGTGTAGTTTTTTTTATCATTTAATGAGCAGCAAGCCACAAGTACATGTATTCGTATATACTAATAATTAAACAAGAGGCCTAAGTGGGCCTATATCACTCACCTGAGTACCTAGATGATCAGTCATGCAGGAAGGAAGAATTCATTTATTTTTGCATTACTGGGACTAAGTCAACACAAATGTTGAAAATATGTCAAATTTTATTTCAGACCAGAATAAAAAACAAGAGGCCCAAATGGGCCTATATCGCTCACCTGAGCACAAATTGCTTATTTACAATAAATTGACAGCTCATTTCAGTAGAAAATTTTGCCTTTTTTCTACAAGACTTTCTATAAGGTTTGGTGATATTTTGTGCAGTCGTTTTGAAGTGTCCAAAAAGTGCCTACCAATCAGAGTCAATGGTGGCCATCTTGGATTACCGATCGGCACGAAAAACACAAACTTGGTAGAGGACCTCGAGTACTTACTTCCTATGAGGTTTGGTGAAATTCTGTGTAGCGCTTCTGGATAAGAAGTCCAAAATGCGTCAACCAATCAGAGCCAATGACGGTCATTTTGGATTGCCGATCGGCACAAAAAACACAAACTTGGTAGAGGTCCTTAAGTACTTACTTCCTATGAGGTTTGGTGAAATTCTGTGCAGCGCTTCTTGAGAAGAAGTCCAAAATGTGTCAACCAATCAGAGCCAATGGCGGCCATCTTGGATAACGGATAGGCACGAAAAACACAAACTTTGTAGAGGACCTTGAGTACTTACTTCCTATGAAGTTTGGTGAAATTCTGTGCAGCGCTTCTGGAGAAGAAGTCTAAAATGTGTCAAACAATCAGGGCCAATGGCAGCCATCTTGGATTACAGATCGGCAAGAAAAAACACAAACTTTGTAGAGGTTACTTCCTATGAGATTTGGTGAAATTCTGTGCAGCGCTTCTAGAGAAGAAGTCCAAAATGTGTCAACCAATCAGAGCCAATGGCTGCAATCTTGGATTACGAATGGGCACGAAAAACACAAACTTGGTAGAGGACCTTGAGTACTTACTTCCTATGAGGTTCGGTGAAATTCTGTGCAGCACTTCTGGAGAAAGAGTCCAAAATGTGTCAATTAATCAGAGCCAATGGCAGCCTACTTAGATAACGGATCGGCACGAAAAACAAAAATTTGATGGAGGACCTTGAGTACTTACTTCCTATGAGGTTCGGTGAAATTCTGCGCAGCGCTTCTGGAGAAGAAGTCCAAAATGTGTCAACCAATCAGAGCCAATGGTGGCCATCTTGGATTACAGATTGGCACGAAAACCACAAACTTGGTAGAGGACCTTGAATACTTACTTCCTATGAGGTTTGGTGGAATTCTCTGCAGCCGTTCTGGAGAAGAAGTCTAAAATGTGTCAACCAATCAGAGCCAATGGCAGCCATCTTACATTAAGGCTCAGTGGGCCGTTTCACAAAGAATCATACGTACGATATTTTACGTACGTACAAAAAATTCCTTAGAACTTAAGGAATTTTTTTGTACGTAGGTAAAATATCGTACGTATGATTCTTTGTGAAACGGCCCACTGGTGAGCTAACAACACTTTTTTGCCATCCATTCAGGTATTTTGATATCAAGCATTTGCTGTGTCTTTCCAAGATGTTATTCAGGGCAACAAGTTAGTCATTTTTTTAGGTGGGACCTTTTGTTGACTGATTTCAAGTCTGGGTCATGAACATTAATTGTTTCAAATATTGTCCAGATCCAACTTAAAATAGCCTAATTTCATATGTTGAGTGTTGAGAAACATCTAAAAACTTATTTAGATGTGCAAAGAAATGAAAGAAAAATTATGACCATAGCTGGATTTGAACCGCTACTCTCCATATTTTAATTACCAAGTGGTATATGTACCATTGTTAGACCTAGTTTTTAGACATGGTGGCATTATCTGTTGACCAATTTGGATGAAATGAACAAAATTGATAGAGGACCTATAGTACTTCATGTATACCATGTTTCATTAAAATCAATACATGTGGTATAACAGCAGAAGTTCAAAATGTGAAGAATTGTCCCTAAACACCCTCATTTGGAAGTCTTAAAAAATTCATAGAAAATCCAGAAACTGAGATTTTGCCAAATTTCTTTCAATGTAACATTCCTTACCATAATTATGATCACAATAGTCTATAAGAAATCATCATTATCACCATATTCCGATTTTGATAATTGCTGTCTTTTTGTCCGAGCTAATACATTTTGGCGTTGTTTTTCATAGTGACGTCATAACGCATGACATAGATTCATTATAACGTCACTATGAAAAACAAGGCCAAAAGGTATTAGCTCAGACAAAAAGTTGTCATTTATCAAAACCGGAATATGGTCTATCAACTAGGAAATATGACACTTTTCTGCATTGAAATCACCAAGTGCAAACAAATGTTGAAAAAAAATTTTACAACTTGATTTTGGAAGGGAACCAAAATGACAATACTTCTTCACTCATCCGTCTAGATCATTTCTATGAATTCTGTTTGTCTCTTTATACAGCCAGTATGAAGAAGAATATTGTCAAAGGAGGGTACTCTTTTGTGACCTACTTTTGACTATGGTGGTGCCACCTGTAAAGAAGTCTGGACAAAAAGCAACAGAATTTGAAGTTGAAAATGTGAAAAATGGCCAAACCCCCCCCCCCCAACCCCTCTTTTTTTTTTGAAGTCTTAAAAATTTCATAAAAAATCCCAAAATTGAGATATTAACAAAATTCTTTCGCAATAATATCCCTTACCATAATTATGATCAAAATAGTCATTAAGAAATCATCATTATCAATTAACTGAAAAACATGACACTTTTCTGCATTGAAATTACAAAGTGCAGAAAGACGTCAAAAAAGTGTAAATTTCTATTTGATGGATCTTAAGCCCGAACACAATTTTTGAAAACCCATCTTTATAGATTGTTGAAATGCAATTAGTTTCCCCATTTAAGCACTGGTTCTGGAGGAGAAAATTTTGGAATTTTGAAGAGGGGTACTTTTTTAGGCACTTTTGGCCCCACCCTGGATCAATCCCTGAGGGAATCTGGATCCCAAACACAATTTTAGTAGGGGACCTTGAGTACATCATATATACAAAGTTTGATCCAAATCTGCAATGCAGTTCCAGAGAAGAAGTCGAAAATGTGAAAAAGTTAACGGCGGATGGAGCCTTCGGCTCAGGTGAGCTAAAAAATATAGCCTAGGTTAAAGTTTCTGAAAAGTAAGTCAAAATCTAAGGTTAAGGCCACTTGGTCAGAATCATGGTACAAAATGAAAGCTCTGAACATGAGGAAGCTATATATGAATTATAAAAGATCTACCAATAACAGTTTAAATGATAATAGCCCAGATTAAAATGTTTTGTGCACAAGGATGCCAATGCCAGTGCATGGGGCTACATTTTTTCCTGAAGAGCTAAAATCATTCTGATAGCTATACTGGTAAATCTCTTTCTTATGTAGTACACCCAAGGATATAAATATCTAGTTTTATTAGTATACTCAAATATATAAATATCAAATTTGTTTAGTATACCCAAGAATATAAATATTTGGTTTTATTGGTATAAGGGAATGTAGTTGATGAAATCACGGAGCATTAGTATTCAGTTGGATAATCTTAGAAATCAACCAATTCAGAGTATCAACCAGAAGTCTTCAACTTACTTGATTTTTGACAGGATTTATTTTACTGTACATCAGTGGCATTGTATTTATGACTCCACCTGAAAAAAACAATGCAAAAAATAATATGCAATATACAAATACTCAATACACATTAAGAGGTGTAGATTCCATTGTTTAGATAAAACTACAACAGTTACTGATAGCAAAGTAGGAGTAAATTGTCCCGTAAACAGCAACTGAAGACAAAGAGCCATAACTCTGGCAAAAGTATGTCAATCGCTATAAAATCTACAAAAATTCTGTAGTTGTTGGTGACAAAGATGTGTGCTAAGTTTCTGTCCAATTTCTAAAAGAATGCTTAAAAAATGTGGATTACTTAAATGTCTACAAACAGATGGAATGACATATTATGACTGCAGGTTATATATAATTAAACATTCATCATTTGATTACAACTACTGCAATAAGGCAGTTTGTTGACATGTAAACCTTACAAGTTAAAGCAGGACTTTAAATGTACAACACTCTTAAAATATCACTGCTGGAAAAAAAGTCAATGATTTATTAAACAGCAATGTGCTCTTTATAAATTCAATTAAACACAAGCTGTGTTTGTGAAACATTAATGCCCCCGGCAACAACAAAGTCCAAAAAGTATTTTTAGCATGAAGGTCATTGTCAAGGTCAAAAGGTCATCAACCTTGGTGTTATTTGAAAGGGCTTCATTACCCGGTACTTGAGTATGTTTGTGAAATATGAAGTCTCTATCCCTGACGGTTCAAAAGTTGTGGCCAAGGTTAAAGTTGACAACAGACAAACAAACAAACAAACAGACAGACAGAGACACAGACAGACAGACAGAGACGGGGCACTTGATCCGGACACATTAAAAGTATGATAAACATTTTTAACTGTTGTGATCTTCCTTTGTGCAGTTTGAGAAATTTACAGTGTCTATAATAAATCGTGCCAGTTTATAGTGATCAAAAGCCGGTGTATAGGAAATCTGGCTGATTTATATCACTTTTGTTCTATATTACCGTACATCAAATCATGAAAACACTGTGAAATATTGATTTAATTCTGTCCATGCACCCCTCTTACAAATAGAATGTTCCCAACTTTTAATCATAAAGCTGAATCAGAATATTCCATTTTAACTAGATGATGGAATTATGGTCTTAATCAAACTACAAGTTTTAGTTTCACTTTCACATGTGTCCCATGTAACCATGCCAATTGTATTTCTTCAACCAGACAAAATATGTAAAGGGTAAGTGCCTGGTTATACAGTGTAAAACAGGAGCAAGTGTCAACTATGCTCCTGTCAGTAAAATTTGTGAAAACTATAAAAATAAAATTGAGTTTTCAGAATCTCTGGAAAATTGACAGAGATTGGTTGATTGTTGTCAAAGATGAAAGTAAATGCATTGTTCTTATTGCAGGGAGTATTGGGGTGATAAATTAGAATCCTTGAATGTTCAAACTAAGCTTTGGATATAGTTTTGCAACAAATAATTTGAAGATTGTTTCCGTGAAGATGCATGAAGCATCTAAATTCCATATCAACAGTAACAGCCCAGGCAATCTAATCAAACCTAACAAAATAGTACAGTTTTGCAGTGAAATGAAATTTGTATGCAGATTTAAGTGCCTTAATACATGTACTTCAGTGTATACAAAATCAGTGCAGTTTTATGTTTATACGAAATAGAATTACTGTGGACTGAAGATCTATGGGATTTAGAAGTTAGTTTCGTGCACTGTTTGTGCAAAGTTTTGCTTGAATCCATTATGCATCTATGAGATATGACATGATAAAGTAAATTCTGAGGTAAATCTCCTTCCCTTATGAACACCAACATATTGTAATCTTTTTCATTGAAATTTCATGAAAATTTCATTGAAATCAATTGAGTAGCTCTGCAGGGGTTACAATAACAAAATGATGTTACCAGGATGTAGAAAATTCTTAGTCCAAAGGCCCCTAAGTGCTCTAAAATGTATGATTAGGATCCTCCTTCAAGTTGTTCAATGCATATTTACATAATTATTGTGATTTTGTGTGTTTGTTGCATGGTTTATAATAAGAAAGCTATAACAAACACATGATTATATGCATGAAGTTTTTTAGCATCTATACATTAGTATAATATGTAATACTAAACCTAAAGCAACTGTTCCCATTAGAAACGGGGCTCCAACTGCTGAGAAATCATTAGTGATGTCCCTGTGAACCTCAGCACCCACATAAAATGTTACTATCACCTGTAACACACAAAATATCCATGCAAATCAGCACATGTTCATGATATTTACACATGTATAACCTGAAACAGACAAATATCTGTGTACTTCTGAGTCCACATAAGATGTCACTATCATCTGAAACCTGTAATATTCATGTTCCTATGTTCATAAGCATGATTGCATTAAGCATTATTATCTCCTGAAAAAGACAATACAACTGTGTAACTTAGCAACAGCATAATGCATTATCATCACTGAAAACATGATATTTGTGTGGACCTCAGTACCAGCATAGAAAGCTACTATCAACTTAAATAGACAATACCGGGTACTCCTATGTACCTTAACAATAGTCATAATTTAGTATCTGAAACAGGCAATGTCCTTGTGTAATTCAATGTAAACATAATCTCTACTTACATAGAAGTAAAACAATGCTTTTAATATAATGGTTTATCAAAGGGTTTCTGAACAGCGTACTGATAACAACAGTTTCAGAATTTACGTTAACATCACACACCTAAGTATCAAAATTTCCAATAGTTTAAATATGTGATTATACTCACGGTTGCAAGCAAAAGAGATCCTTTGAAAAATGTAAGAACTGAGACAATGGGCTGCACAAGTTGCAAAGCGAACACAATGGCAAAGGTGAGAAGCCACACAAAGACTGGTATCACATAGATGTAGCTGAAACAAGAACTGGGTGAAAAACTGACCACAAGATGCATCTGGCAGTTCTAAGATATGTGAACAAAAGAGAACTACAGTAATATTTTTATGATATAAAAGATCAATCATTTCACTGACACTTCAATTTTATTCAAGACATGGATGTTAAAATATCAAAAAGGAATGCATAAAGTGATTGCCAGTGATTATAAATGCTTACTGTGTTAGGTGGAATCAACTGGTATGTGAGCTCAATTTATAATCAAATATGTCACGGGAATGAATTGTGTATTTACTCACTTGATGCCAATAATTTGACCATAGGCTTCACTTCCAGCTAAGGCATAACTTACAAGTAAAGCTACACTGAAAAGACATTATAATACAAGACATTATAATACAGGACATTATAATTATAATACAGGACATTATAATACAGGGCGTTATAATACAGGGCATTATAATACAGGATGTTATAATTATAATACAGGGCATTATAATACAGAACATTATAATACAGGATGTTATAATTATAATACTGGGCATTATAATACAAGACATTATAATACAAGATGTTATAATTATAATACAGGGCATTATAATACAGGATGTTATAATTATAATACAGGGCATTATAATACAGGATGTTATAATTATAATACAGGGCGTTGTAATACAGGACATTATAATACAGGATGTTATAATTATAATACAGGGCATTATAATACAAGACATTATAATACAGGACATTTTAATTATAATACAGGACATTACAATACAGGACATTATAATACAGGACATTACAATACAGGACATTATAACACAGGACATTATAATACAGGATGTTATAATTATAATACAGGGCATTACAATACAGGACGTTATGATTATAATACAGGGCATTATAATAAAGGACATTATAATACAGGATATTATAATACAAGACATTATTATACAGAATGTTATTATTATAATACAGGACATTATAATACAGGATGTTATAATTATAATACCGGACATAATAATACAGGACATTATAATACAGGATATTATAATACAGGATGTTATAATTATAATACAGGACATAATAATACAGGACATTATAATACAGGGCATTGCAATACAGGACATTATAATACAGGACGTTATAATTATAATACAGGACATTATAATACAGGACATTACAATACAGGACATTACAATACAGGACATTATAATACAGGGCATTATAATACAGGGCATTATAATATCGGGCATGTTAATACAGGGCATAATAATAGAGGGTATTATAATACAGGACATTACAATACAGGACATTATAATACAGGACATTACAATACAGGATATTATAATACAGGATATTATAATACAGGGCATTATAATACAGGACATTATAATACAGGATATTATAATACAGGGCATTATAATACAGGACATTATAATACAGGGCATTATAATACAGGACATTATCATACTGGACATCTAACATCGTATCAAAATCAGAATATTTTCTAGTGAAGGTTTTAAAACATGTATTAATATAATGAATTTATGACATGCATAACATAACTTCTCTTAGTCTTATAAAGATAACATGGCTAAATTCATTGTTTTAACAAAACTATATCCTCCCCAGAATCACAGAAAGATGATACACAAGTTAGTTGTAAAACCAATCCCACCTCTGAGCATTATCAGGAAGTCAAACCTCCAGAGATCAGCATAATCGAGCATAAGTTATTAAACAATTATTCAAATATTTAATTCCACTTAGTAAAATTGAACATGTTATAGGTATTCAAGTAAACAGGAATCAACACAATAATCCAATGAGATCATTGTATTTACACTGTATAAAAGTGACTCACAATTGTAGAATTAAGATAATATCAAATGCTTGTTTGAATCCACAGCTAAGAAACATGTCTCCAAGAAGATGAAGATTCGGTGGCTGAGCATTTTCAGTCCTAGGTAGGATGACATGTCCTGCAAGGACAGGACCTGAAAGACAAATAAAATATCAGTGACATTTTGTCAGTTATCAATGACCTAATATCAAGCAAGGACAGGACCTGAAGGTCAGATAAGTTATCAATGACAGTTTGCCAATTATCAATGACATAATGTCAAGCAAGGACAGAACCTGAAGGACACATAAGTTATCAATGGCATTTTGTCAGTTATCAATTACCTAATGTCAAGCAAGGACAGGACCCGGAAGACAGACAAGTTATCAACAAACTTTTGTCAGTGATCAATAACCTTATGTCCTGAAGACATGTTATCAATGACCTTATGTCCTGTTAGAAAGTGCCATTCAGAAGAGAAGTCACAGTATCATTGACTTTTGTAATCAAATACCTTCAGACTACTAGTTCTCTATGTTCAATGGCCTCGAATCTCTTTATATTTATTTGTTCTAGTTTACTGACCTCAAGACTATATATATTGATTTAATTCTGTTTACAGACCTCAAGTTTCTATATAGTTTACAGACCTCATGTTTCTATATACTAATGTGATCTAGTTAGCAGACTTCAAGTTTCTATATACTAATGTGATTTAGTTTACAGACTTCAAGTTTCTATATAGTTTACAGACCTCATGTTTCTATATACTAATGTGATCTAGTTAGCAGACTTCAAGTTTCTATATACTAATGTGATTTAGTTTACAGACTTCAAGTTTCTATATAGTTTACAGACCTCATGTTTCTATATACTAATGTGATCTAGTTAGCAGACTTCAAGTTTCTATATACTAATGTGATTTAGTTTACAGACTTCAAGTTTCTATATAGTTTACAGACTTCATGTTTCTATATACTAATGTGATCTAGTTAGCAGACTTCAAGTTTCTATATACTGCTGTGATTTAGTTTACAGACTTCAAGTTTCTATATAGTTTACAGACCTCATGTTTCTATATACTGATGTGATCTAGTTAACAGACTTCAAGTTTCTATATACTGCTGTGATTTAGTTTACAGATTTCAAGTTTCTATATAGTTTACAGACCTCAAGACTATATATATTGATGTAATTTAGTTTACAGACTTCAAGTTTCTATATAGTTTACAGACCTCAAGACTATATATATTGATGTAATTTAGTTTACAGACTTCAAGTTTCTTTATATTAATGTGATCTAGTTAAAAGACTTTTTACGTCTCTGTTAACAGAGCTCAGGTCTCTATATACTGATTTGATCTAGTTTACAGGACTGAAACTCTCTGTATAATAATGTGATCTAAACACACCTTTAGTCTCTATATATTGATGTGGTTTTATTAACACACACCTCTAGTCTCTATATACTATCTCTATATTTAGTGTTTTAAATACATGATACATGAAATATGATAGATCCATGCTGAAATAATGCATGTCCTCCACCAGTACCTATTGTAACATTTTAACGGGAAGTATTTCCTAATTTACATTCCCAGTTTTAGTGTTGAGGAACTAAAAATTATACTACAAAACTACCTAAGATTAGATATAGACCTTCCACCTGTGTTATATATCATCCAATCTCACCACTGCTTTCATGTTCTTCCTCCAGCTCATCGCAGGTATCATCTGCCAACAAATCATTCAAGGGCACTAACTCCTCCTGGAACAAGCAACAGTTAATCCTCAAACACTAAGAGATGTTAGAGTTATATTTTTTCCAATAATTCAAACAGTTATGAGTGCCATATCAACCAGCATCCAGAGATGTTGAAAAGCATTCAAATGTGTCAGTCATTTTGAGTGATTTTGAAATTTTTGTCAGTCAGGACATTGAAATATATAGAAACAATTTCAAAATGTTGGCAGTCCAAAAGAAATTTTGTCAGTCAAAACCTTCGGACTGACACTTTTCAACATCACTAAGCATCTGTAATATCATCTACCGAATCTGAGTCTAAAGTATTATGAATTCTTGTTTTATACCACAAAAAAGATCAGTCCCAGTTTTTGACTCTATATGAAATTGAACCAAAATTTGTCAATAACAGATCTCTCAATTCCAAATTAGGTCTAAATCTTTTGAATTATTATGACTTTATGATTGGAAAGTTGCCTTGGGTACTACAGTCAGATAATTAAACCAGTGACAGCTTACACATTTGGCAATGTTTTGACAGGAAAAAAATGCAGTATTTAAGATTCACTAGTCAAGCAGGCTAAGTGATGTGTAAACTACTTACTTGTTACAATATAAACTTTTATATCTGTATATTAAAATTATATCAGGAATGAAAATTGGGAAGATTTCTTCCAATCACTGATGGAAATAAAGTTGAACAAGAGTTGTCACAAGACAACAGAGTTCCGCAGTGCTGGGTCTTTTTCATCATAATATAGCTTGAATAAAAAGCTGACTTTTCAAAAATTTAATGTATTCTTCAAAAAACTAAAACTGTTTGCATATCAGGATTTATAACTCCCACCCTAACTTGGAAGTCAAACATGGAGGTCAAGGTACATGTAACAGGGTGAAAAATGTTGGTGCCGACAGAAAGGTCTTGCCATGAGGAATACAAATGTGTAATCTGTAAGCCCAAGGTCACAAAGTCAAAAAGTCATGATTTGAAATGGAAGCACTTGTCAAAAGAACTGTTCAAATGTTATAGCCAAGGTTAAAGGTTAAAGTTTTTGAAAAGGAGTTCAATCTTTAAGATCAAGGTCACAAGGTCAAAGACCATAGTACCAAATGAAATTTCTTGTCATAAGGAATCTATGAGTGAAGTATCAAAGCCTTAGCTCTATTTGTTTAAAAGATATAGCCCAGGTTAAAAATTTTTTTGGAAAGTCCAAGATCAAAGTTTATGGAACCAAATGAAATTTCTTGTCACAAGGAATCCATGTGTGAAGTTTTTAAAGCTCTACAACTCTTGGTTCAAATGTTGTAGCCAAGGTTAAAGTTTTTGAAAAGTAGGACAAACTCCAAGGTCAAGGTCACAAGGTCAAACAATGGTCCAAAATGAGCAATCTTCCACAAGATATACATGTGTGAAGTTTAACATTTCTACCGCTTTTGGTTCAAAAGATATAGCTAGAATTGAAGTTTCTGAAAGTAAGTAAACCTGCAAAATCAAAGGTCATGGTCTCAAATGATGAAAGAGCCTTTTACAAGGTATCCATGTATAAAGTTTCAAAGCTCTTTATCCGGGTTCGATTCCCGGGTTGCGCCACTATGTTTAAGAGGTTTGTAACCTCCTGCTTCCATGTCGCGATATAACTGAAATATTGTTGAAAGCAACGTAAAACACCAATCAACCAACCAAAATCAAAGCTCTTTCCCTTTTGTTTCAAAAGTTAAAGCTAAGTTTTTGAAAAGTAGGTAAAACTCCAAGGTTAAGGTTAAAAGGTAAAAACTCATGATCCCAAATGAAAGGGTCTTCCACAAGTTAACCATGTGTGAAATTTCAAAGCCAAACACCTTTTGATTCAAAAGTTATAGCCAAGGTGAAAATTTTTGAAAAGAAGGTCAACCTTTAAGGTCAAGGTCACAAGGTCAAAGGTCATGGTCCTAAATGAAAGCTCCTTTAACAATGTATCCATGTGTGAAGTTTCAAGGCTCTACATCTCTCGATTCAAAAGTTATAGCCAAGGGTAAAAATTTGGTCTACTGATGCCAATAAAAACAATGCTGAGGGTATGACATTAGTTCTCTAGACTTTTGTCCAGGTGAGCTTAAAACTATTTCTAAAAGGTACAAAGAAGTGAAATGAAAGGAATCAAGTATGGTTTTCAGCACTACACAGTGGCTGATTTAGAGGGGGGCCCGGGTCCCCCCTTTTGGTCACATATTTACTCGCAAAAGTCCAGATTATGCACCAAAAATTTCTAAGTAGTTTGGCTAACATACATGTGGGCCCCCCTTTTTGGAAATCTTGGATCCGCCACTGCTACAGCAATCAAGGACAGGAATAAATGATTGATCATCATGTGGTTGGAAGGGTAATGATGATTCTGGTCAAACCTCACTGCGTGTGTAATATATAAAAGAAGTATCTTAATATAAACCTCACTGCAGTGTGTAATATATAAAGAAGTATCTTAAATTGTGAACAAAACTCAGAAAAATGGGTACATAAGAATTTCAAAGAAATCATTTGACATGTTATCAATATTTAAATAATCCTAATCATAATAGTCATGGAAAGAAAATCTAAACATTTAACCGGGAACAACCTTCTGTATATCAAACTTGACTAATAAACCAATCTATTTTCTTCTAATATCCAAGTATTAAGCACAAAATTTAATTCAAATTGTACTGGTGTCATTTAAGGTTGAACAAGTGTACTTCTGTTTGTACATAGCCAAGTTATGAAATTGACACTTCTGGTAACACATTAAGAACTGAAAGAATCTGTTTCTACTAAACAGGTGTAGGTTGACTATCTATCATTGCATAACTGTACTAAGTACTACAATCTACACTTCCAAACCTCTATTAATCAGAATTATTACCAGAAAATTTCCTCTGGAGGTTCTCTATTGAAAGACAATATAGTGCATTAAAAACAGAAAAACTTATTTTTAAACTATCCGATTTCAGGGATTGTCTGTAAACATAAAACATGACATCAGTGCATGCTGATACATTTTATGAGTATCTTACAAAGAAATATTATATACAGTGATATTGATATTTACAGGGTGATCCTTCCTCTAATCATATTTTAATAATTTTTGACATTAAAGAGGAATTTTGGTAGACATATGAGATAATCATTTAAGTGAAAAAAGGAAGATTGGTTTACTTTGTTATTGCTTCACAACACTAAGATTACTGAAGTTAAGTAACAATAGTATCTAGCTGATGCATTGCTCTATAACTTTATTCTATGCCAGAGACCCTTACAAAGCAGTTACAGCTGGTGCATTGCTCTATAACTTTATCCTATGCCAGAGACCCTTACAAAGCAGTGATAGCTGGTGCATTGCTTTATAACTTTATCCTATGCCAGAGACCCTTACAAAGCAGTGATAGCTGGTGCATTGCTTTATAACTTTATCCTATGCCAGAGACCCTTACAAAGCAGTGATAGCTGGTGCATTTCTTTATAACTTTATCCTATGCCAGAGACCCATACAAAGCAGTGACAGGTGGTGCATTGCTACATAACATTATCCTATGCCATTGATCCATACAAAGCAGTGACAGCTGGTGCATTGCTTTATAACTTTATCCTATGCCAGAGACCCTTACAAAGCAGTGACAGCTGGTGTAATGCTTTATAACTTTATCCTATGCCAGAGACCCTTACAAAGCAGTGACAGCTGGTGCATTGCTTTATAACTTTATTCTATGCCAGAGACCCTTACAAAGCAGTGACAGCTGGTGCATTGCTTTATAACTTTACTCTATGCCAGAGACCCATACAAAGCAGTGACAGCTGGTGCATTGCATTAAAACTTTATCCTATGCCAGAGACCCATACAAAGCAGTGACAGCTGGTGCATTGCTACATAACATTATCCTATGCCATTGATCCATACAAAGCAGTGAGAGCCAATGCATTGCTTTATAACTTTATCCTATGCCAGAGACCCATACAAAGCAGTGACAGCTGGTACATTGCTTTATAACTTTATCCTATGCCAGAGACCAATACAAAGAAGTGACAACTGGTGCGTTGCTTTATAACTTTATCCAATGCCAGAGACCCATATAAAACAGTGAGCTAGACTAATGCATTGCTTTAAAACTTTATCCTATGCCAGAGACCCTTACAAAGCAGTGGGAGCCGGTGCATTTCTTTATATTAACTTTATCCTATACCAGAGACCCATACAAAGCAGTGAGAGCAAGTGCATTTCTTTATAACTTTATCCTATGCCAGAGACCCATACAAAGAAGTGACAGCTGGTGCATTGCTTTATAACTTTACCCTATGTCAAAGACCCATACCAAGCAGTGAGAGCTGGAGCATTGCTTTATAACTTTATCCTATGCCAGAGACCGATACAAAGCAGTGACAGCTGGTGCATTGCCTTATCAATTTATCCTATGCCAAAGACCCTTGCAAAGCAGTGATAGCTGGTACATTGCATTATAATTTTATTCTATGCCAGAGGCCTATACAACGCAATGACAGCCTGTGCATTTCTTTTTAATTTTATCCTATGCCCGAGACCCTTACAAAGCAGTGAGAGCTGGTGCATTTCTTTATAACTTTATCCTATACCAGAGACCCATACAAAGCAGTGAGAGCCGGTGCATTTCTTTATAACTTTATCCTATGCCAGAGACCCATACAAAGCAGTGAGAGCCTGTGCATTTCTTTATAACTTTATCCTATGCCAGAGACCCTTACAAAGCAGTGATAGCTGGTGCATTGCTTTATAACTTTATCCTATGCCAGAGACCCATACAAAGCAGTGATAGCTGGTGTATTGCTTTATAATTTAATCCTATACCAGATACCCAACAAAGTAGAGGGAGCTGGTGCATTGTATTATAACTTTGTTCTATGCCAGAGACCGATACAAAGCAGTGACAGCTGGTGTAATGCTTTATAACTTTATCCTATGCCAGAGACCCTTACAAAGCAGTGACAGCTGGTGTAATGCTTTATAACTTTATCCTATGACAGTGACAGCTGGTGCATTGCTTTATAACTTTATTCTATGCCAGAGACCCTTACAAAGCAGTGACAGCTGGTGCATTGCTTTATAACTTTACTCTATGCCAGAGACCCATACAAAGCAGTGACAGCTGGTGCATTGCATTAAAACTTTATCCTATGCCAGAGACCCATACAAAGCAGTGACAGCTGGTGCATTGCTACATAACATTATCCTATGCCATTGATCCATACAAAGCAGTGAGAGCCAATGCATTGCTTTATAACTTTATCCTATGCCAGAGACCCATACAAAGCAGTGACAGCTGGTACATTGCTTTATAACTTTATCCTATGCCAGAGACCAATACAAAGAAGTGACAACTGGTGCGTTGCTTTATAACTTTATCCAATCCCAGAGACCCATATAAAACAGTGAGCTAGACTAGTGCATTGCTTTAAAACTTTATCCTATGCCAGAGACCCTTACAAAGCAGTGGGAACCGGTGCATTTCTTTATATTAACTTTATCCTATACCAGAGACCCATACAAAGCAGTGAGAGCAAGTGCATTTCTTTATAACTTTATCCTATGCCAGAGACCCATACAAAGAAGTGACAGCTGGTGCATTGCTTTATAACTTTACCCTATGTCAAAGACCCATACCAAGCAGTGAGAGCTGGAGCATTGCTTTATAACTTTATCCTATGCCAGAGACCGATACAAAGCAGTGACAGCTGGTGCATTGCCTTATCAATTTATCCTATGCCAAAGACCCTTGCAAAGCAGTGATAGCTGGTACATTGCATTATAATTTTATTCTATGCCAGAGGCCTATACAACGCAATGACAGCCTGTGCATTTCTTTTTAATTTTATCCTATGCCCGAGACCCTTACAAAGCAGTGAGAGCTGGTGCATTTCTTTATAACTTTATCCTATACCAGAGACCCATACAAAGCAGTGATAGCTGGTGCATTGCTTTATAACTTTATCCTATGCCAGAGACCCATACAAAGCAGTGACAGCTGGTGCGTGGCTTCAATACTTTATCCTATGCCAGAGACCCATACAAAGCAGTGAGAGCCGGTGCATTTCTTTATAACTTTATCCTATATCAGAGCCCCATACAAAGCAGTGACACCTGGTGCATTGCTTTATAACTTTATCCTAGTATGTCAGAGACCCTTACAAAGCAGTGATAGCTGGTGTATTGCTTTATAACTTTATCCTATGCCAGAGACCCTTACAAAGCAGTGAGAGCTGGTGCATTGCTTCATTACTTTATCCTATGCCAAAGACCCTTACAAAGCAGTGACAGCTGGTGTATTGCTTTATAATTTTATTCTATGCCAGAGACCCTTACAAAGCAGTGATAGCTGGTGCATTGCTTTATAACTTTATCCTATACCAGAGACCCTTACAAAGCAGTGACAGCTGGTGCATTGCTTTATAACTTTATCCTATGCCAGAGACCCTTACAAAGCAGTGAGAGCTGGTGCATTGCTTTATAAATTTATCCTATGCCAGAGACCCTTACAAAGCAGTGACAGCTGGTGCGTTGCTTCATTACTTTATCCTATACCAGAGACCCTTACAAAGCAGTGACAGCTGGTGCTTTGCTTTATAACTTTATCCTATGCCAGAGACCCTTACAAAGCAGTGATAGCTGGTGCGTTGCTTCATTGCTTTATCCTATGCTAGAGACCCTTACAAAGCAGTGAGAGCTGGTGCAATGCTTTATAACTTTATCCTATGCTAGATACCCATACAAAGCAGTGACAGCTGGTGCATTGCTCTATAACTTTATCCTATGCCAGATAAAGATACAAAGCAGTGACAGCTGGTGTATTGCTTTATAACTTTATCCTATGCCAGAGACCCTTACAAAGCAGTGAGAGCTGGTACATTTCTTTATAACTTTATCCTATGCCAGAGACCCTTACAAAGCAGTGACAGCTGGTGTATTGCTTTATAACTTTATCCTATGCCAGATACCCATACAAAGCAGTGAGAGCTGGTGCATTGCTTTATTACTTTATCCTATGCCAGATACCCATACAAAGCAGTGATAGCTGGTGCACTGCTTTATAACTTTATCCTATGCCAGAGACCCATACAAAGCAGTGAGAGCTGGTGCATTGCTTTATAACTTTATACTATGCCAGATACCCATACAAAGCAGTGAGAGCTGGTGCAGTGCCTTATAACTTTATCCTATGCCAGAGATCCATACAAAGCAGTAAGGGATCTATTACATGCCCAGGTATTACAGATCATGACAAAGGGTATTGAATATATTGGCTCAGCCAATGGCCAGAGGCGAATCTTAGTCATATGATTTGAAGTCCATTGCAATACAACAGGTTACACCTAACTACACGTAAGGGTGACCAAAGATATCAGACAGCCAAGGTTATCAGTCATTCCAGCTTGTAGAATTTTAAACTGTAATTATCAATAGATATGGACTGTACCTTCATGTGATAACTTACTTTCAGAGATTGTTGCTGAGCTGCATGAGCCAGTTGTAATAATTCTGTGAAGAAATAAATCAGCACTGCCTACAAGACAGAAATTCACAGCATCAGGATTTGTGTAGCGCAATGAACAATCATCAACAACAACTACCATTTTCCCAGAGATAAACACTGGTACACCACGCAATGTGACATACTGGGAAGAAAAGTGAAAGGTGTCAAGAAATATCTGATTAAACTTGACAAGAATTATCTGAATTTATGATGACCTTTTTTACACGTATCAAGTAAAGTGAAATCTAACCTGCATTACAGCACCAAGAAGGAAAGACACAAGGAATGGATATAAACCTGCATGAGCCAGAGTCACTGGTAAACCTAAATAATAAGACATTCTCTTTACTAAGTATTTGTCAAAATTACAATTATATTAAGATTTCCTAGAAAGTTTTAATTAAAAGTAATGAATTTTTTAGAAAATCCCTTTTACAATGTACCTGTGTTGTAAGAGAAGTGAAGGCATTTAAATCATAAGAAAAACACTCTGATTCCACACATTTTCCACCACCTGATCTATATATCTATTTTTTAAGAAAATACAGCTGACACTCGTTATCTCAAAGTCACTTAAGTCGAAATTCCGTTTATCTCAATGTCAAGTTCCAAATTTTTTTCTTTAATTTCTATACGATTTTACTTTGGTTAATTCTATGTCGGATAAGTCGAAATTCCGCTTATGTCAAAGGCATTTTACAGTCCCAAAACTCCATTTTCTATATATTTTACACTCCTTATCTAGAAGTGTCAATCTCTGTGCAAAATAAATTGATTTACACAGCAATAAAAGTAGAGGAAATGTGAACAACCAATTATTCTAGCGGGGTAATGGCTGATTGTTTAACCGTGATGCCATTTCACCTGATCGACGATCATTAGATAATTGGATTCCACGATAATTGGATTCCACCGGCACTTCATTAGTGAAAACATCTTCATTTATGGCAGATTATAGGCCAGTATCGTTTTTCGTAAATTATTAAACAAATTAAAAACATAAAGAGCTGAAAATGATTTTTAAACTTTTCTTGAAGTTCATTTATCAGCTTGTCATTCAGTTGACGATAGTAGTTAGAATTTAGTTGGTAGAAAGATGCATTACACAGACTAAAATATGGTATAACAGGTAAAACAAGGCATGTATATTCATATGTTAATAAGAATGATCAAAAATGGTTACATAAGCAGCTGATGTTTATCTCGAATTCCGGATAAGTCGAAATATTTGCTCTGGTCTCTTCCAATTAGACATAATGAGTTTCAACTGTACACAATTTTTTTTACACAAAATTAAGTGTTCATCATACAAGCCATCATCATATAAGCCTTCATTAAACAAGCTATCATCATATTAGCCTTGACCATACAAGCCTTCACCATGCAAACCTTCATTTAAAAAGAATTCATCATCATCATATTCATAAGCCTTCATCATGCAAGACTTCATCATACAAGCATTTATCATACAATACAAGCTTCATCATACAAACCTTCACCATACAAACCTTCATCAAACAAGCCCTCATCATACAAGCATTTATCATACAATACAAGCTTCATCATACAAGCTTCATCATACAAGCATTTATCATACAAGCCTTCATCATGCAAGCCTTCATCATACAAGCCTTCACCATGCAAGCCTTAAACGTACAAGCCTTCATCATTAAAGCCTTCACCACACAAAACTTCATCGTACAAGCATTTATCATACGTTACAAGCTTCATCATACGAGCCTTCATCATGCATATATTGCAAGACCTCATTATACAAGACTTCATCATACAAGCATTTATCATACATTACAAGCTTTATCATACAAGCCTTCATCATACATACCTTCATCATACAAGCATTTACTATACAAGCCTTCATCATACAAGCCTTCATCGTACCAGTCTTCATCATACAATGCAAGTCTTCACCATGCAAGCTTTCATCATACAAGCCTTCATCCTACAAGTCTTCATCATACAAGCCTTCATCATGCAAGCCTTCATTATACAAGCCTTTATCATACAAGACTTCATCATACAAGCATTTACCATACAAGCCTTCACCATACAAGCCTTCATTATACAAGACTTCATCATACAAGCATTTATCATACATTACATGCTTCATCATACAAGCCTTCACCATGCAATCCTTCATCATACAAGCGTTCATCAAGCAAGCCTTCATTATACAAGCCTTCATCATACAAGATTTCATCATACAAGCATTTATCATACATTACAAGCTTCATCCTACAAGCCTTCAATATGCAAACCTTCATCATACAAGCATTTATTATACAAGCCTTCATCATACAAGCATTCATCATACAAGCCTTCATCGTACAAGTCTTCATCATACTAGCCTTCACCATGCAAGCCTTCATCATACAAGCCTTCAAAGCTGGCGTGGGCTAGTGGTATTGCGCTGGACTCCTGATCAGGAGACCAGGTTCGAGTCCCGCTCTGGTCATGCCGGTGTCCTGTCTTGAGACAGTAAAAACCGAGGCCCTGTGTTGTGGTATGCATGGTATGTTTAAGATCCCTCACTGCTTCGGGTGGGTCCATTACAAAGGTCAAAATTGGTATGTCCTGCATCAGGCAGATGCTTTCACCATATATGTGAAATATTCATGGTGTGATGTTAAACAAAAATCAATCAATCAATACAAGCAATCAATCAATACAAGCCTTCATCCTACAAGCCTTCATCATGCAAGCCTTCATTACACAAGCCTTCATCATGCAAGCCTTCATCATACAAGTGTTCATCATGCAAGCCTTTTATCATACAAGCCTTCATCATACAAGTGTTCATCATACAAGCATTCATCATACAAGTGTTCATCATACAAGCCTTCATCATACAGGCCTTCATCATACAAGCCTTCATTATACAAGATTTCATAACACAGGCATTTATCATACATTACAAGCTTCATCATACAAGCCTTCACAATGCAAGCCTTCATCATAAAAGCGTTCATCATACAAGCCTTCATTATACATGCCTTCACCATGCAATTCTTAATCATTCAAACCTTCATCATGCAAGCCTTCATCATACAAGAAGCCGGTGTGGTTTAGTGGTATGACGCTGGCCTCCTGATCAGGAACCAGGTGTTCGATTTCTGCTCTGGTCATGCCAGTGATCTGTCTTTCAGATGAGACAGTAAAAAAAGAGGCCCCGTGTCGTGGTATGCATGGCACGTTAAAGTTCCCCCACTGCTTAGGGTTGGTCCGTTGCAAAGGTCAAAATTTTAATGCCACGCATCAGGCAGATGCCATCACCATATACGTGAAATATTCGTGGTTTGACGTTAAACAAAAACCAATCAATCATCATACAAGCCTTCATCATACAAGCCTTCATCATGCAAGCCTTCATTGTACAAGCCTTCATCGTACAAGCCTCCACCACACAAGCCTTTATCATACAAGCCTTCATCATGAATGCAGACTTCTTGAAAACTTTTGAAACTTCTCAGACATTCGGTCTGACAAACTGATGGACTTGTCAGACCGAACAAAATTTTGTCAGACCAAAGTTTTTTCACAATATTTGGAGTAGGAAATGAAAAAATATGAAAATAAACACCAGCTGAATTCAATTGAATTTAATTTATCATATTCAATTTCCATTTCATTTTCTTTAACTATTTGTTCCATTGTCTGTCATCTTCATCTTCAGATTGTTCATCATCACTTTCACTGTCATCTTCCTCGACATCACTCATATCTTCCTCTGTAGTCTGTGTCTCACTTTCATCCATACCCTTCTCTCTCACTGATTCCCTGTCTGTGTCAACTCCGTTTTGTATATCATCTGCAACTTGAACTCTTTTAACATCTTCAACACCTTCAACATCTTCAACTATTTCAACATCTACAACTCTTTCATCCCCAAGCTCACTCTCAACAACTCTGTTATTCTGGAATACGTATTTGTGTTTTTGGCCCGGCTTCCCCGAAGCCACATACTTTATAGGCTAGAAGGCTGCCATTTTGACCTTTATGTGATACACAAATCTTAATAACGAAGACGTTTAAATATGATCAGGGTATTCAGACTCGCTTAAAGCATTCGTATGATCACAACGGATTGAATTGTATTAGTTCAAGTCAGAAAGGTGTACAGAATTCGGAAATATCGTATCGGACATTTGGACCGACAAAATGATGATTTCTATTGAATTTTTGAATTTTTTATCGGCAAAACCGACAAAACCAACAGTTTTCAGGAACTCTGATGAATGCCTTCACCACGCAAGCCTTCATCATACAAGCCTCCACCACACAAGCCTTCACCATACAAGCGTTCCTCATACAAGCATTCATCATACAAGCCTTCATCACACAAGCCTTCATCATACAAGCCTTCATCATACAAGACTTCATCATACAAGCATTCATCACACAAGCCTTCAGGCCTAAAATGAAAATAATTGTGTTTCCTATAACCCGACCAACCCTGTTTTTACCCCCCGACTCAAGTTTTTTTTTATGAAAAATATCGAGATCAACATGACAAAAAAAATTGAGATCATATTTCACAAACAAGTAATTAAGGCTTCAAACTTGCAGCAAGCAACTGTGTTAGCTGTAATATGCAGTAAATCAGGATACCGGACAACATTAGACAGACATTCCAACCTGTACAACCTATCCCAGTAGTAAAAAAAAAAAAAGAAAAGTCGACCTACCGACCTTTAAATCTTCAGCCATGTTATAGGAAACACATATATTTTTTGGGGGGGCCTCATCACACAAGCCTTCACCACACAAGCCTTCATCATGCAAAAGTTCATCATACAAACCTTCACCACATAAGTCTTCATCATACAAGCCTTCAACGTAAAAGTGTTCATCATACAAGCCTTCATCATACAAGTCTTCACCATACAAGCCTTCATGATACAAGACTTCATTATACAAGCCTTCATCATACAAGCGTTCATCATACAAGCATTCATCATACAAGCCTTCATCATAATAGCTTTCATCATACAGTCCAGGTGAAATTTTGAATGCCCACCGTCCACAGAGGTCAGTCTTGGACAGTGGGCAGTCCACCTGAAACTTTAGTGGGAATTAGGAGTGGACATTTACCTGAGATATCAAGCTGTCCACTTACCTGTATATTAATTCTAACTAGCTCTTACAAGAATGTCCACTGTGTCCAATGGACATTTTTAAAGCCCACTCTAAAAATGGCCACTGTGACCAGTGGGCAAATTAAGTTCCACCTGGACTGTACTGTACAAACCTTCATCATACAAGTGTTCATCATACAAGCCTTCATCATACAAGCCTTTATCATACAAGATGAGGGCTGATAATTTATTGAAACAGCGTGTTTTTGTTATGATATTGTTACCAATATCCCTAATAGAAGATTCAAAGGAATGCAATTTAAATTATTATGATGTTGCAAAATATGTTAAGAGTTTAAATCTATAAACAGAAATGCCTGTATCACTTTGATCAAATAATTCTAATATTTGAAACCATGACAATCCACTGAAATGTCTGTAAAACTTATAGCATATACATATATCCATATTTGTAATTTTGTATCAAGATAAAATTACAACTCACCAAGGACTCCAGTCCCCAAAATTGTTGCAATAGTTACAAAATCTGAAATATTAATGCAGGAAATTGATGACTCAATTCATATACAAAAAAAATCAGCAAAACTGATGGATCCTCCAAGAAGCACAGCAATAATGAAGGAAATTAATGACTCAATATATCAGAAATCATTGTATTAATTGATGACGATTTCAAATGTCAATGTATCATATCCGATATCCAAATGAGTCAACTGTAGAATGACAAGCGATCATAGTGTCTTAAACAAAATGAGTAAGCATCACCTTGATTAGTTAAGAAATAAAACTTTTTATTGTGACCTTTACCTTTCAGGAATGTAATGTTAAAATAAATATATAGAACTATTTCATTTTACATGCATCATTTAGCGTCAATTTAGCAGACTTTTAATTAGGTTATTGTTTTAGAGATGTCATACCTTTGCACATTATTTATGCTGGGTGCTTATACCAGCAGGATGGATTTTACTTAAAAGTTTCATATTTTCTATTATCCATTTGAAAAGCGCATGTGTCCGAAAATTTGTGGCATTTGAGTGTAGCTTTATTTATTTATCGGAAACGACTTCCCTTTGGAGGATAAATTACTAAATATTTATTCCTCTGTAAACTAAGTAATAAAGATATTTGCCATTCTGAAATATGAAATTCCCCCAATTTATTGTTTAAAGTATTTTATTAATATTTATATTTGATTGCTGAAAACAGACATTTTTCCCCAATAGGTTGTTATCTTAGTGAAAATCAGTTGCTTTCAGTACATCTGATCCATCTTAACTACTAAAATATATAATTTTTGAATTTTGCTTTGAAATTCAAAAAGGCACATTTTATAACATAATAATTGTTGACATTTCTAAATTACTGTTTGGAGTAAACAGCTGCAGCTATAAACTATAAAATGCCATTGAATAAATGGCAATCAAGTCGAGGTTAATTTCGTAAACATACATTATATTCAGTATGTTATAAAGATTTGCCCTTAAGTTTCAAGTCAAAATTCTACATATTGTATTCTACTTAGTCCTTGATTAATACTGAAAACAGAGATTGTGACTGACTGCATAATTTCTCAAATGAATTGAGAGCTATCCCAAACTAGCTTCAGTATTTCGCCTTTCCTCACACTTGTTTACTATTTGGTCATTCGTTATGTGTGGGGAGGACTTCAGTTCCTTCCCATACGGTCTTGTGGCGCAGGCCGATTGTGATACACAATCACACTATTCTGTATTAAATACGCCCTGGGAATAAATTTCAAAATCTATGTAAATCTAGCTAACAATTTTGTATGAATCTAACTGAAATTATCCATCATAGTTTGATTTTTAAGTGATTGTAATTCAAAGCGGTCTAGCTGAAAACTTACGATTTTATGGAAAATATTGGCAAGCGAAAGTTTTTAAATCTTTGGATAATAACGTCTTTAAAAGATATACTTTGTAGAAAAAATCTAGTATCACTTGATAAAACGTCATTGAATATAAGGAGGATTTATTAATTTCTGGGAGGATTTATAATTTCGTGACGTTGTTTTCTAAATGTCAGACCAAAATTTGGCAAAAAGTGTGATAGTGCATCACAATATCGGCTTGCCAGAGGACCGTATGGGAAGGAACTGAAGCCCTAGCCACACACAACAAATGACAAAATAGTAAACAAGTGTGAGGAAAGGCGAAATACTAAAGCTAGTCCCTAACCTGCTCGGTCACTGTGAGTGTGAGTGTCACTGTCACTTACTGACATAGAAATAGAAGAAATTGTTTTCAATCCAATAAAACTTGAAAGCAATAATATTAACATTTTGCAACATATAACTTACAACATTGTAAATATACCCATGTACTCATAGTCGTATGCTTGTGTTGCACAACATTCTTAATAAAAACCAACAGTATTAAGAATTACACCGTTTCAGTGACTTTATAAACTTGCATCGTCTTTTACTTTCACTTTATATTACATCCACGTCAAAAGATGTATTCTTACGCAAAAGTCAATAATTTCATTCAATATCAAATAAATTATCAAACTAAATAATTTTGTTTTGTATTACATGTTAAAATAAAATTCACATGTGTATCATGAATTGATTTTCCCATTATGACTTATGCACTTCCATCCTATGTATTCTTTTACTTCGCGTGATAAGTAAAAATAGAGCAGATGTTGTTCGGCAGCCGGCGTGTATTGGGGAGCTTGCTCAAAATTTCAGGCAAGATTTAATTTTTAGGAATTTGTCACGCCATATAATCAATTGCATTAGTTAGAGTTATACTTAATAAGGCTAGACAAACTTCTGTCAGGTTTTTCTATTGCTTATTTAATATAACAATCCCAGATTTTTTTCTGGACTATTCTAGACCTAGATTTATTTATCTGTTATCAGCTTATCTCCTAAAAAGATGGCCTTGCAATAGGCTTCATGCTAATGTCATTGTATATATTATAATATACCGAAATAGGAAAGAAAAATTTTCACTAATGAGTAAGCTTGTCGATCTGCAAAAATGAATATATACATTTTGGTATTTTGACATCAAACTTAAAAGGGCACATGTCTTTATAGTATACTGAATATATAGTTAACAAAGAAGATTGTACCATTTTAACAATGTTTTGGCCCCACCTGAAGCATTGAAGGATTTTTTTACATGCTATGACACCTTCTGTGACATGGATTTCCAACATATGTCATCCCCTACAAACCTGCACTTATAAGCTGCGTGCATGGACACACATCCTACCCTGAGGTTGTCCCTGCGGGAAGTGCTTAGATTGGCATATGGAGGCCAGAGGTCGAGGCCAATGCTTAGTATACACTGACTTATATATAAGACCATGCAGTTCTGGAATATGGAAATTGACAGAGTGGGACCGGCACCATAGTACTTTTATTGGGGACCTTGAGGCTGTACAATACAGAGCTGATTGGTTTGTGTTAAACGACTACAGAAGCAGATCGCCAGAATGTGTAACATTTATATTGAATAAGCTCAAGAAGGACACCTTACAGAACGCCATGCTGCTTTTAAAGCTCAGGATAGTGATGTGCTACAGGATCAGGAATTGTCTTGTTGACCTTGACTCATCCCACATCAAATACTGTAGGGTGTCATGACGTCACAAATCAAAAACTGCAGGGTATCATAACGTCATATCAAAAACTGCAGGATATCATGAATACCCTTGCAGTTTTTAAATCAGACAGCCAATGAGATCATGTGTTTATACAAAATACTTTAGAATATTATATCACATCTTAATGATATATCATTTTACATATACTTCATCATATTGCAGTTTTAACTAAAAGATTCATCATGGCTGAAAGTTTGAAAGAAGTTTCTTCCAACAAAATGTTTGGTGGATTTCAGAAAGTGTTTAGTCATGAAAGGTAATACATAAAATCATTTTGTGTTTACTCTTTGATCTGGTTTAAAAATGTAAAAAATTGTAAAATCATTTTGTTTTTACTATTTGATCAATCTGATTAAAACCATATCTTTATTCCACTTCTCTATTTGTCTCATTGCGGATAAAGATCTGGCAAAACTCTGTAAGGGGTCATGTTCTGGTGAACTCTGATGACATTTCAGTCACTGAAACCGTTATTTCCCATAGCCAATCAATGACTCGGCTAGGCACGTGATAGTGACGTAATATGTACATGTAACATGTCAGACACTACCTCGTGGGTCACGCACGCTGTGGATGTAAATTTTATTCCTAGCAATTTGTAGCCGATCTATTGATTGGCTGTAAATCAGAGTTCACCAGAACATGACCCCTTACGGAGTTTCGCCAGATCTTTATCTGCAATTGGACAAATAGAGAAGCAGAATAAAGATATGGTTTTTATCAGATTGACTATTTAATCTGGTTTAAAAATGTAAAAAAAATTTTAAATGGAAATATATAGCATTTTTCTTGAACTAAAGGTACATGTATTACAGAGCATCAGGTAAGGCTGAGGTATTATGATAGTACAGTGTGTTTGACTGGTGACACAGTTTTAGTATAATGCGTTTGACTGGTGACAGTGTTTCTTACCAGTAATTATTTCCTATGTCAGAGGTCTTTAACCACAATTTTGTATGGATAATGAATTCATCATGCCTATCTAATGGACATGTATTAAAAACATGTATATCGACTATATATATGTATAGATAATGAATTCATTATCCCTATCCAATGGACATGTTAATATGTATATTGACTAAGTACGGACAATGAATTCTTGGTGCCTCTTCTATGGACATGTCAATACGCATACCCCTACATATAAATTCATTGTGCCTATCCAGTGGACATGTAAATATGTATACTGACTACATATAGATAATGAATTCATATGCCTCTCCTATAGATCTATTGGGTCTTTTCATTATACAGACTTGTTTTCCATATGAGCAAGTATATGACATCAAATCATTGTGACGTTAACCAGTTCTATGGAAACTGTTATTGAATACGCAAGATCATGATTACTGATTGACCGTTTTGACTCGTGCTTTTATACACGCCATTTTTTAGCTCTACTGGTCTCGACCAGTCGAGCTCATGCGATGGTCCTTCGTCCGTTGTCCGGACGTCCGTCCGTAAACAATTTTTTGTTCCCTCTTCTCCTCTGAAGGTATATACCCCAGAGAACTTATTATGGGTTCTTCTTGTTGGGTAGGTGGTCTAGTTGTGCATGTGCAATTTTGGTCCAGTTCCGACCCCTTGGGGGCCCACAAAAGGGCGTGGTCCCAAAATCTTGTTCCCTTTTCTTCTCTGATTGTATATATCCCAGAGACCTAATTATGGTCTCATCATGTTTTGTAGCTGGTCTAGTTGTGCATGTGCAATTTTGGTCCGGTCCGGACCCCCTGGGGCCCCTACAAAAGGGGCGTGGTCCCAAAATCTTGTTCCCTTTTCATTTCTGAAGGTATATATCATAGAGACCTAATTATGGTCTCATTTTGTTATATAGGTGGTCTAGTTGTGCATGTGCAATTTTGGTACGGTCCGGACCCCCTGGGCTCCCAGAAAGGGGCGTGGTCCCAAAATCTTGTTCCCTCTTCTATTCTTAAGGTATATGTCCCAGAGACCTAATTATGGTCTTATCATGTTTGGTATGTGATCTAGTTGTGCATTTATTATTTTGGCCTGGTCCGCCCCCCCCCCCCCCCCGGGGTCCCACAAAAGGGCGTGGTCCCAAATTCTTGTTCCCTCTTCTATCCTTAAGGTATATGTCCCAGAGACCTAATTGGTCTCATTTTGTTGGATAGGTGGTCTAGTTGTGCATGTGCAATTTTGGTCTAGTCCGGACCCCCTGGGACCCCACAAAGGGGCGTGGTCACAAAATCTTGTTCCCTCTTCTTTTCTGAAGGTATATGTCCCAGAGACCTAATTATGGTCTCATCATGTTTGGTATGTGATGTAGTTGTGCATGTATAATTTTGGTCTGGTCCGGACCCCCTGGGGTTCCAAAAAGGGGCGTGGTCCCAAAATCTTGTTCCCTCATTTTCTCTTAAGGTATATATCCTACAGACCTAATTATGGTCTCATTTTGTTGGATAGGTGGTGTAGTTGTGCATGTGCAATTTTGGTCCGGTCCAGACCCCCTGGGACCCCACAAAGGGGCGTGGTCCCAAAATCTTGTTCCCTCTTCTTTTCTTAAGGTATATGTCCCAGAGACCTAATTATGGTCTAATCATGTTTGGTATGTGATCTAGTTGTGCATGTATAATTTTGGTCCAGTCCGGACCCCCTTGGGTCCCACAAAGGGGTGTGGTCCCAAAATCTTGTTCCCTCTTTTTCTTTGAAAGTATATAGCCTAGAGACCTAATTATGGTCTCCTTTTGTTGGATAGGTGGTGTAATTGTGCATGTGCAATTTTGGATCAGTTCGGACCCCCTGGGGCCCCACAAAGGGGCGTGGTCCCAAAATCTTGTTCCCACTTCTTCTCTTATTGTATTTGGTCCCTGGGGTCCCACAAACGGGTCCCAAAATCTTGTTCCCTCTTTTTCTCTGAAGGTATATATCCTAGAGACCTAATTATGGTCTCATTTTGTTGGATAGGTGGTGTAGTTGTGCATGTGCAATTTTGGACCAGTTTGGACCTCCTTAGGCCCCACAGGGGGCGTGGTCCCAAAATCTTGTTCCCTCTTCTTTTCTGAAGGTATATGTCCCAGAGACCTAATTATAGTCTCATCATGATTGATATGTGATGTAGTTGTGCATGTATAAGTTTGGTCCAGTCCGGACCCCCTTGGGTCCCACAAAGGGGTGTGGTCCCAAAATCTTGTTCCCTCTTTTTCTTTGAAAGTATATAGCCTAGAGACCTAATTATGGTCTCCTTTTGTTGGATAGGTGGTGTAATTGTGCATGTGCAATTTTGGATCAGTTCGGACCCCCAGGGGCCCCACAAAGGGGCGTGGTCCCAAAATCTTGTTCCCACTTCTTCTCTTATTGTATATGTCTGTGAGACTTAATTATGATCTCATCATGTTTGGTAGGTGGTCTAGTTGTGCATGTGCAATACAAAACATACATGTGTGGTCCAAATATATTTTTACCCCTTCTTCTCTGAAGGTAAATTGTTGTTTGAGTAGAGGATAACAGTAGAGCTCCAGTCTCGACAGAGACTTCTGGTTTTGTTTCCCAGTGGGGCAGAAAATCTGTCCAAGATTAAAACAGATTTGGTAGATGACTAAAATACAAAACATGAATGGAATAAGTATTTGTGATCTTGCGTATTACTGGAAATGATAATAAAATTGTATGATGTCACAATGGCTTGAGGTCAGATACCTGCTCATATGGGAAATAACTCTGTATGATGAAAAGATCCAATTAATACAAATATTGATTATGCATGGATATTGAATTCTTCATGCCTCTGTTAAGGACCTCATAAAAGGTGCAATCTTAAAACTTTTATTGAATTCCTCATTAAACATGACCACAGAGGGCCAAGCTGGATGGCAGAGTGAGAGCAGATTAGGCCAAGCTGCATAGAAAAGCAATTCCTTGTTGAACAAAGTTCAATATTTCAAGTTTACTCAGTAATTATGAAGTTTGTCAACTGTCACATGGAAATAAGAATATATTTGATGATCAGCTATGAATAACAGACTAGAAAAAATGTTTAATAAATTAGAAGTTCTGTTTGATGTGATTCTTTTGTTTATATTTTTCTGCTCCAGGTGCTGTTCTATTTCTTTTCTGTTTAATAAAATTAGGTCAAATGCACTATATTTATTCCAGTTCTGAGGTGAAGTGCATTATGAAATTTGGAATTTATCTTCCTCCAAAAGCAGAGAGTGAGAAAGTTCCAGTTGTTTATTGGTTATCTGGTATGTAAGTAAAATAGAGGATGATTAATTTTTAAACACTCTTTCATTTTCATTGAGAATAGAAAAGCTTACATATAGTTTTCATATCACAAGAAATAAAGCTTTAATCTGGACATGATTTATGTATCAATTAGAAAATAAGAGTTCTCTTTTTTAATTGTATTGAATTCAATTTATTACCGATATACCATATACCGATAGTTGCTATCATGTCAGTGTGTCTGTCTGTCTGTCCATCCATCCATCTGAGCTCACATCTCCTATACCTTTCATCAGAATTTGATCATACTTCACCAGAATGTTATTTGGGTTAAGGGCTTTGGAACAAAGGTCAATCAAGGTCATTTCTGAAAGGTCAAGAACACTTATTAACTATGACTTGAAATATCATGAAGTATCTATATCTCCTACAACTTTCATCAGAATTTGATCATACTTCACCAAAATGTTATGTAGGTCAAGAGCTTTTGGACCAAGGTCACTCAAGGTCATTTCTGAAAGGTGAATGTCACTTACTAACTATGACTTAAAATACCATGAAGCACTTATATCCTACACCTTTCATCGAAATTTGATCATACTTCTCGAAAATGTTATTTAGGTTGGTTGATTGGTAGTGTTGTACATCGGAAGTGATTTAAGAATTGATAATCGGAAAATAATCGGAAAAGGTAAACCGATCGATTATCGATTTAAATCGGAAATCTATATTCTTTGAAATTTGAGTTTGAGTAATAATAGATCACATAGCAAATCTGATTTTTATTTGGCCGATTTGGCGTATCATTGGTTTTTGTCACCATCTTGCATTCGGACATCCTCGGGCTTTTCCTGAGTAACGTAACAACCGTCGACTCGTAGTCATTCGTAGCCATTATTAAAAAAAAAATTTCTGGACACTTGCACATGTACCAGACAATTAAGTCCGTGCTTGGCTTGTAATGAAGACGGTAAAAGACTTTCACAATGAGACTTTTTCACAAACGCTTAAACGATCCAGATTCATGATTTGTTATGAGGTATACTCCTCGGGATTTATCTTCAATTTCTCAGTAAAATCTTAGTTTTTAATCTTTTGTTTTACAATGAATATTATCTTAAATGAGAAAATAATGAACTATATATATTCTATGTATACTTCTTCATTGAATTCAAATGTGGATTTCAAAATATTTATTACTTTATCTGTAAAAAATTACTGAAAAATTGCATTATGGCCTAGGAGAAAACCAAAGTCATACCCCCTCATGCATTCGGAATCTCTCCAACCTTTACTCATAAAAGAATGCTGTAATATGTAAAACTCAAAACGGATATGTACAGTGAAATAGTCCCATTCGACTGACCAAAATTGAACACTAATCCCGAACTATTGAAGCGTTATTTACTTTCCTTGACATAGATGTGTACCGGATTACATTTTAGGCCCACATGTCTGATATTACTGAGTGCTATGGCGGAAACCGATTGATGCATGGAATCAATGTAAGTCATTCCGCTAAGTGACATCCGAGTCTTTTTACGTAGGTACGAGTGAAGGGAGAGATCTTTATACGTCGGCACGAGTAAAATTGCGAGATTGTTCCGAATGGTCACCTTGTGCTTAATAGACAATTTGTGCGAAATAATTTGTGAAACAATTCATGTGCAGTTTAATTCGTTCTGAACAATCTTTTTTTTCTCTCTCTCAGCGACAATCGATTGTAAAGAATTGGAATTGATAATCGACAATCGATTATCGACGACAATTAGTTCATCACTATTGATTCGTGTTTTACGTTTTACGTTGTATCGCGACATGGAAGCAGGAGGTTACCAACCTCTTAAACATAGTGGTGCAACCCAGGAATCGAACCCGGGTCGTCGGCGCCATAAGCCAAGCGCTTAACCACTTCACCAGGCCTGCCCCTGTTATTTAGGTTAAGGGCTTTTGAACAAAGGTCACTCAAGGCCATTTCTGAAAGGTAAAATTCATTTCCTTCATCACTTGGTTTTGGAGCATCCATCAGTTTCACTGATTTTCTATATGCCCGTACTAAGACGTAGACGTATTATGTTATGGCGTTGTCTGTCGGGCGTCCGGGATAAGCTTGTCCGGACCATAACTTCTTCCCCTGTGCATGAATTTCAAAAATATTTCACAGAATTGTTACTTAGGACTCAAGGGTGTGTCATGATCTTGACTAAAGGTCCTAGGTCAAAGGTCAAGGTCACAACATGCAAAGTCAGTAAAACCTTGTCCGGGCCATAACTTCTTCCCCTGTACATGGATTTTAATAATATTTTACTGAATTGTTACTTAGGACCCAAGGGTGTGTCATGATGTTGACCTAAGGTCATAGGTCAAAGGTCAAGGTCGCAACATGCAAAGTGAGTAAAATCTTGTCCAGGCCATAACTTCTTCCCCTGTGCATATATTTCAATAATATTTCACAGAACTTACTTAGGACACAAGGGTGTGTCATGACGTTAACCCAAGGTGATAGCTCAAAGGTCAAGGTCACAACATGCAAAGTGAGTAAAACTTTGTCGGGACTATTACTTCTTCCCCTGTGCATGGATTTCAATAATATTTCACAGAATTATTACTTAAGGCCCAAGGATGTGTAAAGACCTTGACCAAAGGTCATAGGTTAAAGGTCAAGGTCACAACATGCAAAGTGAATAAGGCCATTACTTCTTGCCCTGTTTCAATAATATTTCACAGAATTGTTACTTAGGACGTAAAGGTCAAAGGTCAAGGTCACAACATGCAAAGTGAGTAAAACCTTGTCCAGGCCATTACTTCTTGCCCTGTGCCTGGATTTCAATAATATTTCACAGAATTCTTACTTCGGACCCAAAGGTTTTTCATGACCTTGGCCCAAGGATATAGCTCAAAGGTCAAGGTCATAACATGCAAAATGAGTAAGAACTTGTTCCGGCCATAACTTCTTCCCCTGTGCATGGATTACAATAATATTTCACAGAATTGTTACACTTGACCCAAGGTCAAAGGTCAAGGTCACAACATGCAAAGTCATTAAAACCTTGTTCGGGACAATTTCTTCCCCTGTGCATAGATTGCAATAATATTTCACAGAATTATTACGTAGCATCCAAGGGTGTGTTATGACCTTGACCGTCAAAGGTCAATGTCATAACATGCAAAGTAAATAAAAACTTGTTCAGGCCATAACCTCTCCCCTGTGCATTGATTTCGATAATATTTCACAGAATTGTTACTTAGGACCCAAGGATGTGTCATGACCTTGACCCAAGGTCATAGGTCAAAGGTCAAGGTCACATCATGCAAAGTGAATAAAACTTTGTTACAGAGTTATGGGACTTGGATCCCTCTTTTTGGATTTCAATATTTCATAAAAGTATTACCAAAGAGACCCATGTTTAGGGGTATAAAACCATATGTTTACATTGATCCCGTCCAAAGTAAGCGACAGGCGCATTATGCCACGCTAGGCGTTGCTCTTGTTGTATATGAATTGAGTCATCAATTTCCTGTATTATAAGTATAACTGCCATTTGGGGAGCATCCATCAGTTTTACTGATACTCTTATGTATTTAAAAGTCTTTGTTAACATTTATATAATATCATATAAAATTCATGATATTTTCATGAGGCTTATTATACCCCACACTGCCTTTCTACCAGGAAACTTTTCTGGACAGTTCTAGTTTGTTGCTTGCAGGGGGAATTTGGTCCTGCTTTGCAGACAGTTCTAGTTTGTGGCTTGTACAGGGAATTGGTTCTCATTTACAGACAGTTCTAGTTTTAGGCTTGTAGGGGATATTGGTTCTTCTTTGCAGACATTCTAGTTTGCTGGTTACATGGGGTTTTGGTCCTACTTTGCAGACAGTTCCTGCTTTACAGACAGTTCTAGTTTGTGGCTTGCAAAGTGTATTGGTCCTTCTTTGCACACAGTTCCTACTTTGCAGACAGTTCTAGTTTGCTGCTAGTAGGAGATATTGGTCCTCATTTGCAAACAGTTCTAGTTTGTGGTTTACAGGGGGTATTGATCCTGCTTTGTTGACAGTTCTAGTTTGTGGCTTGTAGGGGCGTTGTTCCTGCTTTGCAGAGAGTTATCGTTTGTAGGGACTATTGGTCCTGCTTTGCAGAGAGTTCTAATTTGAAGCTTGCAGGGAGTATGATCCTACTTTTCAGACAGTTCTAGTTTGTGGCTAGCCTTGAGTACTGGTCCTGCTTTGCAAACAGTTCTAGTTTGTGGCTTGCAGGGAGTTTTGATCCTGCTTTGCAGACAGTTCTTGTTTGCTACCTGCAGGAAGTATTGGTCCTCTTTTGCACACAGTTCTAGTTTGTGGCTTGCAAGGGTGTTTGTCCTGCTTTGCAGATACTTCTAGATTGCTGTTTGCAAGGGGACCTGGTATTCATCGTGCTTTGCAGACAATTCTAGTTTGTTGCTTGCAGGGGTATTTGCAGAAACTTTTAGATTGCTGCTTGCAAGGGGGTATTCATCGTGCTTTGCAGACAATTCTAGTGTTTGCCTTGCAGAGATATTTGTCTTGCTTTGTAGACAGTTCTAGATTGCTGCTTGCAGGAGGGTATTCATCGTGCTTTCCAGACAATTCTAGTTTGCTGCTTGCAGGTGTATTTTTTCCTGCTTTGCAGACAGTTCTAGATTGCTGCTTGCAGTGGGATATTCATCGTGCTTTGCAGACAATTCTAGTCAGCTGCTTGTAGGGGTATTTGGTCCTGATTTGCAGACAGTTCTAGTTTGCTGCTTGCAGGGGTGCCCGGTATTTGGTCCTATTTTGCAGACGGTTCTAGTTAGCTGCTTCTACGGGTATTTGGTCCTATTTTGCAGACGGTTCTAGTTTGCTGCTTGTAGGGGTATTTGGTCCTATTTTGCAGACAGTTCTAGTTTGCTGCTTGCAGGGGTATTTCGTCCTATTTTGCAAACGGTTCTAGTTTGCTGCTTGCAGGGGTATTTGGTCCTATTTTGCAGACAGTTCTAGTTTGCTGCTTGCAGGGGTATTTGGTACTATTTTGCAGACAGTACTAGATTGGATTGTATTCACTGTTAAATGATGTTCATAAACTTACAATCCAAGATAACAAAACATTTCAGTAAAAAGAACTAACATAAAGTTATGGTAGAAATGTCAGCAAACAAATAAAATATACCAAATCAACCATTCAAAATCTTGTTAAATTTAAGAACCCTTTTTAGCTCACCTGAGCGTAGCTCAAGTGAGCTATTGTCATAGTGCAGCGTCCGTCCGTCGTTAACTTTTCTACATTTTCGACTTCTCCTCCAGAACCGCTGCACAGAATTTCACCAAACTCCATAGGAAGTAAGTACTCAAGGTCCTCTACAAAGTTTGTGTTTTTTATGCCGATCCGTGATCCAAGATGGCCGCCATTGCCTCTGATTGGTTGACACATTTTCGACTTCTCCTCCAGAACTGCTGCACAGAATTTCACCAAACTCCATAGGAAGTAAGTACTCAAGGTCCTCTACAAAGTTTGTGTTTTTTATGCCGATCCGTGATCCAAGATGGCCGCCATTGGCTCTGATTGGTTGACACATTTTCGACTTCTCCTCCAGAACTGCTGCACAGAATTTCACCAAACTTCATAGGAAGTAAGTACTCAAGGTCCTCTACCAAGTTTTTGGTTTTTTTGCCGATCCGTAATCCAAGATGGCCGCCATTGACTCTGATTGGTTGACACATTTTCGACTTCTCCTCCAGAAAAGCTGCACAGAATTTCACCAAACTTCATAGGAAGTTGGTACTCAAGGTCCTCTACCAAGTTTGTGTTTTTTATGCTAGTCCGTGATCCAAGATGGCCGCCATTGGCTCTGATTGGTTGAAACATTTTCAACTTCTCCTCCAGAACCGCTGCACAGAATTTCACCAAACTTCATAAGAAGTAAGTACTCAAGGTCCTCTACCAAGTTTGTGTTTTTTATGCCTATCCGTGATCCAAGATGGCCGCCATTGGCTCTGATTGGTTGACACATTTTCGACTTCTCCTCCAGAAAAGCTGCACAGAATTTCACCAAACTTCATAGGAAGTTGGTACTCAAGGTCCTCTACCAAGTTTGTGTTTTTTATGCCAGTCCGTGATCCAAGATGGCCGCCATTGGCTCTGATTGGTTGAAACATTTTCAACTTCTTCTCCAGATTGGCTGCACAGAATTTCATCAAACCTCATAGGAAGTAAGTACTCAAGGTCCTCTACCAAGTTTGTGTTCAGGATCCAGATTCCCTCAGGGGTGGATCCAGGGCGGGACCAAAAGTGCCCAAAAGGGTACCCCTCTTCAAACATCTTCTTCTCCAGAACCAGTACATAAATGGGGAAACTAATTGCATTTCAACAATCTATAAAGATGGGTTATTAAAAATTATGTTCGGGGTTAAGATCCGTCAAATAGAAATTTACGCTTTTTTGACGTGTTTCTGGACTTAGTCATTTCAATGAAGAAAAGTGTCATGTTTTTCAGTTAATTGATATTGATGATTTCTTAATGACTATTTTGATCACAATTGTGGTAAGAAATATTATTGTGAAAGAATTTTGTCGTTATCTCAATTTTTGGATTTTTTATGAATTTTTTAAGACTTCGAGAAAAAAAAGGGGGGGGGGGGGGGTTGGCCATTTTTCACATTTTCAACTTTTTCTATAAAACCACATGAAAGATTTTAATGAAACATGGAATACATGAAGTACTAAAAGTCCTCTATCAATTTGGTAAATTTCATCCAAATTGGTTAACAGCTAATGCCACCATGTCTAAAAAGTAGGTCTCACAATGGTACATATACCACTTGGTAATTGAAATATGGAGAGTAGCGGTTCAAATCCAGCTGTGGTAAAAAAAAAATTTTTTTTTTTACACATCTAAATAAGTTTTTAGATGTTTCTCAACACTCAACATATGAAATTAGGAATTTTACGTTTAAGACTTCCAAAAAAAAGGGGGGGAGGAGGCCATTTTTCACATTTTCAACTTTTTCTACAAAACTGTTTGAAGGATTTTAATAAATCTTGGTAGAAATAAGTCACTTATGATCCTCTTCAAATTCTGGTGTTTTCGTCCAGACCTCTTCACAGGTGGCGCCACCATAGTCAAAAGTAGGTCACAAAAGAGTTCCCTCCTTTAACAATATTCTTTTTCATACGGGCTGTATACAGAGACAAACAGAATGCATAGAAATGATCTAGAGGGATGAGTGAAGACATATTGTCATTTTGGTTCCCTTCCAAAATCAAATTTTAGAATTTTTTTTGACATTTCTTTGGACTTGGTGATTCAATGCAGAAAAAAAGTGTCATATTTCCTAGTTGATTGATAATGATGATTTCTTATGGACTATTGTGATCATAATTATGGTAAGGATTGTTACTTTGAAAGAATTTTGTCAATATCTCAATTTTTGGATTTTCTATGAATTTTTTAAGACTTCCAAATGAGGGTGTATAGGAACAATTCAATCACATTTTTCACTTCTGCTGTTATACCGCATGAAAGATTTTAATGAAACATGGAATACATGAAGTACTAAAGGTCCTCTATCAATATGGTAAATTTCATCCAAATTGGTTAACAGATTATGTCACCATGTCTAAAAAGCAGTTCTCACAATGGTACATATACCACTTGGTAATTGAAATATGGAGAGTAGTTCAAATCCAGCTGTGGTCAAAAAATTTTTTTTCATTTCTTTACACATCTAAATAAGTTTTTAGATGTTTCTCAACACTCAACATATGAAATTAGGCAATTTTAAGTTAGATCTGGACAATATTTGAAACAATTGTTGTTCATGACCCAGACTTGAAATCAGTCAACAAAAGGCCCCACCTAAAGAAAATGACTAACTTGTTGCCCTGAATCACATCTTGAAGAGACAAAGGAAATGCTTAATATCAAAATCACCTGAATGGATGTGCAAAAAAGTGTTGTTTTTTATTCTAGCCTGAAATGAAATTTGACATATTTTCAACATTTGTGTTGACTTAGTCACATTAATGCAAAAATAAATGAATTCTTCCTTCATGCATGACTGATCATCTAGGTACTCAGGTGAGCAATATAGGCCCACTTGGGCCTCTTGTTTATTGTGAATGGGAGTTAAGTTTGTTGTTTAGATATTTAATCATCTGTTTTATAGCTCATTCAGTAGCCAAGAGGTGCCAGGTTCAAGTGCCATTGGTGGCTTTTTAGTATTCTGTCTTTTGGAAGAAACAGTGACATTCAAGGTCCATTGTCGTAGTAGCGACTGGTTGATTAAAGATCCTTTACTACTTTTGATGGATCCATTGCATGGGCCCAATTTCTTTGCAATTCCTCAGACAAATTACCGTCACTGTATAAGTATAATAAGAAAAAAAACAACCATACTTTTTATAACTATTTTATACAATAGGGACAAGCTTTGGGTAATGGTTAAATGTATTTGCTTGTAGTGCAGATGATCTTGGTTTGATTACCAGATTGAACCACTAATATCAAGAGATTGGTTACCTTTTGTTTGCACAATACCAGGTATAACTGAAAAATTATTGAAAGCAATGTAAAACAATCGTCTTTCAAATCCACTTTGTAAAATGAATCAGAATATAATAATAAACAAAGAATTAAGCTTCCAGATTGTTAGTTTCTCTTTCCATGAAAAACTTTAATAACTGGAAAATAGATATTTGTTTACCCTTTACCAATGCTGATTTGGATGGGAGATATATAGGAATCACCCTCTCTGTCTGTCTGTTTGTCCATTCAAGAAATTTTAAATATGATGTCATCACTGTCATTAAACCGGCACTCAGTATATCGGCATATTATGCTGACATTTGCCAGTAACACACATACATGCTCTTACTTCTGCACTTTATAACAGCATACTTGTCCTCCTGCACCATCAGCTTTTATTGGGAATAAATGTACCATTTCACAACTTCTTAAATTCATTATACTGGCAGACTACCTGGACTACAGATCTATACAGATAACCATCAGCAAGGAAATTTCACTGTTGACCGCACCAAATCGTACTTACTGAGCACAGTTTTGCCATAATGATTAAGCCTGTTATTTGCTTTATTGATATACGTATGCCTGTTTCTGTGGTTTAATAAAGAACTAATTTAAAAGGGAAAATATTAAGGCGCTGATTATCCAATAATTACAATATATATATATATGATATGATCAGTTTATAAATACATTTTTCTTTACCTTCAGTTATTGCAATTTCACATATTAGATATACAGCTACATGTACATAATGTTTTTCGGGAATGACTGTATTATAGGGGTATCCCAATTACGTTTTTGTTAGTTGAAATATTTTAATTTATTTATTATTTCAAATTGAGTCAAGCACACTTTTGGATTGTAAAATCTTCTTAGTTATGGCAGAACCACTTAAGAAAAAGAGACAAACTCAATATTACAGAGAAACGTGAAGTGGTTGAATACAAATTAAAGAACTGATTCCGAAATCAAATTGCCAGTCATTTTGTTAAACTGTGGGATAAAACTATATATGTATTAATGCAGAATACGGAAGTGATAGCAGCAATTTGTTACAATGGCATATTCAATATAACTGCAAGATTCCAAGAAACAGACATGGACATTGTAACAAGAGTTGACTGTATATAGTACCAGTATATGAATTTATTGATTGTGTTTTTATTTCAGGTTTGACATGTACAGAACAGAATTTTGTAACAAAAGCTGGAGCGCAAAGAGTAGCTGCTGAGCTTGGATTTATTATAGTGGCTCCAGATACTAGTCCAAGTATGTAATATTACTGATCAGCTTTATCCCAGAAGTCAGTCTGATAGTGTCAAGGTCCAGGTTATATTATAGTGGCTCCAGATACTAGTCCAAGTATGTAATATTAATGATCAGCTTTATCCCAGCAGTCAGTCTGATAGTGTCAAGGTCCAGGTTATATTATAATGGCCCAGATACTAGTCCAAGTATGTAATATTACTGATCAGCTTTATCCCAGCAGTCAGTCTGATAGTGTCAAGGTCCAGGTTATATTATAATGGCCCAGATACAAGTCCAAGTATGTAATATTACTGATCAGCTTTATCCCAGCAGTCAGTCTGATAGTGTCAAGGTCCAGGTTATAGTATAGTGGCCCAGATACTAGTCCAAGTATGTAATATTACTGATCAGCTTTATCCCAGCAGTCAGTCTGATAGTGTCAAGGTCCAGGTTATATTATAGTGGCCCAGATACTAGTCCAAGTATGTAATATTACTGATCAGCTTTATCCCAGCAGTCAGTCTGATAGTGTCAAGGTCCAGGTTATATTATAGTGGCTCCAGATACTAGTCCAAGTATGTAATATTAATGATCAGCTTTATCCCAGCAGTCAGTCTGATAGTGTCAAGGTCCAGGTTATATTATAATGGCCCAGATACTAGTCCAAGTATGCAATATTACTGATCAGCTTTATCCCAGCAGTCAGTCTGATAGTGTCAAGGTCCAGGTTATATTATAATGGCCCAGATACAAGTCCAAGTATGTAATATTACTGATCAGCTTTATCCCAGCAGTCAGTCTGATAGTGTCAAGGTCCAGGTTATAGTATAGTGGCCCAGATACTAGTCCAAGTATGTAATATTACTGATCAGCTTTATCCCAGCAGTCAGTCTGATAGTGTCAAGGTCCAGGTTATATTATAGTGGCCCAGATACTAGTCCAAGTATGCAATATTACTGATCAGCTTTATCCCAGCAGTCAGTCTGATAGTATCAAAGTCCAGGTTATAGTATAGTGGCCCAGATACTAGTCCAAGTATGCAATATTACTGATCAGCTTTATCCCAGCAGTCAGTCTGATAGTGTCAATGTCCAGGTTATAGTATAGTGGCCCAGATACTAGTCCAAGTATGTAATATTACTGATCAGCTTTATCCCAGCAGTCAGTCTGATAGTGTCAAGGTCCAGGTTATAGTATAGTGGCCCAGATACTAGTCCAAGTATGTAATATTAATGATCAGGTTATAGTATAGTGGCCCAGATACTAGTCCAAGTATGCAATATTACTGATCAGCTTTATCCCAGAAGTCAGTCTGATAGTGTCAAGGTCCAGGTTATAGTATAGTGGCCCAGATACTAGTCCAAGTATGTAATATTACCGATCAGCTTTATCCCAGCAGTCAGTCTGATAGTGTCAAGGTCCAGGTTATATTATAGTGGCCCAGATACTAGTCCAAGTATGCAATATTACTGATCAGCTTTATCCCAGCAGTCAGTCTGATAGTATCAAAGTCCAGGTTATAGTATAGTGGCCCAGATACTAGTACAAGTATGCAATATTACTGATCAGCTTTATCCCAGCAGTCAGTCTGATAGTGTCAAGGTCCAGGTTATAGTATAGTGGCCCAGATACTAGTCCAAGTATGTAATATTAATGATCAGCTTTATCCCAGCAGTCAGTCTGATAGTGTCAAGGTCCAGGTTATAGTATAGTGGCCCAGATACTAGTCCAAGTATGTAATATTACTGATCAGCTTTATCCCAACAGTCAGTCTGATAGTGTCAAGGTCCAGGTTATATTATAGTGGCCCAGATACTAGTCCAAGTATGCAATATTACTGATCAGCTTTATCCCAGCAGTCAGTCTGATAGTATCAAAGTCCAGGTTATAGTATAGTGGCCCAGATACTAGTCCAAGTATGCAATATTACTGATCAGCTTTATCCCAGCAGTCAGTCTGATAGTGTCAATGTCCAGGTTATAGTATAGTGGCCCAGATACTAGTCCAAGTATGTAATATTACTGATCAGCTTTATCCCAGCAGTCAGTCTGATAGTGTCAAGGTCCAGGTTATATTATAGTGGCCCAGATACTAGTCCAAGTATGTAATATTACTGATCAGCTATATACCAGAAGTCAGTCTGATAGTGTCAAGGTCCAGGATATATTACTACAGATATATGCCAAGCATGGACATATACTTATATTGCATATACATTTACATAGTACACATACACATTATTCCTTTTATATGAATTCAAATATCCATATCTAAAAATAATTGAACTACCTTGTAATCATGATGCCAGAACAGTTATGTATTTTATTTGTAGTGGTATACACATATAGTTTAGAATAGATTTGGTCAGGTAACAGAAGGATACATGTAACTGTTGTAATTTATTTAGCTCACCTCGACTAAGTGGAGCAAAGAGATAGAAAAGTGATTTTTAAGGAATAATACCTCATGCAAGGAGTTGTTACATTTTTTTACTGATTTTACATAGATATAAACATGTCTCGGTTTAGTACATGTTATTCAAATGTTCAGAACTAATCAGTCCTTTCATTTTAATTACATTTCTGAAGAACAACATTGTACAACATATTGATTGTTTTGATGGAACTGAGTAGATCTTTGTGAATCATTATTGAAAAGCTTTTACATCTGAGTCTGATCAATATTTCTTATAATTTGTTCACATTATAAGTGTAGATGGTAAAGTTATTTGTGGAGCAATTTTATGTTTCAGGAGGGTGTAATATTGAGGGAGAAGATGACACTTACGACTTTGGGTCTGGTGCTGGATTTTATGTGAATGCCACAACAGATAAATGGAAGACAAATTATAGAATGTACTCCTATGTCACCTCAGAGGTAAATAAAGTGTATACATACTCAGTATTAACTACTGTCACCTCAGAGGTAAATTAAGAGTATACATACTCTGTATTAACTACTGTCACCTCAGAGGTAAATTAAGTGTATACATGCTCTATTTTAACTACTGTCACCTCAGAGGTAAATTAAGTGTATACATATTCTGTATTAACTACTGTCATGTCAGAGGTAAATAAAGTGTATACATACTCAGTATTAACTACTGTCACCTCAGAGGTAAATTAAGTGTATAATTACATACTCTGTATTAACTACTGTCACCTCAGAGGTAAATTAAGTGTATACATACTCTATATTAACTACTGTCATCTCAGAGGTAAATTGAGTGTATACATACTTTGCATTAACTACTGTCTCCTCAGAGGTAAATTAAATGTATACATACTCTGTATTAACTACTGTCACCTCAGAGGTAAATTAAGTGTATACATACTCTGTATTAACTACTGTCACCTCAGAGGTAAATTAAGTGTATACATACTCTGTATTAACTACTGTCACCACAGAGGTAAATTAAGTGTATACATACTCTATTTTAATTACTGTCACCTCAGAGGTAAATTAAGTGTATACATACTCTGTATTAACTACTGTCACCTCAGAGGTAAATTAAGTGTATACATACTCTGTACTAACTATTGTCACCTCAGAGGTAAATTAAGTGTATACATACTCTGTACAAACTATTGTCACCTCAGAGATAAATTAAGTGTATACATACTCTGTATTAACTACTGTCACCTCAGAGGTAAATTAATTGTATACATACTCTGTATTAACTACTGTCACCTCAGAAGTAAATTAAGTGTATACATACTCTGTATTAACTACTGTCACCTCAGAGGTAAATTAATTGTATACATACTCTGTATTAACTACTGTCACCTCAGAGGTAAATTAAGTGTATACATACTCTGTATTAAGTACTGTCATTGCAGAGGTAAATTAATTGTATACATACTCAGTATTAACTACTGTCACCTCAGAGGTAAATTAAGTGTATACATACTCTGTATTAAGTACTGTCATCTCAGAGGTAAATTAAGTGTATACATACTCTGTATTAACTACTGTCACCTCAGAGGTAAATTAAGTGTATACATACTCTGTATTAACTACTGTCACCTCAGAGGTAAATTAAGTGTATACATACACTGTATTAACTACTGTCACTTCAGAGGTAAATTAAGTGTATACATACTCTGTATTAACTACTGTCACCTCAGAGGTAAATTAAGTGTATACATACTCAATATTAACTACTGTCACCTCAGAGGTAAATTAAGTGTATACATACTCTGTATTAACTACTGTCACCTCAGAGGTAAATTAAGTGTATATATACTCTGTATTAACTACTGTCACCTCAGAGGTAAATTACGTGTATAGATACACAGTGTTTTCCACAGAAAATGAAGTATCAGACTAAGGTTTTAAGTAGTCAGTGACAATTTAGCATGCAATTATATTGCTTAATGAGATGGCATAGCCCTTCTACTGACAGGGTTCTAGGGTGGCAGTTCGAGGAGGGGGGGCACCCCCAGAATTTTTTTTTTTAATTTCATGCCTTTTTGTGTAATTTAAAACATTTTGGCATACATTTTTTGACAGTTAACTGAGTGTATACATACTATGTAAAAACCACTCATAGCTCATAAAGCAAAACACTGAGCACTCAGTAAAAACCACTTTGTGACCTCTGTGGTGAATTGAGAATACACAAACTGTGTACAAGTATTATCTACTGTCTTCTCAGAGATGACAGTGAGTTGAGTGCATATATACTCTGTAAAAACCACTTTGTCACTTCAGAGGTAAATTGAGTATATACATACTGTGTATTAACTACTGTCACCTCAGAGATGACAGTAAGTTGAGTGTAAATATACTCTGTAAAAACCACTTTGTCTCCTCAGAGGTAAATTGAATATATACATACTTTGTATTAATGAATTGGTCACCTCATAGGTAAATTCTTATATACATACTTTGTGTTAACCAATTTGTCACCTCATGATCAGAAGAAACTTGAGTGTATACAAATGTTTTAATAAGTAATTTGTCATGGCAAAGGTAAATAGGTAATTTTCAAGTAACCGGAAAGTATCGTTAAAAACATACCAGATTTTACAAGTCAACTACGGACAACTGATTTTGATGTCATACTCAAAGCATCGACGTGAGGTATTCAAAGATCAGATTATTACGTCATAAATAAAATAATGCCAAAGTATGCAATGTCTATACAACTTGCAAATAGTCTATTGAGTGTATACAAACTCTGGATCACTACTTTACCTTGATTATTTCCCATTAGATGTTCTTTTCTTTTGATTAACTATGAGAAGTTTTCCTGTTTCAGCTTCCGGCTTTGATTAATGCAAACTTCCCAGTACAAGCTGATAAACAAGCCATAATGGGACATAGGTATGTTAATGCCTGTTGATATTTGTTGTTTGCACATAGTCTACTTTCCTTATTTATGCCTCCCTTTGAAGAAGAGGGTGTATATTGCTTTACTGCTGTTGGTAGGTATGTTGGTAGGTCCATAACATGAACAGTTTCCGTTCATTATCTCCACAACAGTTGTACAAATTGAAATGAAATTTGGCATATAGATACATCAAGAGAATATCTAGGTCAAGTTTTGATTTTTTCACCATCGAACAGTTTTTAACAGAGTTGCACCCCTTGAATTGAATTTCTAATAATTTAGTCTCCATTCATTATCTCTGCAATGGATGCAAATATGGAAATGAAATTTGGCATACAGATACATTATGAGAATATCTAGATCATGTATTGATTTGGTTACCATCAAATAATTTTTGACAGAGTTGCATCCCTTGAGCTTAGAAAATTTCCAGTAATTCAAAGTTTCTGTTCATTATCTCTGCAATGAGTGCATATATTGAAATGAAATACTTAATATGTGGGTTGATTATGAGTAGTAGATTACCTCTATTGATTCTCAGGTGAAAAGGTCAAAGGTTACCTAGTGCATGTACAGTATAGTATCAAAAGGGGGCATATATGTTTTCCAAACATCTCGTTTTCATGAAAATCCTCTATAATATTGTGTGAGTGCTACCTGTTCACTAATTCGCCATATGCAAATAAAAAGTGAAAAAGGCAAACTGTTTCAGGTAATCTTCGCCATATGGCAACTTCTGATTATATGTAAGCATGTATGATGGCCGTAGCAGATTGATGGTATCATTTATCAAAATTCATTATTCATGTTTTTGAATTTGACTTGCAATGTTCAGTCAGTGTGAATCACACAAAGTACTTTCGATCAAATCATTGTGATACATCAGTAATCAAATATTTCTGATTTAAAGTTTTGGTCATTGTTTTTGTAGTAATTAATTGTCCCCCGCTTTTAGCAAAAGCGACTGGACATTAAATCTCATTCGTGTGTCTGTCCATCTGTCTGTCTTCCTGTCTGTCTGTCACAAAAACTTTAACCTTGGTCATAACTTTTTTAACCGTAAGATGTAGGGCCTTCATATTTAGCATGTGTGTCCCTAATTGCAATACCTTTCTGTAGTATCAAAATTTGTATCATGTGACCTTGACCATGACCTTTGACTTACTTCAATGTAACATTTAACCTTAAGATGTAGAGCCTTCATATTTGGCATGTATGTCCCTAATTGCAATACCTTTCTGTTGGTACCAGAATTTTTATCATGTGACCTTGACCGTGACCTTTGACCTACTTCAGTGTAACTTTTTTACCATAAGACGTAGGTCCTTTATATTTTGCATGTGTGTCTGTAGACATGCACAACCATGACAATATATCACAGATCACTGCACCCTTGCTGATAGAACCCCCAAAGCGGATGACCACAATTCTCTGAATTTTTTTATTGTTTTTAAATAACATGAGTACTTTAAAAAAAATTATTTTTATACCCCCCCCCCCCCCCCCCCCCTCCCCCCCCCCCCCCCCCCCCCCCCCCCCCCCCCCCCCCCCCCCCCCCCCCCTACCCCCCCCCCCCCCCCCCCCCGCAAGCAAAAGAGACTGGGTATTCATACTTTAGGTGTATATTCCTTAGGCAAGACCTTTCTTTTGGTACCAAAATTTTTGACCTTGTGACCTTGGCCTTGACATTTGACCTACTTTTTAAAAACTTTAACCTTAGCTATAACTTTTGAACCAAAAGAGACTAGGTATTCATACTACACATGTATATTCCTTGTGGCAAGACCTTTCTTTTGGTACCAAAATTTTTGACCTTGTGACCTTGGCCTTGACATTTGACCTACTTTTTAAAAACTTTAACCTTAGCTATAACTTTTGAACCAAAAGAGACTAGGTATTCATACTACACATGTATATTCCTTGTGGCAAGACCTTTCTTTTGGTACCAAAATTTTTTATGTTGTGACCTTGGCCTTGACATTTGACCTACTTTTTAAAAACTTTAACATTAGCTATAACTTTTGAACCAAAAGAGACTGGGTATTCATACTACACATGTATATTCTTTGTGGCAAGATCTTTCTTTTGGTACCAAAATTTTTGACCTTGTGACGTTGGCCTACTTTTTAAAAACTTTAACCTTAGCCATAACTTTTGAAACAAAAGAGACTTGGTATTCATACTACACATGTATATTCCTAGTGGCAAGACCTTTCTTTTGGTAGTAAAATTTTTGACCTTGTGACCTTGGCCTTGACATTTGACTTACCTTTTGAAAACTTTAACCTTAGCCATAACTTTTGAAAGAAAAGAGATGGGACCTTCATACTACACATGTATATTCCTTGTGGCAAGACCTTTCTGTCAATACCAACATTTTCGACCTTGTGACTTTGGTCTCGATGTTTGACCTACTTTTTAAAAACTTTAACCTTAGCCATAACTTTTGAAAGAAAAGAGATGGGACCTTCATACTATATATGTGTATTCCTTGTGGCAAGACCTTTCAGTCAGTACCAGCATTTTGACCTTGTGACCTTGGCCTTGACATTTGACTCTTTTTTTTGGGGGGGGGGGGGGAACTTTAACTTTGACAGTAAAGTATAGTCATAGAGAGACAGGGAGTCCATTTTACATGTGTGTATTCTGTATAACAAGTCCTGTACACTGATACAAGAAGAATTTACACAGCCCCCTTGACCTTCACCTTCTTCTCCAAAACTTAAATATTGGTCATATATATAGTTCTATGCCCTATTTTGAATTTTGGTGCCACGGGGGGTATTTGTCCCATTAGGACAGTTTTAGTTTTTAAATGCTTGCAAGTGATTCTATTACATTCATGTTCTTCAAAATGTTATGTTTGTCATTAGAATGTTATTGCTTGTGAATTGATGGTCCCTGAGGGTGTCATAAATCTACTTTTGTAAATGACATGAAATATATACATAAAATTTTCAATCATAAAATTCTGTTAATCACTCAAAAATTAAGGAGTATCTCCGTCATGTGTAGCTCTGTCCTTAGATTTGTTCTTTGGCTCATTTTTTTCAGCCACTTTGGTTTTAATTCTGCCCATCAGATATTTAATGTATATTCCAATCATTCAGCCATGAACATCACTGCAGAGACATAAGTTGTCAAAATGCACAAGTGGTGCACTTAATTATAACGTATGTATGTTCTGATAGTTATTTTATATATTCTGTTGACTTCAAAGAATTCCAAATACGGCTAATGACATACATATTTGGCTAAAGGATTTGCACTCTCATTAGCCAAATGGCTAAATGATAATTTATTCTGTGATTCACCCAGTTATAGTAAACATAACTTGCAAGTATGTAATACTTAATTATGACAAGTAACCCATGGGTACTATTTTACAGCATGGGAGGTCATGGAGCCTTGATTTGTGCCTTGAAAAACCCTGGGATGTACAAATCTGTTTCTGCATTTGCTCCCATCTGTAATCCTATCAATTGTGCCTGGGGACAGAAAGCATTTACTGGTTATCTTGGTGATGAAAAAGAGAGTTGGAAGGTAGGCAGCTTATTGTTGTGTTGTTTGTCCATCTGGCATGTAGTTAATATCATATATCCTTGAGAAATATTTTGTCGAGACTTGCTCAGAGTGATTCCTTGTTAGTTTACTGTTCATTGAAAGTCTACCATCAGTGATTTGACAGTAAATGTGGACAATTGATTATTGAATGCCTTAAGCGTTTGAGTTTAATCATCAACTAAAGCATTTCATAATATCTTATCACCAAAACTTATAAGTTTAGAATAGTATGCAAGATGTCTTGTCCAGTCTCTCAAATGTGAAGAGGTAGTGTTGGTTAGTAGAAAGATCCCAGCTTTGGCTCCTGCTGTGTGCACCCCAGTGTCCTGTTTTTCGGATGAGACCTTGAATACTAAGGTCCAGTGTCATGGTAGGTCATAAAAGATCCCTCACTGCTTTGTATGGGTCTGTTGCAAAAGGTATATATTTCTGTGCTATGCATCAGGCAGATGCCACCACCATATATGTGAACTAATCCATGACTAACATAAAACAATAATTGATCAAACAATCCATGGAATCACACAGAGGAATATGGTGTTCATATTCCAGAATGCATCATGTTAGTGCATGCATCATAATAGGTGAAAGTTAACATACCAGTAATGATGTAAGATTATGTAATTTGGAGAATCTATCTAATGTCACCATATTAATCATAAAGTGGAACAATATCAATGAGGAAAATCAACTTTGACCTCATAAAAAACAACTTGCAGAAAAACATATTATTGGAAACATAAGAAATGACTTTTCTATTTTTGGTATTCATAGAATATGAAGCTTGCTGGTTTCATTTCCTATGAATACTGACAATAAGACATTTCCTATGAATACTGACAATAAGACATTTCCTATGAATACTGACAATAAGACATTTCCTATGAATACTGACAATAAGACATTTCTTATGAATACTGACAATAAGACATTCTAATACACACCGGAAACAAAGAAACACTGCCATAGGGCAGGAAGAATGTACTCTTAGGCAGGAAAAAAGTGCCATTTATTTTTAATGTTGAATAAATTGTTGGAAGTGTATCGAAAAATTATTTTCATTCCATTTAATGAATAAGGTTTCACAAGTTATCAAGACATCCAGATTTTGCTCAGTGCTGTGAAATACATAAAAGATTCAGATCACTGTTACCTGGTATTTAGCATTACTTTATCTCATGAAAAGCTTTGTTTTAGTCTCTTATTTCATATTATTGTTATCATTTAAAAACAAGATTGTTTATCTTATTACCTTTGGTCACTTTTTAAAGTTAATGTGCTTTCATACAATGAGAGGGTGTAATGCTCACAATAAAGCTCAATTCTTTTAAAAACTATTTAGCTGTCAGAGGTGCTATCCAGAAAATTATGGAAGTACAATTCTGCATATTTTAGTTAATCATGAAAATTGGAATCCACAAAAACAAAGTATTACGCAGTATATAGAGTAAGAAAAAAGAATCCTTTTTTTTTTGTGTTAATTTCAATAATTGATCAATAATTCCAAATAATCTGTTATGAGATTTCTTTGATAATTTACCAAGAGCCACTTAATGACCAAACTGATGCCGATAGATATCACTGAGTAAGAGGTAAAATTGATCGAGACTTTAGAAGAATGATGTGACCATGTTATGAGCTAGAGGTGTTTATTGTTACATGCAAGGACATTATTTGGATTTTCATAAAGCGTTTGCAGGAGAGTCACTATTCAGCTTTATAATGTCTCCTTGGAATATTGAATGCATGCTTTAGCACTCATATATAAGGTAAAATTCAGTATATTCCAGAGTTAAGAGAATTAACGAAGTTAACATGTTTTATGATTGATATTCATGAATAAAACAAATATTCAGTGTTCCAGACATAGAATTTTCTTGAGCTTTACCTGGTATATTGCATTTCTTTTCAGGCTTATGATGCATGCCAACTAGTCAAGCAGTATAATGGTCCGCCCCTGGAAATCCTCGTGGATCAGGTGCGTCTCTCCTCATTCAATATCAGTTATTTTTCATCACCATTATTACCAGTGAATTATCCGTCATTTTTTGTTTTTCACACATCAATTAATAAAACTGGACAAAATTCAAGGGCATATATATTTATACATCCCTGACAAATTTTGTCCACTTGGATGGATCATTTATTGGATTAATTATGCCAGTACTAAACATTATAGTAATATTGTTGCCGTGGGTTGGTAAGAAATTAATTTTATCTTGTTTAAAGTTACAGATACATGCTATATTCACTGCAGAGAATGGCAATTGTCCAGTTCTCATATCTTCGCCGCAATGTTTTTAAGTCTTGCCTACCGCAATCACAGCAATCTTTGCTCTTAAACTGACGTATTGTTAATGCAGATTTACCACAAATCACCACAACAATTGCAGTGAATCACTGCAGCATTGCGGCAATTCATGGTGACCCAGCTATCTTCAAATATGTAAACCGTGCTCAAATATTTTACTTAAAATGCCTTACACTTATTATTGCCTCAGGTGATTTTTCTGTTGGCATTTTTGTTATTTTATAATACTTGACTTTAGATACCCATTTTATTGTTACACAAGATTGCATTATGTTGATAAGAAATATTAACCTTTGACGATTTTGTTAGATAAGGGTTCCAGTTCACTTTGACAACAATCTGATTCAAGTGATTTCTATATATCCTGCATATTTGGTAAATATTGAAAAAAATAGATACATTTTTAATCAGGTTGCTTCTTGCAAGTGGAATTGTAAGAGAATTTTGAAAATGGCTTGGATAATTTCTTTGATGGGCATCAAATCAAGGTCAAGCAAAATACGAAAATAACTGGTATCACATTCATATATTTGGTTAAGCTTACAGATTTTAGTTTAGGCTTTCGACAACAGTCAGGATTATTAGGGGGAAAAAATGTTTATGTAAATGTTGTTATGAATGTTCACCACTAAATTTAGATACATGTATTCTCATCAATATATTTTTTGTATTTAATCTATCATTTTTTAAATACAATTAAGAATGTCTCTCGCACTTGGATAATTAATAATGCATTTAATTTGGGAAAAAATACTGTGAAATAAATAGCGCTCAAGCAAACTCACTTGTGTTGTGCATCAATTATTAGACAAGATTTTAAAATGCTTATATGTACATATGATAGTTATATGAGTGATTGATGACGTGGTGTGCGGTGATTTGCAGTGAAATGAATGCAATCGCCCGCGTCAAAGTAGTCAATCATGATATGCGGAGAATTGGACAATCAGCAATCTGCATCTATTTTAGTGTATCTTCATGATTATCATACTGGGTGTTCTTATTATTTGCTGAATTAGCACTTTTTGTCTGACTGATGTGTGTGTATAACATTTAACGGTAGGTTGACCAGGTATTGTTAGAAGGGGACATCTAAACCCAGTACAGGGATGTCTAGCTGTAAAGGTGAACGGGCCAATTACCGGTAATTAAATTACCGTCTTATTAAACGTCAAACACACATTCAGATTAACTTATAATTAGGTATGTGAAACTCTAGTAAATACATCATTACATGGATCATTAGAGTTATCAGACATGCGAGAATGAAGGACTTAGAATCCATTCCATGGTAAATTAACTTCCTGGTGTGATTTTAATACATACTGACATTTCAGCATTTATGAGACATGCGAGAATGAAGGACAGTGAATCCATTCCATGGTAAATTAACTTCCTGATGAAAACCAAGTAGAATATAAAGAAAAATGTCTACTTGAAGAGCATATGTGAACCCCTTTGATGGAGTGGGATCAGGTGCCCGGGGAGAGTGAACATCTCCTGCTTGCTAGAAACACCCGTCACATATACCCATTAGAAAGAGTCAGATCGTGTAAATTCCATATATAGTTATATATGGAGAAGTCAAAGTAGGTAACCTTCTAGTATAGAAGGTGTCAAATTATATTTATTATACTTCCCATGTATACTGCACACTGACGAAATTGTCAGAAATTCTGAAAAAAAAAGTGCAGGTTATTCATGGGACATTTCTAGAAATTGAAAAATGTTATGAATATTCTATACATGCCTTTATGTTTGATATATTCACATGTGTTGGAAATAATATTATTGCTTTGTAAATGTTTATTTGATTGTTTCCACTTCTTTGTTTAGGGGAAATCTGATAACTTCCTTACTGATGGGCAGTTGCTGCCAGACAACTTTGTATCTGCCTGTGCTGAAAGCAAAATGCCAGTCATAATGAGAATGCAAGAGGTAAAATTTATTGATAAAAATATCTTCATTTGCAAAGGTCTTAGCCTTTTAAATTTAGGTATTGACTTCAGATCCTGGGTTTTTAGCTCATGTGAGCTAATTGTGATCGCTCGTCATCTAACATTTGTATAATTGTCCATTGTAATTGTGATCACTCCTCATCTAACTGTTGTGTACCTGACCATTGTTATTGTGATCACTTCTCATCTAACTGTTGTGTACCTGACCATTGTAATTGTGATCACTTCTCATCTAACTGTTGTGTACCTGATCATTGTAATTGTGATCACTTCTCATCTAACTGTTGTGTACCTGATCATTGTAATTGTGATCACTCCTCATCTAACTGTTGTGTACCTGACCATTGTAATTGTGATCACTTCTCATCTAACTGTTGTGTACCTGATCATTGTAATTGTGATCACTCCTCATCTAACTGTTGTGTACCTGACCATTGTAATTGTGATCACTTCTCATCTAACTGTTGTGTACCTGACCATTGTAATTGTGATCACTTCTCATCTAACTGTTGTGTACCTGACCATTGTAATTGTGATCACTTCTCATCTAACTGTTGTGTACCTGACCATTGTAATTGTGATCACTTCTCATCTAACTGTTGTGTACCTGACCATTGTAATTGTGATCACTTCTCATCTAACTGTTGTGTACCTGACCATTGTAATTGTGATCACTTCTCATCTAACTGTTGTGTACCTGACCATTGTAATTGTGATCACTTCTCATCTAACTGTTGTGTACCTGACCATTGTAATTGTGATCACTTCTCATCTAACTGTTGTGTACCTGACCATTGTAATTGTGATCACTTCTCATCTAACTGTTGTGTACCTGACCATTGTAATTGTGATCACTTCTCATCTAACTGTTGTGTACCTGACCATTGTAATTGTGATCACTCCTCATCTAACTGTTGTGTACCTGACCATTGTAATTGTGATCACTCCTCATCTAACTGTTGTGTACCTGACCATTGTAATTGTGATCACTTCTCATCTAACTGTTGTGTACCTGACCATTGTAATTGTGATCACTCCTCATATAACTGTTGTGTACCTGACCATTGTAATTGTGATCACTTCTCATCTAACTGTTGTGTACCTGACCATTGTAATTGTGATCACTTCTCATCTAACTGTTGTGTACCTGACCATTGTAATTGTGATCACTTCTCATCTAACTGTTGTGTACCTGACCATTGTAATTGTGATCACTTCTCATCTAACTGTTGTGTACCTGACCATTGTAATTGTGATCACTTCTCATCTAACTGTTGTGTACCTGACCATTGTAATTGTGATCACTTCTCATCTAACTGTTGTGTACCTGACCATTGTAATTGTGATCACTTCTCATCTAACTGTTGTGTACCTGACCATTGTAATTGTGATCACTCCTCATCTAACTGTTGTGTACCTGACCATTGTAATTGTGATCACTTCTCATCTAACTGTTGTGTACCTGACCATTGGAAACTTAATTGTGATCACTCTTCAGCTAACTGTTGTGTACCTGACCATTGTAAATTAAATGTGATCACTCCTCATCTAAGTTGTGTACCTGTCCAGTGTAAACTAATTGTGATCACTCGGTATCTAACATTTTATACCTTTCCATTGTAGTTGTGATTACTTCTCATCTAACATTTATGTACCTGTCCATTATAAAACTAATTGTGATCACTCCTCATCTAACTGTTTTGTACCTATCGATTGTAAACTGATTGTGATCACTCCTCGTCTAATATTCGTGTACCTGTCCATTGTAAGCGAATTGTGATCACTCTTCATCTAACTGTTATGTACCTGTCCATTGTAAACTGATTGTGATCACTCCTCATCTAAATTTGTGTACCTGTCCATTGTAAACTTTTCATACTTTCCTCTTCTTCAGAACTGCTAAGGAGGGATTTTAATGAATCTTTAAAAGGATGAAGTACTCAAGGTACCCAACAAATGTTGTTACTGTCAAACTTTGTTATGTCGAAGTTGAAGGGTTCGTAGAAAATTTTAGAGATATCTATGTCTTTTGGATTATGTCATTTTTCATAGTTTAAAGTTATGTCTTTGATTTTCGAACGACACATAGTTTGTTATGCAGTTACTGTGTTTAAGTTATCTGATTTTGTGAATTAATTATAATTGTTCGTAATTTGAGTGCAAAACTGATTTTCAGAATTCTTTTTTTTTTTTAATAAATTTTTTCTTTTTAAAAAGAAAGGGTGATTGTGGTGCGGAACTCTTTGTTATTAATGTGCAAGGGTTCAAAGCTCTGTTCTTCAGAACAAATCAAAGGATTTTAATAAACTTAGCATGAATAAAGCACTCAAGGACAATGTCCCTTACAAGTACTGTCACTTTTTTTAGTTAGATCTGCCCGGGGGTTGGTCCATGGGGTAAGTCACGAGATGTACCATTTTTTTTAAGGGAAAATTTAGATGGATTGCTTAGAATGAAAATGAAAAACTAACTGCATGAGAGGACATATTACGACTCTCTTTATTTCTCATATGATCAAGGTGCTCAAATGAGAGATAGAGACCCATTTGGGCCTCTTGTTATTAACTTGGCTAACTAAGATAAAGGTTGATAAAATGAAATTTGTGTTATCATGCAGTCTGTTTATCCATCTATCAACTTTTCATAATTAACCAAGTCGCAATACTTAGCTGTTAATTTTATGCAGGGTGGGTGGATACATTAGGAATTTACAGAGGGTAAGAAATACAACAAAGAGTAATGATAATGATATTGGTATCTAACACTATAAGGAATACATGTTATAAATCGTTTGCCGTTTTTGTCTCACTTCCAAACAAGTGTCTTAACAAGTAAATTCATAGAATTGTGGTCCCCCGCTTTGGGGGTTCTATCAGTAAGGGTGCAGTGATCTCTGACATACAAACATGGTTGTGCATGTCTACAGACACACATGACAAATATGAAGGCCCTACGTCTTATGGTTAAAAAGTTACATTGAAGTAGGTGAAAGGTCATGGTCACATGATAAAAATTTCAGTACCAACAGAAAGGTATTGCAATTAGGATGACACATGCCAAATATGGAGGCCTTATGTCTTACAATTAAAATGTTAAGACCAAGGTTAAAGTTTTTGTGACAGACAGCCAGAATGACAAACAGATGGACATACGAATGAGATTTAATGTCCTCACGTTTTCGCGAAAGCGGGGGACAAAAAGGGTTGTGATTTTTTATTCCATTTTGAAATCAAGTTTTGACACTTTCTTGACATCATTTTGGACTCCATTATTTTTTCACATTCTCACATGTTTCCTTGATTTTCATAATATATGAATGTTTTAGAATTATGTGGTATTGTAATGTATAGCTCCATGGTGACTTCTGCGACATAACTGAGCCGGTAACTCCTCTTTTTTCTTTTAGATACTGTAAATGTTGAAATGTTTTGGTGAGGATAATTTTCCACTTTTTCGCAATTACACAATTAGTGTGAAACTACGCCCCACACTAAATAAAACCCTCTCTGATCTTCTTGTAATCCATCATGTTTCATGTGCATGTCCTTGATGATTTGTGTCATACTGCTTGGTCAGATGTCTTCTGTCTTCTCTTCTAGACTTAGGGCTATGTTTTACTGTTTATACTTCATTTTAAAACTGTGAAGGATTGTTAACATTTAACAGTGATATACAAAACAGCATTTCTGGTAAACATTTTATACATTCTCATGGTGGAAGGTGCCCTGTGTTTTACAAGGAAAGAGAGGCAACTGCAAACCAAAAAACTTGAAAGATTCTGACACCACGAAAAATTATTCCCACGTATTGTCAGACTTGTATTTTTGGGAATTTCCCCTCCCCCTCACAAAAATAAATGTTTACAGTAGTTTTTCTGAAAAGGATACTTATTTTACAGAATAGTCTGCAGGGACTAAAATTAACTGTTTTGACATAGTAGCCACCAGTCATTCTTGTCTTTATGCACTCTGCCTTTCTTGAACCAGGGACTAAAATAAGCGGTCGCCCACCCACTTAAAAAAGTCCGACAAAACAAACTTTGATTTATCGCTATTAAAAATGTACTAAAGTAAATATTTAGATGTAACCACAGTAATGCTAGAATGAAGTTTCACGAAGAAATATTTCAAAGTTTTAGAAAAAACAATAGTTTTGTTTTCCGACTCTGCATTAGCGTCCCTGTACTATTGTAGTTTTTAGTGTGTGTCCTCTGCGCCTTCAAACACTTGACAGACGGAGATGATGTAAGCACCCAAAAAACATTAGTATCAACAAAGAAATGCTCAAATGACTCAAAATATGAATATATTGTCAGTGAAATGGCATTAAATGTTGATTCATGTTTGGCAGTTTTTAGTTGCCACTCGGGCGATCAAGTAGGAGGATTTTAGGGGCCAGGAAGCAAAAGTGGTTGTCTCGGGCGACCACTTATTTAGTCCCTTGGACTCTGATACTTTCTAATTTTCTCATGAGTTCAAGGTGCTCAGTTGAGCAGTATAGGCCTATTAGAACCTCTTGTTATTATTATGTTCTCTAATTCGCAGTGTCGTAATTATTATAAATTCATAGGTAGAGTGATCATACATGTACATCACAAATGTTAGTTAGAATGTATCTTTACTAGGATGTGTCTTTACTAATGTTAGTTAGGATGTATCTTTAATTTTACTTAGGATGTGTTTTTACTAATATAATAGTAGTTACGATGTGCCTTTACTAATGTTAGTTAGGATGTGTCTTTTACTAATGTTAGTTAGGATGTATCTTTACTAATGTTTTCTAATGAGAGTGTCTCTTTCTGTTCATTCAGGATAGGTGAGAGATGGTGCTTGTCTATCTGAAGGCTGAAGTTTTTTTTTTCTTGATACTTTTATTTCCTCACAAACCACTGTCACCATGTATATGTAATGAAACACAAAACTATCAATAATTCGAGGTTCTCTGCCCTAGAACCAAATTAATAAATCATTGTCATAGGGTCAGAGGTATATTTCACATGCATAGCAATTGGAGAACTATATTTCAATTAAAACTTAGTAATTATTTACTTCATAGTTTCCAAATAGCCATTATTTTATCGATTTTATATTTCATGCCATGCCAGACATATGATGATTTGCCATTAAAAAAAATGTGTCAGTTTACTGTGTGGTCACAAAACTAGCATTCATCATAATGAAAATCCTGTCAAAAAATATTATGTCTGACATAAGGCTCCTTACATCATGTTCAGTTTTAAAGATGTCTATTAAGGTCAATTGACAGCCAGTTTTTTTAGCTCAGTTGGACAATGTTCTGAAGAGCTAATGTTTATAGCCTCTGCAATTCAAGAAGACATAAACAGCCAGTTTAAAGATTTTTTAAATGTGCTTAGCTCCACTAATTCATAGGTTCATTCCTTATATTTTAGAAGAATTTTTATCCTCTGATCTTTGCCTTAAAGCGAATTTCTAAACCTTTAACTTGTTATATCTTTTAAATAGTAAAATATAGGGCTTTCATACCACATTATTTTTCTTTGTGACCTTGATCTTTAAGTTAATCTTGGTTTTATCTTTGGAATAGTAAAAGGTAGGGTTTTTCGTATTCAATATATATATATCTTGTGATAAGAGCTCTTGACTGATATCATAGTTTCTTTCTTTCTTGCATTGACTGTTGATTCAGTTTTGAAAAAGTGTTACCCTTACCATTTCTTTAGAGATGCGAGAGATAGAATTTTCATACTGGTACTTAGCATCTGTATTTCTTGTGATAAGAGCTTTTAATTTGACTTTCCTTACTTATCTCAACTTTGACTATTATTTTGACAGTATCAGGTTGATTCTTTTCAGGGATATGATTACAGCTATTATTTTGACAGTATCTGGTTGATTCTTTTCAGGGATATGATTACAGCTATTATTTTGACAGTATGTGGTTGATTCTATTCAGGGATATGATTACAGCTATTATTTTGACAGTATCTGGTTGATTCTTTTCAGGGATATGATTACAGCTATTATTTTGACAGTATCTGGTTGATTCTTTTCAGGGATATGATTACAGCTATTATTTTGACAGTATCTGGTTGATTCTTTTCAGGGATATGATTACAGCTATTATTTTGACAGTATCTGGTAGCTATTATTTTGACAGTATGTGGTTGATTCTTTTCAGGGATATGATCACAGCTATTATTTTGACAGTATCTGGTAGCTATTATTTTGAGAGTATCTGGTTGATTCTTTTCAGGGATATGATCACAGCTATTATTTTGGCAGTATGTGGTTGATTCTATTCAGGGATATGATTACAGCTATTATTTTGACAGTATGTGGTTGATTCTTTTCAGGGATATGATCACAGCTATTATTTTGACAGTATCTGGTAGCTATTATTTTGAGAGTATCTGGTTGATTCTTTTCAGGGATATGATCACAGCTATTATTTTGACAGTATCTGGTAGCTATTATTTTGACAGTATCTGGTTGATTCTTTTCAGGGATATGATCACAGCTATTATTTCATGGCCACCTTTATAGAGGATCACCTCAGACATCATGCTAAGTACCTGAAGTAAATCTGTAGTAATAGTGTTAAGTGACCGTGTCTGTGTGGACAAATTACAATCACCTCATTCTGACAATAATCCTAGTAAGAAGTGATTAACATCCAGTTATTGTTGTAATATGGTGTGTAAGTGATTCGTTAATAATTAATGATATTACATATGTTATATAGATTATTACAATGAGTGTAATATACCACATTTCATGATTGCTATATACATTGATTCAGCATTGTTGAATTTATCATTGTGAATTTATAAAAGTCTGTTGATGAATTATCTTGAAGTATTTTGATATCATTTGGATGATATTCGTAGAAAAACTTGCTTAACCTTCACTAAGCTTCCATTTATATGTAATTATTTTGTATAACATAATAAATTGTATCTACAGGTTATCATGTTGGCAATTTCTTCAGATAACAATATTCAGGATTGAACTCTATTCTACAACAAGGGGTAGATTGGTCCAATGGTATCACATCTACTTTCTAATCTGATGATCTGAGTTTGATCTCAATTGTCGACAAGGATTTTTGTAAGGTGATTTATCATGTCTGTCTTCCTATCTGCTCAATGAGACAACATAATCAGGAGCTCTGTGTCCAGATATTATGACCCTTAACCCTTACTGCTAAAGGTGGGTCAGTATTGCATGAAAATGTTGAGACCATGCAACAAGCAGATGACACAATAAGTAGTTATTCTGTGTGATGGAAAATAATGAACAGATAAATATTGTTAAACAGTCTCTTGCAACTTTATACATTACAGTCAACCTTGTTTTAAGTGACCACCAAAGGGAAGATGGAAAAGTGGTCATTTAAGACAGGTGGTCTCTTCATACAGGTTAATTTTTATAAAAAATAAGTAGTAAGGAACAGAGAAAGGTGGTTGTTATAAACAGGTGATTGCTAAATACAGGTGTCTTGAAAGAAAGTTTGAATGTACTTTATACAGTAGATTTTACAACTGAAATGAAATTGAAATTTGTGTCATGAATTGATTTTCACAAAACTAATGATTTCCTTTGAAACTATTGGCTTTAACTTTTGAATTAGATAAAGAATACTGACTGAGACAAATGTTCTGAAGAGCTAATGTCTTTGACCTTTGCAATGGACTCTTCCGAAGTCGTGAAGTTCTTTTATGTGCTGTAACCAGGACCTTGTTTTTTATCCCCCACATTTCAAGATTTTTTCAGAAATACATTAAAAATCTATTTTTCGTCAAAACATTATGAAATTTATCATGAAAGAAGTAAAATGTACCAACTATCACATATATTATGGGTTTTAATATCTTTTTCTTCATTTTTAAGAAATTATCATTTTAGGGAGGGGGGGTGTGCCCATATGTCCTAGGTCAAGTTTTCTGGACTTTTTTTTTTTCATCTTTCAAGATACTGAGTTGAAATTTGGTATATTGCTCTATATCAAGCGGTGTCAGTACCAGTTCGAGTTTTGTTACGATTGATCACTTTTGACAGATTTGTGGCCCTTGGACTTGTAAATTTCAAGATTTTGTTTTGAAAATTCATTAAAAATCTGATTTTTGTAAAAACATTATGAAATTTATCATGAAACAAGAAAAATGTACCAACTTTCACATGTCTTAAAGGTTTTGATATCTTTTTCTTCATTTTTGAGAAATTTATAATTTTAGGATGGGGATGTTTTGTACTAAAAAAATTTTTTTTTTAAAGATTTTTTTTTTGCAGGTCAAGTTCCAAGATGGGTTGGATAGGACCATTTCTGTACGAGTTATTGCCATTGGACTTATTCCTATGATAAAATGCTATGAAACACAATTAACTTTATTAAACGTCAGATGTTTTTCATGAAAATCATGCCAAATGCGAATTGATCCCGTCCGAATTAAGCTACGGGCGTATTATGCCACGCTAGGCGTTGCTCTTGTTAAACATAATTGCTCTGAAAAATGACACTACTTCTTTTTGTTCCCCACTTTTCGTGAAAGTATGGGGACATTAAAACTCATTTGTCTGTCTGTATGTCTGTCCATCTATTACAAAAACTTTAACCTTCATCATAACTTTTTTTAACCATAAGACGTAGGGCCTTCATATTTGGCATGTGTCTCCCTAAATGCAATACCTTTCCGTTGGTACATAAATTTTTATCAATGTGACCTTGACTGTGATCTTTGACCTACTTCAGCGTAACTTTTTAACTATAAGACATAGGGCCTTCATATTTGGCATGTATGTCTGTACACATGCACAACCATGACGATATGTTACAGATCACTGCACCCTTACTGAGAGAACCCCAAAAGTGGGGGACCACAATTCTCTGAATTTGCTTGTTGAAAATAATTCAAATAACTATGATTTGATCACAATTTAATGAAGTAAAGAATTCTAATTCATATTGTGAGGTACATGTACACAGCTTCATCGTGACTACAATACGCATACAAATTTTGAATTTTCTTAAAATTTTTAGTATCTTGTTCAAAATATTGGTGGTGCAAAATTTCTCTACATAAACAGAACATACACAAATAATACACTGGTATTCAGATCAATTCATCGGTATTAATAATAATGCCCATGACAAACAATATACCAGGAACACCCTGCAAAGGAGTTATAAGACGTCACAAGATACCATTCGGGTTTACTACACGAACAAGCTATTGAGTGTTATCGTTAAACAGAGTTATTTCTTATTTGGAACAGTATCTGACATAAAATAATAATGACGTCCTTAATTTTCTATGAAAATGTCTTGTTGACCATCATTTTCCTGAGTTTTAGGTCGGTTTCCATAGAATTTGATGACATCATAATTGTTTTACGTCAGATACCGTCCCAATTGGGAAGTTACTCTCTGTAATGAAAAGACTGAACAATCATTTTCCTCCATTACAATATTTTAAGCAATGATCACAATTCTTGGAATTTGCATGACATTGTTCTCACAGGAACCACCTAGCATATTCAAGCAAATGCTAACAAAGGGATAAAATTGGCAAATTACAGTCTTACAATTAATGGGAGAAAATGATATTCGGAATCCTAAGGTAAGCAGATCATGAGTCATACGAGCAGTTGGGAGTTTCTCTTTTGTTTTCTGCTCTTTCCATGGGATAATCTCAATACTAGGGAAATGAATTATAACACGTAGCCCATCTACCATCATAAACCAATAACTCAAGCATTGTAACTTGCACACGACCACTACTCAGCAACCGAATTCAGGTTACATTGCTTAAGGCAAAGACGGACTGGCAAAGACATGTCCTGATTTATCATTTTGTCACTATTTATCATTTCTTTTGACGGATTAAGATTTGGATTAAGATTTTGTTTAGGTAACGGCTGCTTTTATGTTAACTAGATTATAATGTAATGTAAACATTGCTCTGATATTTTGTTAAATTAATTAATACATGCTTATGCAAATACATGTATAATATGTGTAAGTATGTAAATTAAAATGATAAAAAATGTCTTTAAAAAGTATACATATCGTCAAAGTGAAGTTTGAATTATATATATATATATATATATATATATATATATATATATATATCACAGGATTTGAATGCATCACATTTAACATTGTTAAATGATATTGGATAAGGAATGACAATGCTTTCTATGACAACGTCAGGATATCATATTAAAGATGAGAAGGGTTTTTATGAAAATGTCAAAATACCGTATGAGGAATTATTTTAATTTTTATGACATTTTCTGGATATCTGACTAGGACTGACGTTGATTTCTATGACTTGAGAGGATATGGTTGTGGTGGTGGTGCTATTGCATTGTAGGCTCCTGGGGCCGAAGGTCCTGAGGGATAGGCAGGAGGAGGAGGATAGGCTGGGTTGGTGCCTGCCGTATGACTCACATTGTATTGTGGGGGTGGTGGAGGGTATGCCACTTGAGGTTGTGAGTATCCAGTCATAGGCTGTTGATATCCCATGGGTGGAGGAGGCTGGTATCCATAGTTAACCTGCTGTTGCTGCTGGGTTGTATGTACTGGAAAAAATAAAAAAAACTAATAAAACCCAAAGGAACAGAGCTTAACCAGAGCATGTTTGTTCCACATATGCCTCCGCATGGGCTTAATTCATAGCAGCAACAAACTTTCCTAAATAATAGAAGTTTCTTGGACCATAACTCCTGTAAATATTACCATGCAGTAGTGTAGTTTTGCCTTTTGAAATATCGACCCTCAAATATATAGGCATCCTTCCATTTTTAGTAAGATTTGATGAGCATTTAATAATATAATTATGACAATATAAGATTATCACCTGGAAACAAATCATCCTGTTTAAATTCAGCACAACAATGTAATAGTTATAATGACATTAGGATCAGTATTCGAAACCGGTCCAGAGCAGAATATGATGTGATATTAAACGTTTTGATTCTGTTAAGTATATAGAAAAAGAAAGTAGAATATATAAAACCGTTTTCAAAATAATTGGTTTAGATGCGTTTGTCGTGAATCAGCTTTGATGACATGGTTCCAGCAAAGAATGCGTCCTTTAAAAAATCTATTCACTACTAGGTACTTATAATACATAACAGTGGCTGGTCCAGGATTTCCGAAAAGGGGGAGGGCACGTGTGAAAGTCGAGTATTAGCCAAACTACTCCGCCATTTTGACTGCCAAATCTGGAGTTTTACTTGCAAATATGTGGCGAAAAGAGGGGTCCGGGGCCCGCTCTAAATCCGCCACTGCATACTACCACATCTGACACAATATACTGGTCTTACTTTATTGTAAAGAAATTAAATCTATCTAACATAGAACGATATCTATCAGTAAAAAAGTAAATACCTCAAAGAGAAAACAGAAAACGTCTGACAAAGCTGTATGGTTGGTTGGTGTTATACGTCGCTTTCAACAATTTTTCAGTCATATCGTGACATGGACAAAGCTGTATGACACAAATCACCAAGGACATGCACACAAAACATGGTAATAGAATATATACGGAAAACGACATTACAAAAATATTCGATTGTGCTGCAGTTACGACACCGTCTTAGGACAGTCAATTGGTGTGGTTAACCGGTTTAAGGGCGCCTCAAGAGCAATGTATTTAATAAAAGAACTGACCGTGAACTGCAGATATTTATTGCCATCATATATCGATTTTGTTAACAAGCTTGGAGTTATCATTTGTGCATGTATACTTACTGACTGCCACTCCACCAGTCGCTTGTGGAGCCACAATCCTTCCTCGGATTCCACGCTTATTTTTTATGCAAATAAAAATGATGACTCCAACAATGATTGCGAGCACTACCAGTGACCCAACAACAGCTCCTGCTATAGTCCCTCCTCTTTATAAATAAGAAATATATATTTACATATCAGTTCATTTCATATTTATTGCTCGTATAAAACAACACATGTAGAAAGAGTATCTAATATCTATTTGTGTTATGTGTGCGGGTGTTTCTAATTATTTTGTTTTAGTGTCTTTGTCATTCCTTGTGCTTTTAAATTTGACCTTTATTTTTAACTTGCATTGACCTTCGGTTGATCCAACATTCTTGAATAGCGAACGTCGTTGTAATATTTTATTTACTCTCTCTCTCTCTCTCTCTCTCTGTGTGTGTGTGTGTGTGTATGTCTGTGTGTGTGCGTGTGTTACATCATTCTAAATTACTAATACATTATTAATACAACTGAAAATGTACAGAAACAACAAAGTTCAGAAAAAGTTTCAAAACTTGATTTCGAAATAGAACCAAAAACAAAAACACTTTTCAAACGCCCTTCTAGATTATTCTAATACATTCACTTTGCTCATGTGCAGCCCATCCTTTATCCATCCATATCTATACTTACGGCATATGATAACAACAGTATCTGTAGTAGTATGATCCACAACAATCCATCTAGCAGTATATCTATACTTACGGCATATGATAACAACAGTATTTGTAGTAGTATGATCCACAACAATCCTCCTAGCAGTACAAATGGCCATATCTATACTTACGGCATATGATAACAACAGTATCTGTAGTAGTATGATCCACAACAATCCTCCTAGCAGTACATGTAGCCATATCTATACTTACGGCATATGATAACAAGAATATCTGTAGTAGTATGATCCACAACAATCCATCTAGCAGTATATCTATACTTACGGCATATGATAACAACAGTATTTGTAGTAGTATGATCCACAACAATCCTTCTAGCAGTACAAATGGCCATATCTATACTTACGGCATATAACAGTATCTGTAGTAGTATGATCCACAACAATCCTCTGAGCAGTACATGTGGCCATATCTATACTTACGGCATATGATAACAACAGTATTTGTAGTAGTATGGTCCACAACAATCCATCAAGCAGTACATATGGCCATATCTATACTTACGGCATATGATAACAACAGTATCTGTAGTAGTATGATCCACAACAATCCTCCTAGCAGTAAATATGGCCATATCTATACTTACGGCATTTATAAGATAACAACAGTATCTGTAGTAGTATGATTCACAGCAATCCTCCTAGCAGTACATGTGGCCATATCTATACTTATGGCATATGATAACAACAGTATCTGTAGTAGTATGATCCACAACAATCCATCTAGCAGTATATCTATACTTACGGCATATGATAGCAGTATCTGTAGTAGTATGACCCACAACAATCCTTCTAGCAGTACAAATGGCCATATCTATACTTACGGCATAGAACAGTATCTGTAGTAGTATGATCCACAACAATCCTCCTAGCAGTACATGTGGCCATATCTATACTTACGGCATATGATAACAACAGTATCTGTAGTAGTATGATCCACAACAATCCTCTGAGCAGTACATGTAGCCATATCTATACTTACGGCATATGATAACAACAGTATTTGTAGAAGTATGGTCCACAACAATCCATCAAGCAGTACATATGGCCATATCTATACTTACGGCATATGATAACAACAGTATCTGTAGTAGTATGATCCACAACAATCCTCCTAGCAGTACATATGGCCATATCTATACTTACGGCATTTATAAGATAACAACAGTATCTGTAGTAGTATGATCCACAGCAATCCTCCTAGCAGTACATGTTGCCATATCTATACTTATGGCATATGATAACAACAGTATCTGTAGTAGTATGATCCACAACAATCCATCTAGCAGTATATCTATACTTACGGCATATGATAGCAGTATCTGTAGTAGTATGACCCACAACAATCCTTCTAGCAGTACAAATGGCCATATCTATACTTACGGCATATAACAGTATCTGTAGTAGTATGATCCACAACAATCCTCCTAGCAGTACATGTGGCCATATCTATACTTACGGCATATGATAACAACAGTATCTGTAGTAGTATGATCCACAACAATCCTCTGAGCAGTACATGTAGCCATATCTATATGAGTAACCAATTTTGTATCTGTAAGAACAGTACGCTCCATAGCAACCTGAAAATGTTTTAAACCTTGTCAGAAAAACTTGTTCGGTTTAACGCAGTAATATGGCCAAGATCTGAACTCTACAACTTTTAATTATAGTAAATGTGACCATGCCTTGCGTCCTAAGATTAATATTATTAATATTATCTTTTAAAATTACGCAGAAAAAATAAGACATTGCAAAATTAAGGAAAGATAATAATGAAGAAAAAGTTCTTTAGTCTTAATACGGAAGGGGAGCCCATTTCGTTTCTTCGTTTAAAACGTGTCACGTGACAACTTTAATGAAAGAACACGAACAATGGTCTATTTAATGCATTGTATCAAATATGATTATTAGTCCGCATAAAGTGACGACTGATTCTAGTTCACCCTGAGCATTCTCCCAACACATACCGAAAGGACTGCAATCGTAGTTATGACTCACCAATAAACTTAATTGACTTTCTTTCATCGTCATCTTTCTTTGATTTCGCAATTTCCTTTTTTATTACGTATGTCAAAAGGTCGGAAAAATAGCCGATTAATAGGTCATCTTCGACAAAAGCCAACATTTCAATTGCCTTGATAGACGCCATGGTGTTTTCTTTTTAATATGTTTACTGAATTATCATTATAAAAACACATAAATGAAATATGTGTATTGTTTTAAATCGCGAAGATATTTTCTTTTTCTTTTTTTTCTATGGTATTCAAATGCACCTACATGATAGATGGACCGGACATACACACTGAACATGTAAAGTAGTAAATGACTATCTTATTACTTACTTCGTACTAAGTACAATATCAGAGTCAGAAATTCGCCCAGCATTTTGCGTCGTTTTCCCCGGATCGTTTCTAAGGTAAACACACACTTTCCTCTCTACGCTTGGGCCGTCCTTGTGCATCCCTATTTAATCAATACCTGTGACGGAAAAGCAATACCGAACCTCAGGTAAATACAATGAATTAAAAGTAGGCATATGAGACTGGTGTAATGTTAGGAATCGATGATATAAATTGCATATTCGCCAAAACTAATCGCCATGGACAAAGTCTTTAGGGAGCAACCATTTGATATAAAGAGGAAAGGGGGGGGGGGGGGGAGAAAGACTTTTCAAAGAAAAATAATCCGGACAGGGGGTAAGTGAAAATGAAGGACAACTGTATATATCGTAGTGACCTGAAGGACTTCCTAAAGTACAAAGACACTACAGCTAACAAGGCACCCTATATGTCACTTGTATTCGTTCCCCGACGGGGACTCGAACCCACGACCAGTGGTGTAGCTACCATTACGCTAAATACGCACGTGCGTACACATCATTTTGTCAAAATTATAGTGTCTCATGAGAGAGAGAGATATGGTCGTTTTCCTTTTAACCAAACCCCCTGCACTTCTTATGCGTACACATCATTTGCACTCTGGTTACGCCCCTGACGACTTATGGTACTGAATTACCTAACTGCCATGCATCCGACCCTCTAACCGACTGAACCACCTGAGCGCTTAAATAGCCAATCATTAGCTAATCCCATGCATGAGAACATGGCCGCGGAAAGTGAAGGGATTTACCCGACGTAAACGATATATATAGATATGGTATGTTTGTATGCTACCCAAAAGGCCGTCGATTTTTTCATATATATCCATATCCATTCGATTCAGTGACTTAAATCTAACACGAATATTAAATCATGGCCACGGAATAAACTACCCCGGAATGGCAAACCCAAGCTAACTACTTGAGTCTAACATTTCGGACTAGCTATATACATTCATTCATCTGTGATTCATGCATAATTATACGCCTAAAAGGAACACCACGTCACTCATGATGAGCCGAGTTAAAGCAATAAGGTCATCATTTCAAGTCTAAATATTCAGTAATCTTACTAAATCATTATTTGATGCCATTGTCTTTTTTCTTCAAATCAGGTCCATTATAAGGACCCTTCCAATGAAAATTTCATTGATTTTTCCCAAAATTTTTCCGAAACAATTATCTTTAACATTATGCAAATGCCGAAATGGGACAAAAATGCTTAAATAACAAAGTAGATGCACCTTTGAATAATGATTTTTCATTTGATAACTGATTTTCAGTGGATTACGAGAGGAGGAGAGGGAAAATTGTGAGGAAAAGTTAAAGCTTTTTCTGGATAAGGAGTTGAATATAAACGAGGAAATTCCAATAGCAAATGTCCATAGGTTGGGTGAGAAACGAAAGCCTGGAAGTAAACCAAGACCCATAGTCGCGCGATTCATATACCATGATGACATTATGAAAATAAAGCGATCCTCCCGAAATCTCAAAGGCAAACCATTTTGGATATCGGAGCAGTTTCCGCAGGAAATTGAGGAGAGACGTAAGGCGCTTTATCCCATTATGACTGAGGAGAGAAAGAAGAACAAGAAAGTCGCGCTAGTGAAGGACAGACTATATGTTAACGGTGAACTGTTCAGTGGCGCAGAAACAAGATCCGCCCCCGCCTCGCAGTCGGTATCACGTCCGAACAAGCGCTACAGGATGCACTCTACTCCCGAGAGAGACTAGGATAGGACAGGAGCTAGCCTGTCACCATCCTCCGGACAGTCGGACAATGTGAATGATGTAGATCTTTATCATAGTACTTCACTTGATGATAAGGCTTTAAATATCCTTTGTTTAAATGTGTGTGGCCTGATGAGGCGTTGTGAATACCCAGATTTTATTGATTTGGTAAATAATTATGATATTTTGTGTTTTGCTGAGTCGAAAACGGACAATTTAGATACACCCGTGCTACCAGGGTTTACTTTCGTAATGAAAAATAGACACAAAACGTACAAAAGGAAATCCGGAGGCATAGTACTGGGGTTCCGAAAGGAATTCTCGGACTTTATTCATGTGATTGATACTGACAGTAAATATGTGTTATGGTTTAGAGTTAGTAAGTCCCTACTGAAGTGTGACGAGGATTTAATTATTGGCATAGTGTATATACCACCAGAGGGCTCTAAATTCTGTAACGAAGACCCATTTAGTGAGATCGAAAATGAATGTTTACATTTTGCATCAAACAACGTTTGCCTTATTGGTGATTTTAATGCCAGAACCGCATCTGAAAATGATTCTTTAGATTTGACTGAAGAACGGGTTTTTATTGATGATGTACAATTTCCAAATGTTGTAAATGACTTAAATGAGTTGAATATTCCCTTAACACGGAGCAGTGAGGACACTAAGAAAAATAATTTTGGTAACATGCTTTTAGATTTTGGTAAAGGGAATAACATGGTTATTTGCAACGGCAGATTTGGGTCAAATTCATCCCTTTTTACCTGTAAAAATAAGAGTGTCGTAGATTATTGTATTGTTTCCTCGGGTTTCTTGAAAAATGTTACATCATTGAGTGTTTTAGATTTTGATCCTCTTGTGTCTGATGTTCATTGCCCCTTGTCGTTTGTAATTACATCTGAAAAAGACTTGAACACAACTCAAAAGGATATTCCCAAAGATCGGAAAGTTTTTATAAAGAAATGGGATGCCAGTAAATCGGATGTGTTTTTATCAAATATTGATGTTGAAAGAGTAAATGAGTTGCCATTAAAAATGGAGTCCTGCTCAGAAGAAAACATTACAAATGAGTTTGTAAATGAATCTGCCTCCTTTTTATGTAATATTTTAACAAATGCTGCATCGAACACTTTTGGTTTTGTAAATAGATCTGTAAATAGTAAAACAAATACATGTACAAATAAAGATAAACCATGGTTTAATGCTGAGTGTAGAGGTGCAAGAAAATGTTTTAGAATTGCACGGAGAAGATATAAAATCAATAGATCACACCGAAACCGAGATGAAATGGCAGTGAAAAGCAAACAATATAAAAAAGTTATGAACAATTGCATCAAAAAACACAAAAAAGATATACAGGATAAAATGAAACAACTTAAAACATCAAATCCTAAAGAATATTGGAAGATCATTAATACAAAATACGATCATAAAAAAGGTACCAACATTGACATGAATACATTATTTACATTTTTCAAAGATTTAAATCAGGATGATAACAACGATGAAATTCTGCCAGATGTACCTGATACATTTGTATTGCTGTCAATGATATTAGTGATGCAATTTTAAATGTACCTTTTGATGAAGATGAAATTTTGAAAGCTGTTAAGAACTTGAAAAACAACAAGGCATGTGCTGAAGATGAAATAGCAAATGAGTATATAAAAAACTCGGTTGGTAAAATGATGGGTGTATATATATAGCTTTTTAATCTTGTTTTTAACAGTGGTATACTACCTGATGAATGGTTGAAAGGGAATATTATCCCCATTTATAAAAACAAAGGTAGTGCATGTGATGCAAAAAATTACAGACCTATTACTATTGTGAGTTGCCTTGGTAAACTGTTTACATCTATTTTGAACTCTAGACTATGTAAATTCTCTGATGAAGTTTCCTTGATTTGTGAAAATCAGACTGGTTTTAGAAAAAGATATTCCACATTTGATAACATTTTTACTTTAAATACGTTGATAGATTTGATGTTCCATGGTAAACAAAAATTATTTTGTGCATTTATAGATTTTGAAAAAGCATTTGATAAAGTTTGGCGAAATGGTTTATGGTATAAACTTTTATTGAACAATATTAATGGGAAAATGCATTCATTGATTTTTAACATGTACCAAGGTATAAAATCGAGAATTGTTTTTAATGGTAATTACTCGAGTTACTTCCCCTGTAACAGTGGCTTGAGACAGGGAGAAAATTTGTCACCATTTCTCTTTTCCCTATATTTGAACGAAATTGAAAATTTCTTTGCAGAACATAATATTACTGGATTAAACAACATCAACAATGAAGTCACTGAAAAATTGCACATTTATTTTAAAATGTTTATATTACTATATGCTGATGACACTGTTTTGTTTGCAGAATCAGCAAATGATTTACAAAGGGAACTTGATGTTTTTAAAGATTATTGTGATATGTGGAAATTAAAAAGTTAATGTAAATAAAACCAAAATATTGGTTTTTTCCAAAGGGAGACAATCCAATTTTAACTTTACTTTTAATGGTAATAATATTGAGATTGTTAAAGATTTTACCTACTTGGGTGTGACTTTTGCCAAAAGTGGAAACTTATTAAATACTTTAAAAGTAAATGCTAAAAAAGGTTTGAGAGCTATGTATGAGGTTTTAAAGAAGGGGCGTTTGCATAAATTATCAATTAGTTGCCAGTATGACCTGTTTGATAAAATTGTTAAACCTATTTTGCTGTATGGTTGTGAAATATGGGGTTTTTGTAATTTGGATGTTATTGAGCGTATTCATCTAAAATTTTGTAAAATGTTATTAAATTTAAAACGTACTACTCCCAATTTTATGATTTATGGAGAGTTGGGTGTTTACCCGTTATCCATATATGTCAAAACTAGAATGGTCAGCTATTGGTCAAATGTTGCTTTTAATGTAAACAATAAGGTATCACATATATTGTATTGCCTTTTATTCCAGAAATCTGCTATTGGGGAAAATCCATCAAAATGGTTGTCATGTATTAAAAATATTCTTGATTCATGTGGTTTCACAAATGTATATTTTGGAAATTTTAATGGTTTAAATTGTAAATGTTGTAAATGGATTCATTTGTCAATTAGACAGCGGTTGGAAGATCAGTTCCAGCAGGTGTGGAGAAGTGATGTTTTTAACTCTCCTAAAGGTTTATTTTATCGTATGTATAAAAAAAAATTTAACTTTGAAAACTACCTAGATATTCTTGATGCTAATAATCGTATTGCTTTCTCCAAATTCCGTACTTGTAATCATCGTCTGCCAATTGAAACTGGGAGGTGGCATGGGATTGATAGGCAGTTTCGCAAATGTTTCTTGTGTAACTTGAATGACCTTGGTGATGAATTCCATTATTTATTTAAATGCCCATATTTTGTTCATAGCAGATCCCGTTCTATAGAAAGACATTATAGAATTCATCCAAATTCTTTAAAACTTAAAGCTTTAATGCAATCAAATAACATCATTGTCCTTCGAAAACTCTGTAATCTTCTCAAAATTATTTTCCGGGGCGTAGCTCCCCCTACGTAATCCTATATGCTATTACTGTTTCTGAAACTTCAAACTTGTGTATATATCTTTATTTATATGTGTACTTGTATGTTTTGAACACTACTTATAGTTATATTGAATGTATTTATTGTATATATGTTTGTCTCGATACCATTGTATTCAATGGTTCATGAGAAATAAAGAATCTGAATCTGAATAAATATAAAAAAAAAAATAAATAAATTGAAAAAAAAAATAATAATATTAAAAGCCGGATAGACTTAGAATCTAAATTCTTTTGATATTTTGTCAAAATAAAATCCAACTGCCCGAGCTGAGAAATTAAACAAAACTGCAGATAAAAGATAATAGTAAATTTTTATATTAATAATGTCGGAATAATAATGTAATGCACTGTCACGGACGGACGAACGCTGTGATCAGCATAATGTCGAAGTTAAAGCTGGACTTTCACCATAAAAAGCCGAGATGTTCCGAATTTTTTTACGGGCGGTCGACCTCGCTCCCGTAAAATATTTTCGAAACATTTCAGCTATTTATGGTGAGAGCTGTACATAGTCAATCAATAAAATGCAATCCACAGTTTCACAATTCACAGCGCACGTCACAACAAATATTCAGTCAATTTAGTTGAGACAACCGCAATCCCATGGTTGACGTCGGGTCTACTTATATACACACAACATGTTTATGGTGATTTTCTGTCCTAGTCCACATGTCATTTCATATCCGCTTATAGACACACATGTTTAAGGTGATTTTCTTTCCTAAGTCCACCTGTCATTTGATGTCTACTTGTAGACACACAACATGTTTAAGGTGTTTCTCTATCCTTGTCCACCTGTCATCTGATGTCTACTTATAGACACATGTCCTTTTCTAACTTTAAATTTAGATCTACTCTTGACCCACGGTATAGTTGGGGAATTGTGTGACGTCAAGGTATCTTCCTAACAGCTTAAAACTCAATGGTGTTGGCTGTAGGAGCACTGAAAAGTATCAAGATGAGTCCAAATAAAAAGTCTGTATATTTATTGAAGGCACAAAGACGAGTGAAATGACATAATGAGATGTTTTACAATAAAATATAACTGAAAGAAAGCATTTTAAAACAATCCAATTATGTCATACAATAAAATATATCTGAAATAAAGCATTAAAACAATTTTACAACAAAAGGTCAAGGTCATTTCCAATCAAGGTCAAGTAAAACAAGGTGAAATAAGACTGAAATATTTCTAAATAATACTTAGTTCTACATGAACTAATTTAAAGATAGGCCAAACCAAAAATGATGAAGTGTGATCAATAATATTAATGTAGAATAGTAATTTAATTTAGTTCCAAAGTGTATTTATCCCAAGTTATATTCACTGTTAAGGCGCTGTCCTATAAATAGCAGACAAAATAACAACAATGAAAAATCTACAACTAAATAACAATAAACTATACAAATATCGATTACAATAACACTGCATAATCTAAAAGATAAAGGGCTGAATATCCAATATTAAAACACAAATGAACTTACTTATAAAGGAAAGGATAAGGCCTGACATTGGGCAAGACTTGCCAAGTAAAATCATATTGGCCGCAATCTCACAGCTCCTTGTGGTAATAATTTCATCAATATCGAACCCGATGCAGAATGTTATTAAACATATAACCGATAAAACAATACTAACTCTACTATTTTCCATGAGACACATATATACAACGATTACTACTTGAATAAAACTTTCTATATAAGTTCTGCACATGAATATAAAATTAATGAAATATATATGATAACATATAAACTAAGAGCTGCAAATAATCCAGAGAACATAAACATATTTGGATATAAATGTTTTACCAGAATTCTATAAAATTGAAATGTATAATTTAAGTAACAGATATTTACCTGGAAAGTATCAAGATGAGTCCAAATAAAAAGTCTGTATATTTATTGAAGGCACAAAGACGAGTGAACCTACAGACATGGACCCACTTCTCAGGCAAAACCCCAAATTTCGAATTGACCAATCAAATTGTTAAAAAAAATCACGTAAAACACGTAAAAAGTATGTGATTGACACATGCCGGGTGTGATATCACCGGACAGCGAGTATACCCGATTAACAATAAAAATGTCCCGAGTCAATCGCTGAACAATAGATCAATTAAGATTGACCGCGGCAGATTAACTTGACCTGTATACATAACAATTAAGACGGGACACCTGAGTAAACAACGACTACCCTCTAAGATACCTTTTAGCATTTTTATGGGGGAAAGCACAATAGTGCTTGGGTAACCAAATAAACTTAATTTCCCGTAAAATTGATACGTGTGAAATGCCAAAGATAAAAGTTAATAGAGATTAACGTTATTGAATACCAGAATTTAAAGCTATGATGTAGAGTACTAAATCTACGTAAAACATAAATTTAGGAATAAAATGGAATTTCTAATGAAATATAAAATAACATTTAACAAAAAAAAAAAAATATGCAAAAATATAAGTTATATAGAATTTCATAATGGAAAAATAATATTGAAAAAGTAAAACTTTTTCCTTCGTGACACACACAACATGTTAAGATGATTCTCTATCCCAGTCCACCTGTCATTTGATGTCTATTTATAAACACACTACTTGTTTAAGGTGATTCTCTATCCTAGCCCACCTGTCAGTTGATGTCTACTTATAGACACACAACATGCTTAAGGTGACTCTCTATCCTAGTCCACTTGTCATTTGATGTCTACTTATAGACACACAACATGTTTAGGTGATTTTCTGTCCTAGTCCACCTGTCATTTCATGTCCGCTTATAGACACACATGTTTAAGGTGATTCTCTATCCTAGTCCACCTGTCATTTGATGTCTACTTATAGACACACAACATGCTTAAGGTGATTCTCTATCCCAGTCCACCTGTCATTTGATGTCTACTTATAGACACACAACATGTTTAAGGTGTTTCTCTATCCTAGTCCACCTGTCATTTGATGCCGAATTATAGACACACAGCAAGGTTTGGGCGATTCCGTATAAGAGTCCACTTGTCATTTGTTGCCTACTTATAGACACCCATGGTTAAGGTGATTCTCTATCTTGGCTCGCTTGTTATTTGATGTCTACCTATAGACACAACATGTTTTGGGTGATTCTCTTTCCTAGTCACTTGTCATTTTATGTTTACTTATGAACACACCAATGTTTTGGGTGGTTCCGTATCCTAATCCACTTTTCTCCCACAAGAGAGTGGGAAATTCTACCGGAAGTGGGGTGCTAGATCAATAGATCTGGAACATCGATCTAGGGCGGTGTACAACTATGCGCTCTATTTAGATTCGTAAACAAAGCGAGGTAACTCTTTTTAATTGTAGTGTGGCGTAATATAAGTTAACTCTTATAATTGTAATAAAACTCGTTACATGTTTGTATATTTGTTTACTCATGGTACCATGCACTTGCACACTATTGTTTTTATGAAAATAACTTTCTTATCTGGGACAATCTTCTTATTACAGATACTGGGACAAAAGTGTCAGGAAAGAAGAGGCACTGAATGAGCTCTAAAAAAGAAAAAGAACCAAGAATCGCCTCTCGTTCCAGATTGAAAGACATCAGTCCAGCGACGAGGCGTTAGCCGAGACTGGGATTATGTCGAAGTATGTCACCCTCGACAAGTAGATTGATACCATTTTGGATAGACCATACTTGCATCCCTATTGGCAAACAACATACAACAAAAACGAGCTCCAGTAGATGGAACATCCCCCAGGATGTCTAGGAAAATTAGAAATTAATATCTAGAAAACAAGGACAATTAATACAACGAAGCGATGAAAACAGGAAAAGAGGATGACGGGGCAAAGTTCAGAGAAAGGAGAAGAAAAATCACAAAGAAAGAAGTAGAGAGAGAGAACACAAGAACTACTTGTCAAACATACTGGACATAGACAACACAGAGAACGAAACAGCATCAAAACAATGTATTACTAAGAAATTTTAGAGATACATCAAATCAAAGAAGCAGGAAAGCAGCAGAGTCTTCACATTGAATGCTGATGGCCAGACAATGTAAGAAAGCACATCTGAAGCTGAAGCTCTGAACAACTTATTCCAGTCAGCTTTCACACATGAAGACATGGCATCGCTTCCAGACATGGGGGCAAGTAAGGAGAGTGATATCAGAGACATACATGAAGAAGAGAAAAGGGATTACCAAGCTACTTCAACAGCTTAACATAAACAAGGCTTGTGGTCCAGATAACATCTCACTGCAGAATCTTGAAGGATCGATGCAGCTGAAGAGAGATCACCATAACTAAAATTCATATTTGAAAGATCATTGGAGCTTCAAGAAACACCACATGACTGGAGAACAGCTAACATCACAGCACTGTACAAGAAAGGGGAGAGATCACAACCTGCCAACTAAAGATCAGTTTCTTTAACATCGGTATCATGCAAAGTGATGGAACACGTGCTATCCTAGCACATTATGGAGTATCTTAAGGCTAATGACATCTTAGCAGACTTCCAACATGGATTTCAAGAGAGAATGCCATCTGAAACTTGTAACACTAATACTTAAAACATTTAATATATTTGAACATTATTATATTGAAATTTTTTCTTATAGAATTTGGGAACAAATCTCGGATTGCTTTTCTTTTGACATTTGTCTAGTTTTGGAAATACTTAATTAATCTTTAACGTAAGTTGCTAACCTCCTTTACGTATTAGTTTATCACCTTTCGGTCACTTTATTTGCTATTGTCCGTCTCTTTAAGTGTTTTTGTTATCATGTCATTTCTTCCCTTTTATTAAATTAACTTTGTCGGAATTTTGTCTAATTGACTTTCTACACTTTTAGTTTGATCTTTACCTACGTAATCAGTATCAAACGTCCGTAGCTCTGGCTCCGTCCCTTTTGTCACATATGATTGGTCAAGTTTTATACTCTGTACCAAGTTACCTGATTTGTTAAAGATGCGATTCCGGATTCGAACCTCGGTGGAAAGCAAATATAGTAAATTCACTTTCCATCGAATGATTGAAAAAAATGTTAACTTTACAACGGATTCGTCTCTCTTTTCCAAATATATATAATTTCGTACAAATTTTATTTAATTGTCTATTTTACTATAATGTTCAAATTTTAAATTGTATCGATATTTTCAATTATTTCAATTTCATTCCGTTTTATCATAATTCACACATCTTTCATTCTAATATTGTAATTTGTAATTTTTATACATCTTTCATTTCGATATTATGATTTGTAATTTTATACATCTCTCATTCTAATCTTGTAATTTTTATTAATTTCACTTTCCATCGAATGATTAAAGTATAAACAGTTAACTTTACAACGTAATCGTCTCTCTTTTCCAAACGGGATATCAATAGGAAGCCTTTGGCAAGACTGCAGCCACAGGATTATTCAAGAGAAATTCCCCAAGTGTAATACCAAAGGGTTAATCCCGCAGTGGATACAAGTAGTTAGTTGCAGGTTCCGGGTTCTATTCCTGGAAACCTCATGCAGTAATCAGTATTCTCGCGTTCCGAGTTCGAATCTCGGAACGCCCCTTTTATTTGTTCATATTCGTTGTATGTACCAGTGTATGAGTACATTCATTTATCCAAGTCAAGAGAGTATATGAATCTTAATTCATCATCACAGTGGAAGAGATCAGCAGATACCTTGATGACAGAGAACAAATTTATACCGACTTCAGCAAGGCATTTGACACCGTGCCACATCATAGACTCCTCCAGAAATTAGACCATTATGGAGTGAGAGGAAATATTCATGGATGGCTGAAGTCCTGGCTAACAACAAGGGAACAGAGAGTAGTTGTTGATGAGGACAATTCAACATCAGTACCAGTGAAATCCGGAGTCCCTCAGGGAACAGTACTTGGTGTGACCCTATGACCTCCCAAACGTTAATTGTCGTCCAGCAATATTACTTAATTTGTAGTAATCTTTACATTGTTTTATTTTTATTTTATATTAATTGTTGTCGTAGTATATTTGTTAATATTCGATGAGTCTTAATTGTCACAATTCTTGGATATTCCGTTGAAGTTCAATATCCTGATAGGTCTTTATGATTAAACCTGCATTTGAAAGAGCATCACGAGAAAGTGGCATCACGAGAATTAATGATAACGTTGACACTTTATTGATTGATTGATTTTGTTTTACGTCACACCACGAATGTTTCACGTATATGGTGACGGCATTTGAGTGATGCGGGGCATACAAATTTTGACCTTTGCAACGGACCCACCCGAAGCAGTGAGGGATCTTTAACGTGCCATGCATACCACGACACGGGGCCTTGGTTTTTACTGTCTCATCCTAAAGACGGGACACCGGCAGGACCAGAGCGGGACTCGGACCCCGGTTTCCCGATCAGGAGTCCGGCGCGATACCACTAGGCCACGCCGACTGAAGTTGACACTTTAAGATAGATATTGTGCACATACGGGTTGGGCGTATTACATAGAAAATAGTATTAATACTGCTTTGTAATTAGATAAAATTCAGAGGGAATGTGATTTAACATCTATGATATTGAACTTAACGCTATATAGTCTTTTATTCAGAACTGTTTCGTTTATGATATATTATCTTAGTTTTGTGTGATATGTAAAAAAAATAAATAAATTTATTTTATATTTCTATGGTGTTCGAACCTTGGATCGTGGTGTTGTGTGTCGAGTGGCGATACCATTGAGCCAAGGATATCTTGTTTGATAATCACATGTATTTTTGTTGTAATACCTGTATGGGCGTGTGATTAAATTGAATATATTTTATTATTTATAAATGGTTTTCAGTTTCATCCATGATTTTGTATTATATATTGCATATTACATGTATATCCAAACTTATATATTTAATGTATTTAATATACATTTTGCTCCAATGGCATTTTCTTGTTTGTTAAGTCATCCGTGTGAAATATACTCATAAGATTTCATTGTGCAGGTATTCACAATATTTGAACTAAAACGTTTCTGATTTTGGAAGTGAGCAGTCGGACTTATTTTGTAAGTTAATTTTCATTTACTGTGTCGATTTATGATACTCATTTATGCAGTTTATTTATTGCAGATATTTGAATAGTATTCGTAGTGAATTAATACAGTTTTGGTATTTAATATAAAGTTGTTTAATCGAACTACATTATATGTAATGTTTTTATTTACAACAATGGAAATACATCTCCGAGTAATTTTGTATATATAATTATAGCACGGTTTATCATGTTATTGTCGCATACATTTTATACCATTATGTGTTTTACAATACCTTACGTGTTTATATTTTTACGACCTCTCATTATGCGATACCTGTTGACCCTTGTTCTTTACATGGAGGATTATTTATAAATTTTTAAATGTACGTCTTTTGATTGTTCTGCTGTTACGGTTAGTGGGAAGGTGGGTCCGTAAACCGGTTAACCACACCATTTGTTTGGCTTTTGTCAAATTAAATGACCGTCCTAAGTCGGTATCGTAATTGCACTACAATCAAATATTTTTGTAATGTGTTATATGTTCTAGTATATTATTTATATTCATGTATTGTATAGCTCCATGGTGACTTCTGCCACATAACTGTGCCAGTAACTCCTCTTTTTTCTTTTATAGTTGTTTGATATTTATAGGTCATTGACTGAATACGACGAAATATGACCGCCCGAGGTCTTTGAGCGGTAAAGCGGCCCTCGCAAGCTCGGGCCGCATCCGCGCAAAGACCGAGGGCGGTCATATTTCGTCGTATTCAGTTAATAACCTTTTTATTACATATTTAATCGTTCATCTACATTAAGTTCTATAAATCGAAGTATTTTTCGTTAATAGTACTGTCCGCCATGTTTGTTTGCGTACGCTATACGTCAAATATAAGTATGACGTCACGTAACTGGAAATAGTCCCCGGGCTGATATGAAGTTTGCGAGCAGTTATGGCTCTATATCAGCCCGGAAACTTTCTATGTAAACAATTGATAAAATTTTCAAAATATGCAATAAACAATGATATCGCTGTGTTTATGATAATAGGTCACACAGGTCTGATCGAGTCATTACAGTGCACTACTCTGTTTAACCCTTACATAGGATAGGTGTTATGTATTTAATTGAATTAAAGTATATTTCCATTACCTTTATTAGAGTGCAAATATATTACATCATGATCTATATTTTTATAGTTGTTTTAATCTTTTGCAATATGGTAAAATCGTATAACATATATTCGCTATTGTAATATGCAATGGATAATTTATTGAATTGAATGTCTTTCATTTATATTCATAAAACGATTTCCATTATCTTATCAATAACTTATAATTACATGTGTGTTATTTAGGCAGGTGCTATCATGTGAAGTACATGCATCATGATTCGTAATAAATGAATTTTACATATCGTGGGTCCTGTTACACTTTATCACTGTCGAAGATAGTTTTTGCACTAATAAGAATAAACATTTGAAAACACAACACAAGACTTGTCACTATAGAATAACGAACACGGACTAAGAGAAAAAGGACAACATTGGGCCCCTAATGTTTCTGCTATACATCAATGACAAAGGGGGCAACATCAAGTTATCAATACGGTTATTTGCCCACGACAGCCTCATATATGTGGCAGTATCATCACTGGATTACTGTCAACAACTCCAAGAGGACCTAACAACAATTGTGAATTGGACCAGAAAGTGGCAGATGATATTCAACCAATTCAAATGTATGCGTTCTGGATATCGAAGTTAAGGCACCTCATCTCATATCCGTACCACATGGAGGGACATATATTGGAGGCTGTCTACCATATCCGTACCACATGGAGGGACATATACTAGAGGCTGTCTACCATATCCGTACCACATGGAGGGACATATACTGGAGGCTGTCTACCATAACTCGTACCACATGGAGGGACATATACTGGAGGCTGTCTACTATAACTCTTACCACATGGAGGGACATATACTGGAGGCTGTCTACTATGACTCGTACCACATGGAGGGACATATACTGGAGGCTGTCTACTATGACTCGTACCATATCGAGGGACATATACTGGAGGCTGTCTACCAAAACTCTTACCACATGGAGGGACATATACTGGAGGCTGTCTACCATATCCGTACCACATGGAGGGACATATACTGGAGGCTGTCTACCATATCCGTACCACATGGAGGGACATATACTGGAGGCTGTCTACTATAATTCGTACCACATGGAGGGACATATACTGGAGGCTGTCTACTATAACTCGTACCACATGGAGGGACATATACTGGAGGCTGTCTACTATAACTCGTACCACATGGAGGGACATATACTGGAGGCTGTCTACTATAATTCGTACCACATGGAGGGACATATACTGGAGGCTGTCTACTATAACTCGTACCACATGGAGGGACATATACTGGAGGCTGTCTACTATAACTCGTACCACATGGAGGGACATATACTGGAGGCTGTCTACTATAATTCGTACCACATGGAGGGACATATACTGGAGGCTGTCTACTATAACTCGTACCACATGGAGGGACATATACTGGAGGCTGTCTACCATAACTCGTACAACATGGAGGGACATATACTGGAGGCTGTCTACTATAACTCGTACAACATGGAGGGACATATACTGGAGGCTGTCTACTATAACTCGTACAACATGGAGGGACATATACTGGAGGTTGTCTACTATAACTCGTACCACATGGAGGGACATATACTGGAGGCTGTCTACTATAACTCGTACCACATGGAGGGACATATACTGGAGGCTGTCTACTATAACTCGTACAACATGGAGGGACATATACTGGAGGCTGTCTACTATAACTCATACCACATGGAGGGACATATACTGGAGGCTGTCTACTATAACTCGTACCACATGGAGGGACATATACTGGAGGCTGTCTACCATAACTCGTACCACATAGAGGGACATATACTGGAGGCTGTCAACTATAACTCGTACAACATGGAGGGACATATACTGGAGGCTGTCTACTATAACTCGTACCACATGGAGGGACATATACTGGAGGCTGTCTACTATAACTCGTATCACATGGAGGGACATATACTGGAGGCTGTCTACTATAACTCGTACCACATGGAGGGACATATACTGGAGGCTGTCTACCATAATTCGTACCACATGGAGGGACATATACTGGAGGCTGTCTACCATAACTCGTACCACATGGAGGGACATATACTGGAGGCTGTCTACTATAATTCGTACCACATGAAGGGACTTATACTGGAGGCTGTCTACCATATCCGTACCACATGGAGGGACATATACTGGAGGCTGTCTACTATAATTCGTACTACATGGAGGGACATATACTGGAGGCTGTCTACCATATCCGTACCACATGGAGGGACATATACTGGAGGCTGTCTACCATATCCGTACCACATGGAGGGACATATACTGGAGGCTGTCTACCATAACTCGTACCACATGGAGGGACATATACTGGAGGCTGTCTACTATAACTCGTACCACATGGAGGGACATATACTGGAGGCTGTCTACTATGACTCGTACCATATCGAGGAACATATACTGGAGGCTGTCTACCATAACTCGTACCACATGGAGGGACATATACTGGAGGCTGTCTACCATAACTCGTACCACATGGAGGGACATATACTGGAGGCTGTCTACTATAACTCGTACCACATGGAGGGACATATACTGGAGGCTGTCTACTATGACTCGTACCATATGGAGGGACATATACTGGAGGCTGTCTATCATATCCGTACCACATGGAGGGACATATACTGGAGACTGTCTACCATATCCGTACCACATGGAGGGACATATACTAGAGGCTGTCTACCATAACTCGTACCACATGGAGGGACATATACCTGAGGCTGTCTACTATAATTCGTACCACATGGAGGGACATATACTGGAGGCTGTCTACCATATCCGTACCACATGGAGGGACATATACTGGAGGCTGTCTGCTATAACTCGTACCACATGGAGGGACATATACTGGAGGCTGTCTACTATAACTCGTACCACATGGAGGGACATATACTGGAGGCTGTCTACTATAACTCGTACAACATGGAGGGACATATACTGGAGGCTGTCTACTATAACTCGTACCGCATGGAGGGACATATACTGGAGGCTGTCTACTATAATTCGTACCACATGGAGGGACATATACTGGAGGCTGTCTACTATAACTCGTACAACATGGAGGGACATATACTGGAGGCTGTCTACTATAACTCGTACCACATGGAGGGACATATACTGGAGGCTGTCTACTATAACTCGTACCACATGGAGGGACATATACTGGAGGCTGTCTACTATAATTCGTACCACATGGAGGGACATATACTGGAGGCTGTCTACTATAACTCGTACCACATGGAGGGACATATACTGGAGGCTGTCTACTATGACTCGTACCATATCGAGGGACATATACTGGAGGCTGTCTACCATATCCGTACCACATGGAGGGACATATACTGGAGGCTGTCTACCATAACTCGTACCACATGGAGGGACATATACTGGAGGCTGTCTACTATAACTCGTACCACATAGAGGGACATATACTGGAGGCTGTCTACTATAACTCGTACAACACGGAGGGACATATACTGGAGGCTGTCTACTATAACTCGTACCACATGGAGGGACATATACTGGAGGCTGTCTACTATAACTCGTACCACATGGAGGGACATATACTGGAGGCTGTCTACTATAATTCGTACCACATGGAGGGACATATACTGGAGGCTGTCTACTATAACTCGTACCACATGGAGGGACATATACTGGAGGCTGTCTACTATGACTCGTACCATATCGAGGGACATATACTGGAAGCTGTCTACCATATCCGTACCACATGGAGGGACATATACTGGAGGCTGTCTACCATAACTCGTACCACATGGAGGGACATATACTGGAGGCTGTCTACTATAACTCGTACCACATGGAGGGACATATACTGGAGGCTGTCTACTATAACTCGTACCACATGGAGGGACATATACTGGAGGCTGTCTACTATAACTCGTACCACATGGAGGGACATATACTGGAGGCTGTCTACTATAACTCGTACCACATGGAGGGACATATACTGGAGGCTGTCTACTATGACTCGTACCATATCGAGGGACATATACTGGAGGCTGTCTACCATATCCGTACCACATGGAGGGACATATACTGGAGGCTGTCTACCATAACTCGTACCACATGGAGGGACATATACTGGAGGCTGTCTACCATATCCGTACCACATGGAAGGACATATACTGGAGGCTGTCTACCATATCCGTACCACATGGAGGGACATATACTGGAGGCTGTCTACCATAACTCGTACCTTGGGCTGGAGCTCACCAACACGCTCTCCTGGGATGTCAATATCAACAAGATCATTGACAAAACAAACAGGTCACTAGGATTCCTTCGTCGCGACTTGGGAAATGTCCTATAAATATCAAGAGGTAAGCATATCTGGGATTAGTTCGACCACACCTAGAATATGCTAGTAGTGTATGGGATCCTCGCCTACAAAAACATAACCATCTACTGGAAATGGTGCGGCGAAGAGATGCCAGATTCATCAGGTATGAATACTCAATACTCTCGCAACCCTGGCACAGTTACATCATTATTGGAACAGCTAAACTTATCAACACTTCAGGAGAGACCAAAAACATCAGGTCTTCCTCTCTTACATAAGGTCATCCACCAGAAGGAAGATATACCACTTCCTGACTGTTTAATACAACCTACCAGGAGGACTCGTCTGTACCATCAACGACGTTTTGTCCGGTTAGGATCCCAGGGAGAACAACGGAGGAACAGATTCTTTGTGAAGACTGCACATGTAAATGTTTTTAAGAGCATGTGGATGACGTCCACCAGTTTTATTCATTCGCCTGGGGCCAGTTGTTCGAAACTTTAATCACTGGTTAAAATAACAAGTGGTTAAAATTTGAGAGACAATTAATTTGATTTATAAGAATTCTGAATAAAAATCTGAATTACTTTACTAAGCTTGTTTTATATGTTACAAAATCGTACACAGACTGTGACGTAAAGTCTTCTCATTTCAAAAATATAGTCAGATGAAATTTAACCACTAATGGATAAACCGACTCCTTACAGATTATCAACGTGGATTAGATCACCGGCTGATTAAGCTGGAGGGTTTTTTTTAAATTCAAATTGATGTGTACTGCGGGTTAGCATTAACATCACTGATAAAAAGCTTCGATTACACGTCAGCCGCATCTTCACAACATCAGTGTTTGGGATTACACTGATCTACTCCACAATTACAGATGATATTTTTAAACAGAGGAATCTGCCATTGGGCATGTCCAATAAAAATCAGATTATTAATATGAGCATGTTGTTTCCGATATCAACCGAAGAAATGGACAAATTTTATCTATATGTGTCACTAATAATAATAACAATAATATTGATTGATAGATTATTGTTTTAAGACATCATCTGCCTGATGCATCGCATAGTTCTAAATGTTTTATCTTTGCAACGGACCCACCCGAAGTAGGCCTAGCGAGGGATCTTTTACGTGCCACGGCTTTCGTGACACGGGACATCGGTTTTCACTGTCTCATCCGAAAGACAGAACACCGGCGTGCTCACGACGGGAGTCGAACCTAGGACCTTCTGGTCACAAGACAAGCATCTCATCCACTATAGGCCAGCACTGTTCAACCGAATTAATAATAATAATAATAATAATAATAATTATAATACATGTAATAATATATCCGGCCAAGTTGACAACAAAATACTTGTCGTATGTAAAGATGATGGATAAATCCAAACCATATATTATTTGTCAATATCGATACACGACTACTTTTAAAACTACCAGTGACTTCCTCCCCCCCCCCTTTTTTTTTAACTTGGTGCTCATGCTCCTTTCCCTTATTTTGATTTTGATTTTTTCGGTATATTAGATTGCTCTTTTTGTTTTCATTAATCTAACAGCAGTAAGTATTGGTGCGTGTGCAGATGAAATTTACAATATATAGAACTGAAGTTTCCTGTACTGTGCAGGACTGTATTTCTTTCTAATAACAGATAGGTCTACAGTATTGTACTCCGTGGCCGTTCCTGACATAGTATGCGTAGGGCTAGTGTACTGCCTGGACACACGGTTAAGCAGGTCAACATGCTTTTGGGAACGTGCTCAAGAATATTATTGTGAGTTCTGCTGTCAAGCTTAACGGTAAACTGTGTCTTTTTCTTGACGACTACATAATACAACACTATCTCAACAATGATCGTATCCGGGAACATTGTACATTCCACTGAAAATGAATCAATGAAAATATTGGAAAATTACTGCATCGGTGTAAAAAACGGCAAGGTAAGATAATAACCAGAAGTTTACGGAAACGAGAATCGCCGAATTGTTTTTGCATTGCTCTTATACTGATGATTGATTCTTGTTTTACCATCAGATCGTATTTGTTGAACCTGAGAAAAATTTGAACGAGTCATTAGTGAATGAACATAAGCTAGAGAAATGTCCAGTCTTGAAACTACAAAAAGGGTAAGACTTACAGAACAGTTTTTTATTTTTTTATTTTTTTTTGGGGGGGGGGGATTCTTACTTGTGGTGGTGATGTTTTTTTTAATTTATTTTGTGGGTGTGGGTGTGTGTGTGTGTGTGTGGGGGGGGGGGGTGTTGTTGTGTGTGTTTATTTGTTTTATTGTTTAATTTTATGCCCCCAAAATCAAAGTTTCACTTTCAGAGGCATGAAGGTTTTGGCCTGTTTGTCTGTGACAAAAACATAGGTTATAACTTTTGAATTGTAAGGGGTAGGGCTTTCATATTTCACATGCATATTCCTTGTGACAAGACCTTTCCATCAGTATAATAATTTTTGACCTTGAGACCTTGTCTGTGAACTTTGACCTACATTTAAAAAATTGTCCAGTTTTGTGCAGTTTTACCTTTTTGATTAAGTTGCTCTGATTGACTTTTAATTTCATACATATTATTTTTATGGAGAAGGGTGTGGATTGTTTTTGGCTTTTTGATTTTAGACTTTAAATTTTATTAATTGTTAGGGCAGCTAGCATCCATATCACAATATGTATATAAAAATTATAAGCGAAAAGAGGTTGGGAGAACTTTCGTTCTATTTGTGACAATGACAGTGATTATTTGTGACAATGACAGTGATTATTTGTGACAATGACAGTGATTATTTGTGACAATGACAGTGATTATTTGTGACAATGACAGTGATTATTTGTGACAATGACAGTGATTATTTGCACAAGCATAATAACCATTACTGGCAAATGCACAAATTCAATTACATCATCAAAGGTGTATGTTAATAATAATAATAATTGATATGAAAAATGCAATAAGAAATTTGAATGCATGAATTATGATATTGCACTGCATTTTAAGTTGTATATTAAATACATAAAGACTATAGATACATATATATAGTGATAGTAATGGCACTTTCTCATCACAGATATCATGTGATCATATTGGGATTGGTTACTTATGAATTTCCTCTTATTTGATAAGTTTTCAGTAAAATTAGACAGATGTTTAGTTTATTATAGGAATTGGAATACACCTTTAATTATAATGAAAATTCCGGCAAAATGTGGTTTGTCCGGTATTAACTTCTTACATCGTTTAAATTTGGAAAAAGGTCTATTCAATAATGATTATGACCTTAAACGTCATCGATCATTAATCAGCCTATGATTATAGTTTAGTAGATTTAATACCTTATTGTTTAGTAATTCTTTTTTTTTATTCATAACATAATAGAGGACCATATATAGGAAGTGAATTTCATTTTCTTTGTTGTTGCAATCACTGTTTACAAATTCTGTTTTTACGCTTGACTCCCATATACCTCCCTCTTTCAATTTCTCAATTATGTGAACTCAGTCTCTGTTCTGCTATTTCAGATCTCTCTGATCGTGTGTAAGGATGTCTCAGTTTTGGTATTTCAGATCTATATCTGATATATGTATATGCACATTGTAAGGATGTCTCAGTTTTGGTATTTCAGATCTATATCTGATATATGTATATGCACATTGTAAGGATGTCTCAGTTTTGGTATTTCAGATCTATATCTGATATATGTATATGCACATTGTAAGGATGTCTCAGTTTTGCTATTTCAGATCTATATCTGATATATGTATATGCACATTGTAAGGATGTCTCAGTTTTGGTATTTCAGATCTATATCTGATATATGTATATGCACATTGTAAGGATGTCTCAGTTTTGGTATTTCAGGTCTATATCTGATATATGTATATGCACATTGTAAGGATGTCTCAGTTTTGGTATTTCAGATCTATATCTGATATATGTATATGCACATTGTAAGGATGTCTCAGTTTTGCTATTTCAGATCTATCTCATCTATGTGTAAGGATATCAACATAAGGAGGCTTCCAGTTCATTTCATAGATATTTCTAAAAACCATCAATTTATCTGAAAATTACAGCAGAGAAAGCTTTGATATTTCACACATGTGTTGTGGGAAGACCTTTCTTTTTATACCATATTATATTACATTCTGACCTTGACTTTCATGTTTTACCAACATTTCTAAACTGAAACCTAGGACATCACTTTTCACCTATGGGAGCTAGGGTTTTTATATTAGATATGTGTGTTTCTTGTGGTGAAACCTTTCCATTTATACCATTATGTATGACCTTGTGACCTTCACTGTCAAGTTCAACCTACATTTAACTTAATTAAAAAAAAAAACCTTAAAAATTGGCCTTCACTTTTGAGCAACAGGAAATTCGCCTTTGATATTGTTTGATATCCGTTTTTTAGCTCACTTGAGCCAAAGGCTCAAGTTAGCTATTGTGATGAATCGTAGTCCGTCGTCCGTCCGTTGTCCGTTGTTAAATTTTCACATTTTCGACTTCTTCTTCAGAACTGCTGAACAGAATTTGATGAAACTTGGTATGCATGAAGAACTCATGGTCCCCTACAAGTGTTGTTGTTTTTTGTCCAGATCCATCAGCAGGTGGCGCCACCACAGGCAAAAGTAGGTTGCAGAGAGTACCCTCCTTTAACAAACTTCTTATTCAGACCTGTGGCATACAGAGACAAACCGAATACATAGGAATGATCTAGAGGCCATTTTTCACATTTTCAACTTTTTCTGCAAAACTGTTCGAAGGAATTTAGTAAATCTTTGTAGAAATAAATCCCTTATGATCCCCTTCAAATTCTGTCGTTTTCGTCCAGACCTCTTTACTGGTGGCGCCACCACAGTCAAAAGTAGGTCACAAAAGAGTACCCTCCTTTGACAATCTTCTTCTTCATACTGGCTGTATACAAAGACAAACAGAATGCATAGAAATGATCTAGAGGGATGAGTGAAGAAGTATTGTCATTTTGGTTCCCTTCCAAAATCAAATTGTAGAAATTTTTTCGACATTTCTTTGGACTTGGTGATTTCAATGCAGAAAAGTGTCATATTTCCTAGTTAATTGATAATGATGATTTCTTATGGACTATTTTGATCATAATTATGATAAGGAATCTTATTTTGAAAGAATTTTGTCAATATTTCAATATTTGGATTTTATATGAATTTTTTAAGACTTCCAAATGAGGGTGTATAGAGACAATTCTTCACATTTTTAACTTCTGCTGTTATACCACATGAAAGATTTTAATGAAACATGGTATACATGTAGTACTATAGGTCCTCTATCAATTTTTACATTTCATCCAAATTGGTCAACAGATGGTGCCACCATGTCTAAAAAATAGGTCTCACAATGGTACATATACCACTTGGTAATTAAAATATGGAGAGTAGCGGTTCAAATCCCGCTGTGGTCAAATTTTTTTTCATTTCTTTACACATCTAAATAAGTTTTTAGATGTTTCTCAATACTCAACATATGAAATTAGGCCATTTTGAATTGGATCTTGACAATATTTGAAACAATTGTTGTTCATGACCCAGACTTGAAATCAGTCAACAAAAGGTCCCACCTAAAGAAAATGACAAACTTGTTGCCCTGAATCACATCTTGCAGAGACAGAGCAAAGTACTCAGGTGAGCGATATAGGCCCACTTTGGCCTCTGGTTTTATTGTTTTGATGGACGTCATACAAATGTCCATCCATTCGTCCGTCTGTCGGTCAGTGTCTGTCCGTCTGTCCTTTATCCACTTGTATTTCCGCATCTTGAGAATGTTTTCTGTCAATTACTTCAGACTTCATATACTTATTTGTCGTAATGTCCTTTCGATCTGCGAGTTATTGGACTTTCTTTGTATTTTTTTTTTGTCAAATTTTAGAGGTCCCCACTACGAAGTTGCGATAACAATACAGCTTCTCGTGATACGATATATACGTGATACTTCTTCGAAGAAGAAGGGGCATGTTGTTTTGCTACTTATGGTCGGTTAGTCGACCGGAAGGTAGGTCAGTCCATCCGTCCGTCAGTCGGTCCATTTACAGTTATAAGTATATCTAGGTCAAGTTCAAATTTGGTTATGTTTCCATAATTTTTGTCAGTTATTCTCCTTGGACTTAAGAAATTTCTTAAAATTAGCAGTTTCCGCTCATTATCTCAGGAACAGCTTGATATATTGAATTGATATTTGGTATACAGATACATCTTAAGGATATCTAGGTCAAGTTAATAAGTTATAATTAGGATACCTGTCTTTGGCATATTTCTTTTGATTTTGTTTTATGTCAGTTAATACTGATGTCTAAATTAAATGAAGACTAGTGACATATCTGTTAATTATTAGACACAAATTTTTGAATGAAAAAATTTTGTTTGTGTGTGATTATGAGGAGTAGATGACCTCTAATGTGGTCATGTGAGTTATGCCCACGTTACAAAAATAACCAGGGGGAGGGGGGATATGCTACGTTGGCGTTGCTTTTGTTATCATGTATGTTAAGTGGTTTTACTTTTGTTCTCAATTTAAAGTTATGTTTGTGTTTATTTTACATTGGAATAAATGTGTTAAAATCATTTGACGAATGTCCTGTTGCACTGATATGAATGAAACTCAAAAGGGGTGAAACACTGTCAACAAATATGGCCACCATAAATTTTGAAATGCACATGATTTAATTTAAACATCAACTTTGCATATGTGCTCAAGTGAGAGATGAGACAAATTCAATTAAAACTCCTTGTGGCCACTCGTTTAAACGTTAAAAGATCGGTGTGTCTAGTATATAAATGAGGGGCAGACAACACACAGGGAAGTTGGGAAAAGGATTGGAGATTGGCGGCAAGGGGACACGAATGACACTTTTCCAAACAAGAATCTGAAGAGAAAATGTCTCAGAAAGCAGATGTTAAAGCTCTTGTCCCTTGTCTCCCCCTCACAATGGACATGAAAATATATATTTTAAAAAGCAACAATTCTTTTAAGTTTTGTTGAATATATTGAACAGCACAATTTGTCCAGTGCTATAAATTCCGCTGAAATATGAGTTATACACTTAAACTACTACACATCATAGCAGAGGGATCAATCTGGCGAGCGAAGCGAGTTGGAAAAAAATCAACATTTTTTCTACAGAATATTCAGTTTTGTATTTGCATGATGTGGTATATGCTAGTCGCCAGAATATTTATCTTCATTTCAGTCAAAGCCACATTTTTATTTCCAGCATTTTCAGGGTCAGACTAATTATTTCCAAAAAGTGCCAGCCCCCCAGGTTAATAACTTCCTGCTTTGGTATCATAAAGTATCTAAGATTAGTTTTTAGGGCATACTTATAAATAACACGCTAGGAATGAGTTACAAATAGACACAAAACATAAAAAATACTTTGATAATCTGTTGAGATTTTTTGCACAATTAATTAGTCTGAAAATAGGTCAAAGGTCCAAAGGTCGAGGTCAAGGATCATGGTATCAAATGAAAGTTCTTGACATGATGGACCTTTGTGTGAATTATCAATGTCCTGCCCAATATTGGTTGAAAAGATAAAGCCCAGGTTAACGTTTTTGAAAAGTAGGTCAATTTCCAAAGTCAATGACACAAGGTCAAAAGTCTCGTATCAAATAAAAGCCCTTGTCATGAGGAATATATGTGTAAAGAATCAAAGCTTTGCTACTGACGGTTTATGAAATATAGTCCAGGTTAAAGTTTTAGTACACGAGGACACGAACGCCGACGAATGACAAAAGCTCTGCGGACATTCCGTCCCAGTGAGCTAATTAGTTTGCTCTGCCATATGATGGTAAATGAATTAAAGAAAGACAATGATGGAAGATTAATAATCCGATATAGCGGAAGGAGAGGGCGTTCTTGATCCGGAACTTTGTCAATGGGTCTGCGATCTGAAGTTTTTTCCTCCGGAAAATTTAAGCCGAAGAATTGCAGGGTTCTTTTTTAAAAGTCTCCTCTCTCCATAATTAAACTAATGCTCTATTTTCAATCTGTCTGCTTGTTTGGTTTCCAGTTAAATGTTCTGTCCTTAGGTTGTGAGGTGATCGTGTTATAGTTGTTTGATTACTATGATATGTTTTTGAGCATGACCGTGTAACTTGTCTGGGGCTGTTTCTACATCAGTAAAAGGTACTGCAGATTATAATCGTGCGGCTCAAGTAGTTTATATTGTAGGCAGTTTATGATGCCTGGGATGGTGGACACTCACATTCATGCCTCGCAGTACCCTAATGCTGGTAAAGGTCTGGACATGCAACTGTTGGATTGGCTCAATGCTTATACATTCCCCACGGAGAGCAAGTACATTGATCTAACGTTTGCTTCTGACGTCTACCAGAAAGTCGTGGTAAGATCATTAACATAAACATATACATTGGCGGTCCACGTATGCTAATTAACATGTTTAATGATTCATTAAAAGTAAGAGCAAGATCACCACTGATTGTCATACAGTACGAGGTCTTGGGAGTTAAGTTATATATATATAAACTGCATATATGAATTGTATAAGTTGTTCTATTGTTGTAACAATGAATATCGTTTTAGATCGTCGATTTTTTACGGTCTTTCTCTGCTCAGTATTTGTGTACACTACATTATTATTCTATTACAGAATGCTACACTAAGGAATGGTACCACGACAGCATGCTACTTTGCTACAATCCATACTGATGCTTCCCTGCAACTCTGTGATATCATCGGTCAGTGCTATTCATTGAAGAAAACTAGATATTCAATTACTTCTTTACTTTGGTATGATGTACATGTACCAATCTTTCTAGGTTGCAATATAAGGGAGAAAAACTGAAGACATCTGACAAAGCTGAATGACAAAAATTTAAACGAGCTTATACAAATATATAATATAATAATAAAATAATAATAATTATAAAAAATAATAATAATAGTAATAATATAATAAAATAACTTTATACAAATATAGTGAAATAAAACGAACTAACATTATTTTAAAAGGCAGAAAACATAGTTCTGTTAAATTGAAAAGAATAGCTCACCTGTTTCAGGAATGACTGAGGTGGTTGGCAGCATTTTGTAGGAAATGAATCTCGATCAAAATCAGGCAAATGCTATCAAGACCATTGTGTTTAACTTCAATTACTGAAATTGATGTACAGCTAGAAAATTGATAATCATAAAGGATTTCGCTATTTGACCTTGACTTTTTGCATCTTTACGTGTAACCTTGAAGTTTTATATTGAGAACTTCTTGAATTATCGCATCACAACCAAATTTTGATTCACAGACAACAACAACAACACTGTGGGCTCTGATGAATTTCTACAATAACAAAGGAGTTAATATCAAAGATATTGAACTTGAGATTTCAGTTTACATGTAGATAACAAGAAAATATTTAATATGAACAAAGTGCATTAATTATGTGCAGTGCTTTGTAGATAAGTTAGGGCAGCGGGCACTTGTTGGTAAAGTCAATATGAATCAGAATTCACCGGAATACTATGTAGAAACTACACAGGAATCACTGACAGAAACTAGGAGGTATTTACTTTGTAAAGCCATATATATATATTCACAGACAACGTAATTCTTTTTTTATATTTACATAATTATATGTATATATATGTACATGTAACAGCATTCAGTGATTGCATAAGACTGGCAAAATCTGCTATTATGCACTGTATTTATCAGTGTAAAACTTAACCTGCTCAGTGTAAAGCTAATCGATGCTCTACTTAATGATCGGCAACTATTTAAAGTCGCAAAAACAGTATAAATTTGTTGGTTGGTTGGTGTTTTATGTCGCAGTCAATAATTTGGAGGATGTAACCAATAGAGTGGTGCAATCCAGGAATCACAAACGCATTTTAGGCATCCCAATCAAAGTGTTAAACAACTACACAATGCCTGCTCCTTACACTGTAACAGTAAGTCCTTCATGACTGTGAATATCCTCTAAAAGTGAGTACTCTGCATATGTTAACTGAATTAAATGTATTATAGATAATTTTATTTTGTAGATTCGTGACTGCAGTCCTGCAGAGAAAGGTGCATGTTTTTTGTTTGTTTGTTTGGTTTTTTTTTTCATTTTGTTTTATATCTTTTTTAAAACATTTACTGTAATCATGATAAAAGAATTATATTAACTGTAACAGTTCAAGAATGTAACATTGTAAATTGTATACAAGACAAAGACAGTAAGTCACTGACTAAACATTCTGACCGATTCTGCCCTTTTCTAGAATCCCCGAATCATGCCAGTGATAACCCCGCGCTTCGCACCGTCATGTACGACAGAATTAATGAAGGGACTTTGTGAAATAGCAAAAGAGAATCAGATACATATTCAGGTATGATACGACACCTGAATAACATAATTAATTTTAATGATTTATTATGTAGTATATGTATGTACATTTCCATTTGACACCTACATCGTCATATAATTGTGTCAGTGTATCGTTTTGAGTTTTTGTTATCCAGTTAATGCAAATTTACATTCATGATAATTAGAACAAAGTTAAATACAACGTTAAATGCATCATGAATATAAATCTCAGGTCAACAAACGCCCAATTTTTAGTACATTGGTACTGTCATAAAATATATGAGTCTTTTAAATTCATGTGAATTATTTTAAACTAAGGAGTCTTCCCTCTTGCATAGCTTGGTCATTAGACAGTTTTGACTTTACCGTTGATGTTAGCTTGTATATTAGTTAGCTTGAATAGTATTTTGGGCATTCACGGTTTCGGCATGGAGTATCACTGATCTGGCAGCATTCATCGAAATTTATATTGATATTATATTATTATACCAGTTCCAAGGTAACGCAAATTTTATCTCTTTTTTTCTTTAGAGTCATGTAAGTGAAAACCAAGATGAGTGTTCCTGGATTGCTGAGCTCTATCCAGACAGTATAGATTATGTGGACGTATATGATAAGGTCGGCCTACTTACAAACAAGGTATATACTGTTATAAAACATCATGTTAAGCACAAATTATACAATTGGTTATAACCTACTGACCTATTGCGTATGATTTTCATTCGTCGTCGTGAATCGTTCGTTAAGAATTGAACATTTTTAATTATACTCTAGCAAACGAAGTTTGTGGGAGTATATAGAAATCACCTGTCTGTCTGTTCATTCATCCTTCCAGTTAAGACACACACACACATACACACCATAACAAGTACTAATTTTTTTTTACCTGGACATTTGACCTAGTGACCTTTAATCATGAACTTTGGTCATGCAATAGTGCTTTGATTAAAAAGCACTGTTAGCAGATTTCTTTTATACTATAAGGCATAGGGCTTTCATATTTCACACACACACTTCCACCATAACAAGTTCTATATTTGATGCCAACTCATTTGAGGTAGTGACCTTGACTTTGAACTTTGGCCTTGTAATAATACTTCAGTAAAGAAAGCAAGATTTCCCTTATAATGTATGAAACAAGGGTATGATATTTTTTTCATTGATAACACCTCTTGAACAAAAGGTTTAAGGTTTAAATATACGTTACAAATGTACACCATGAATTTGACCTAGAATCACGGTTAGTCTAAGGACAACTTTGTTGTTACGTAAAATGGGTATTTGTCCCATTAGGACAATTCTAGTTTCTCCTTGAAAACTACTTAACCAATCGCCACTGACTTTCCATGTTTAGGTTAGAAGGATAATAACTTCCTCGATATTCGCTCCCCTGGTTTGCATTCTGATAGTAGGCTATTAAGAAAACATATAACCCTTTACCAAAAGTGTGGAATTAACAATCCCTGAGGTAGTTGTTCAGTCTCTAAGATAGGAGCAATATAATCATAAAGTGAAATGAACTATGTTTTTGTCTTTTAGATCTTCTGTTCTAAGAATTTTAAAGAAAAATTTGAAAATTGAAAAAGAGCATGATGCCTTGTACCAAAATTAGGATATCATCTGTGAATTGTGCAACCTTACCATAATCTATTGTCAGAGAGATTTTAAAGCTAGGAGTGTCAGCACCCGATTCAAACAGGAAATTACCGGCCAGTAAAATCTCTTTCAATTGGATTAATTAAGAATATGCCGTTTTCTCATCGTTCAAGTGTGTGTGGGTTGTAGAAATTTCCGATGATTGATAAATATATTTATTTGTTTAGGTAGATGTATTAAGTTGCGGTACTGTGCTTTCGTGGCTAAAGTGACGGATTTTCATGATAAGTTTCTTATGTTTCAGACAATTCTAGCTCATGGTGTATATTTGTCAGATCGAGAGAGAAAAGTCTTAAAGGAGAGAGGAACTGCGATATCCCACTGTCCTAACTCTAATTTATCGTAAGTTATACATCTGTATCAAACATTTAATGCTTATAAAAATCTTTAAAGAATTTTACGTAAATGTACATATATTTTGAAATCATTTAAGTAAGTATTACTTTTAGATGGTGAATCGATTTATTTGATGGCATAAATTGGTGCAGCTTATTATAAAAGAAAAAGAAAATGAAATAAAATGCCCGATCTGTGTTTTATTACCTGAGCTTTTTGAAAATAGTTTCAGTTCACTAGTAAAGATACTGCTCAGTATTCTTCGTAAATTTTTACAGCATAAATTTGAGAACGTATATTCCAAAACCAGATGTGCACTTCGGTTTTATGTCTTTATATTTGCTCTAGACTGAAAGTGTTCAGGTGTATAATACATTTAGAGAAAACTGAGCACGAAACAGGATATTAAGGAAAAAGCTAAGACTATCTTAGGCCAGAATCTTGCATTAGGAAGATACTCCTTGGTTTAAAATGTATTTCATTTAATTTACAAACTTTACCATAGTACATTTTGAAGAATTTCATGTCAGTATACGAGGACTGAGAGGACGGCCGATAGACTGACGGTCCATCAGTAATGGTATCCACCTAATAATAACCGTTTAACATTACCAGATGCGCTTGCTGGCATATTATGTCTTTTCATAAATATATCGATTCTTTGATAAACCTCCAGTATATTGTTAAATTGGAAGTAAAAATGCAATGCCTAAATTCCACTAAGTTTTGCTGCAACTTAATTCTTCTAGAACTCCCCCGCCCCCCAAAGAACCCCCCCCCCCCAAAAAAAAAAAACAAAAACAAAAACAAAACAAAAAGCCAATAAAGGTAAGAAAGCTGGAACTTATATGTGGTTTTTATTGTGCTATAAAACAGATGAGCAGCATAATAATCTACATGACTTAACATTGCGTTAGCTGGTTGCATTGGATCTAGTTACATTGATTGATTGATTATTGTTTTACGTCACTCCACGATTATTTCACGTATATGGTGACGGCATCTGCCTGATGCATTGCATAGAAATTTCTATCTTTGCAACGGACCCACCCGAAGCGGTAAGGGATCTTTTACGTGCCACTCCTAGCGTGACACGGGACCTTGTCTCAGCCGAAGGACAGAACACCGGTGTGCCCAGGGCGGGAATCGAACCCAGGGCCTCTAGGTCACGAGACGAGCACCAGGCCACACCGGCTTGGATCTTATTAAAAGATACCAAAGTATGAATATATATATTCAAATATGAGAATAATGAACATACATGGATCTCTTTAGAAAGAGCAGTGGAATCAGGTGTGGACCTCACTTCTGCCACGAGCCCTTAGCTTACCTAAAGTCACTCATGGAATTTTCGTATGGTTACTAATAAAATGATTGTTGTATTTGTTGACGGTAGACGATAATAGTTATGTTGTGCGGATTTTGATATGTTGCAGTATAAGGAGTGGGGTCCTTGATGTACAGCAGCTACTTAAGGAGAATATGAAAGTCGGACTCGGGACAGGTAGCTACGTAATATTAACAGTCAGTTACATCTATATGGTACACAACCTCAGAATAATCTGTAAGATTAATCACACATACCCTGTAAGTCTATCACTGAGAAGGTTCATGTACAAACCTTAGAAATAAAGGAGTGTGAGGTAAAAGTTATAAATCTTTTGTGACATTATTTTGTCTTGCCTTATTATACTTCAGTATATTACCATGAATTTATTACAATTATCCTTTCTTATGTATATTTGGATGAGTGCATAGTAGTACAAGGCTATATATACATTCATAGAAAAATGATATCAGTTACCGACATTAGTTGTACATGTATTGTGATCTGTTGTTTGAGTATTCTGCTGATGTATCTCTCTGTTGTTTGAGTATTCTGGTGATGTATCTATCTGTTGTTTGAGTATTCTGGTGATGTATCTATCTGTTGTTTGGGTATTCTGGTGATGTATCTCTCTGTTGTTTGAGTATTCTGGTGATGTATCTATCTGTTGTTTGAGTATTCTGGTGATGTATCTATCTGTTGTTTGAGTATTCTGGTGATGTATCTCTCTGTTGTTTGAGTATTCTGGTGATGTATCTATCTGCTGTTTCAGTATTCTGGTGATGTATCTATCTGTTGTTTGGGTATTCTGGTGATGTATATATCTGTTGTTTGAATATTCTGGTGATGTATCTATCTGTTGTTTGAGTATTCTGGTGATGTATCTATCTGTTGTTTGAATATTCTGGTGATGTATATCTCTGTTGTTTGAGTATTCTGGTGATATATCTATCTGTTGTTTGAATATTCTGATGATGTATCTATCTGTTGTTTGAGTATACTGGTGATGTATCTATCTGTTGTTTGAGTATACTGGTGATGTATCTATCTGTTGTTTGGGTATTCTGGTGATGTTTCTCTCTGTTGTTTGGGTATTCTGGTGATGTATCTCTCTGTTGTTTGAGTATTCTGGTGATATATCTATCTGCCGTTTTAGTATTCTGGTGATGTATCTATCTGTTGTTTGGGTATTCTGGTGATGTATCTCTCTGTTGTTTGAGTATTCTGGTGATATATCTATCTGTTGTTTGAATATTCTGATGATGTATCTATCTGTTGTTTGAGTATACTGGTGATGTATCTCTCTGTTGTTTGAGTATATATCTATCTGTTGTTTGAGTATTCTGGTGATGTATCTATCTGTTGTTTGAATATTCTGGTGATGTATGTATCTGTTGTTTGAGTATTCTGGTGATGTATCTATCTGTTGTTTGATTATTCTGGTGATGTTTCTATCTGTGAAATTAAGGTCATATACTATTTGTTGTTTGACTTATTTGAAGTGTATTGGTTTGGAGCGGGATGACTGAGTTGGCTGGAATTTACTGTAGGTCTTACCTTTATGAAGTGTAAATGAAAATACTGATCATTTCTTGTGGGAGGTCAGTCACAGTATGCCTACCGATGGTCAGCGTATGTGTATATGTGTGTGTGCTAGTTCCTTCATCACTACACACTGACCGCTACATTGTACTCCGCTTGAAACTGTCCGCTACATTGTATATCACCACATACTAGACCGCTACCATGTTGTCACTATTACAAACTGATCGCTTCAATGCATGTAGCTTCTTCAAACTGACTTACTAAAATTAGTATTAATAACGATTAATTACGATTTTGCTGTAGATGTATCTGGCGGATATAGTTGTTCTATATTAGACGCCATGCGGACAGCAATTTATTCCTCCAACGTGCATGCCATACAGAAAACAGATTATCAACCAATCACTCACAGAGAAGCTTTCATGATGGCGACGTTAGGAGGGGCTCGGTGTAAGAGAGATTTCTTATCAAAATAAATGGAAATATTTATGAAACTATATTGTGTTTATTTGAAAATTAAACGATATTTGGAACCATTTAAAAGACTTCTGTGTTTGATATTTGTGCTTTATCGCCGAGACGATCTTACTAGTAGTCTAGTTTTTTTCTGTTTTGCAGCCTTGGCATTGGAGGATAGAATAGGAAACTTTCTAGTAGGAAAGGAATTTGATGCTTTGCTTGTGGATGTGGAGGCCGCCGACAGTCCCATTAATGTATTTGATGATGACTCTGTAGAGGATTATATTCAGAAGTTCATTTACATAGGTAATTACTTATTTTCTGTTATCAGCATAGGTTACAATATTAATTTTAGCATTAGTTTCTGTACATTAGTAATAATATACCAATATGTAATTTGTCAAATTAAGTAAAAGATTCCGAAGTCACCTGCAGTTACTGTGCAAGATAAAAATTTGAATTTTTATTGTATCAAACAGTATGTCAAGATATAGTGTTAGCAAAACATGGGCACATGTTGGATAATAAACTGCATGAGAGTCAGCAGTACATGTACTTATTGACTTGTCATGGAATTATAGATTATCATATGTTAACTACTACATTCTAGGAACATTTATAGAAGTTCTAGGTATTTGCGCCAAAATCAGATAGATATAACAAGACATCCATTTTGTATTTGCTGCTACATTATAACAAAGGTGGTCTTACTTTGTAAGAAAAAGTTGACGGAAACATACACAAAATGTCGTCACATCCTAGATCATTAGAATGGAGAAGGCGCTCCAAATCACATCGGAATCATTTTATTGGCAACACTGTTATGACAATAGTACAGAAAAAATGTTACAAAGCATACAGAATAATATTTTCTCCCACCGGAGATCGACTAATCCCGTTTTTTATCAGTACTGGAAAATTCTATCCTGAACACGTTGTATCCTTCCGCGCGTTTTCTGCATTGTTTACGAACAAATGAAACATGGCGACTCACGATTTTTGCGTCGGAGAGATAGTGAACATTGTGTGTTATCGTTAAATTTAATGTTGAAAAATGTTGAAAAATCCTATCAAAATATAAAGTTTCTTCATGCATCTTTTTATTCAATCGGTGATTCGGCCATCAAAGGAGGTAAACAAAAACATTCAAAATAGCTATAGCCTACATCGAGCTCCTGAGGTGCGAGAAAAATAATCAAGCACTAGTTTGAGTTCCAGATAGAAAAAGATCAGTCTCGGGCTGGATGAATCAACAAATTTCAACCTGGGCTAACGCCTCAGTTGAGATTTGTTAATTCATCCAACCCTCGACTGATCTTTTTCTATCTGGAACTCAAACTAGTGCTAGATTCTATTAATACTGTCAAATGTGGAATTACTTTCAGAATGTTCTGGGGAAGAACCAGATATGTCGATTGTAATTAACGATCATGGTTGTACAGCATTCTTCAGTCAATAGTGTAAATCCGGTTATCGCATATGGTGATATAAATATGTATATTAATTTGATCATATAATACAGTATTATATCGTTTAGCACATCATATATTACTCGCATGCAGCTTTGTATATGAAATACGGCGTATTCATATCTCAGTTAATACGTTATTCCAGAGCATGTTCAAATTATAGTGACTTTGTTCTGAGGGCTAGGCGACTTTCAGTTAAGCTGCTCAACCAGGGTTATATATGTGCTAGACTAGCAACGTCACTGAGGAAATTCTATGGTCGTTACGAGACTCTTATTACTCCATATGATATCTCGTTATCCAGACTTTTAAATGATATTCGGACTGAGACCGATTCCGATCATTTTACACAGATTTGACACCTTCTATACTAGAAGGTTACCTACTTCGACTTCTCCATATATAAATACATATGGAATTTACACGATTTGACTCTTTCTACTGGGTATATGTGACGGGTGTTGCTAGCAAGCAGGAGATGCTCTTTCTCCCCGGGCACCTGATCTCACTCCATCACAGGGGTTCACATATGCTCTTCAAGTAGACATATTTTGTTATTTTCCATTTGTTTTTCATTTTCACTGATTTTGTATGTCCTCTGGTTTTATGAGTTTTGGACTTGTGGTTTGGATTTATTTATCATCTTTACATAATGCAGATGCTAGGTCATGATGACTTCCAGTTTTTCACACTTTATGAAACTACTCATGGCTATTTTTAGGGTTACTCATAAACCCATCTAAACAGAAATTATGAACATGATCTAGTAGTCAGAGGTTCTGTGCCCTTCTCCCACTTTTGATATCGGCGGTTTGTGGGAGAGGATCAGAGAGACTTTGTTTATCAAAAGTTGGAATTTTAGCGATATCAGCCGGTATCGCGATGTACAAGCCTCTGGCAACAAATAAACGCTTGCCAAATGAACTTGCAACCTATAATCCAATAAATGAACATTTAACTTACTCGATCACATCAATATCTTTTCCAAATAAGATCTATAACTTCTACTAGCTGCCATTTTATCTGAACACACACAACGATTCTCCATTTCGTCATTTGTGTATAGAGTATGACGTCAGATCTCGCCGAACGCGACTTTGCTCATTCGTGACGAGGTTGCATCGTGTTTTTCTTTACGAAAATGTGTCAGCTGCTGAAGTGTCACGAATGCAAAGTCGCGTTATGCGAGATCTGACGTCATACCGTATACACAAATACACAAATAGCGAAATGAGAATATTGTCGTGTTTGCAGATAAACCAACGGCAGCTGGCACAATTTATAGACATTATTTGGAAAAGATGTCGCTATGATCGGGTAAGTTAAATGTTCATTTATAGGTTGCATGTTCGCTGTGCAAACGCTTATTAGTCACAAGAGACTTGTACCGGCTGGTATCGCTAAAATTTCAAGTTTTGATGAACAAAGTCTCTCTGACCCTCTCCCACAAACCGCTGATATCAAAAGTGGGAGAAGGGCAAAGTATCTCGGACTAATGATCTAGTTAGTATAACATTGTATGACAGAAACCATTGAAGGTAACGAATACTTTTAAGAGAATGTTGACGATAAACATATCCCAAAATGTCGACACATAAACGATTAAAATGGAGAAGGCGCTTCAAATCACATTAGAATAATTTTTTCTCAATACGGCTGTGACAATAGTACAGGAAAAATGTTACAAAGCATACAAAATAATATTGCAATGTCCAAGATATCCATTATGTATTTATGATAAATATATAAAAGTGAACGGGTAAGACATCTGAATTAGCTGTAGGGCAGAAGTCAACAAGAAGATGTACAATAAAATGATATAATTATGAAAACGTAATATTGTAATTTAATAAATGTAGAACATATATACCTTATAATTTAGTGCACCATATGCGCATTTCGACAACTTATGTCTCTTCAGTGATGCTCGTGGCCAAATGATTGGAATTCTTAAGATATATGAACATTTGAAGAGCAGTGTTGAAACTAAAATGGCCAAATATTGTAATTTAAGAAAGAAATTTACAGAAAATTATTTATATTTCAAATAAGACTACAACAATTTATTAAAGTAAAACAGTTTTATGACTGAACAAGAAATTTTTGGCCTTGTTTTTATATCATTTCATCCAATTTTTTCTTCCTATAAAAATATACTGGTTTTTAACAGAACACAACGCAAATAATTATTAGGTTGTATTTAGGTGGGCCCGTAAACCGGTTAACCACACCATTTGTTTGGCTTTTGTCAAATTAAATGACCGTCCTAAGTCGGTATTGTAATTGCACTACAATCAAATATTTTTGTAATGTGTTATATGTGCTAGTATATTATTTATATTCATGTATTGTATGGCTCCATGGTGACTTCTGCCACATAACTGAGCCAGTAACTCCTCTTTTTTCTTAAATATATATATCATTATCCGTCTTCAAATTGGTCCAGCTGCTTAGCTCTAATAATACGATAGAACTTTGGGGTTTTTTAGGTAAAGTTTTGAAACAGTGTCCATTCACAATGTTTACTTTGACATTGCATGCATATTATTGTTTGCTCAATATTTTTTTGGTTTGTTTATAGAATAAGTGTCTCATTTTGTATTTTCACGCAGAAATGAATTACAATGGCTGATTCATTTATAAGATATAATGCGCTTTTAACGCCAATATATCATACTGGAAACTTCCATTTCGTATTTATAAACCGCATCAGCAAATCATTTCGGAGGGAAGTTATATATTGAATGAAACAGCTGGTGTCCCATGACAACGTAACGTTTATCCAAAATGACATACTTTCGTCAAATGTCAAGCACTTTAGCGCAAAATACGACTTTGATGACGTCGAGCAAGGTGGGAAATGTCGAACATTTCATTATGACGTCATAAGCATAACATTCCAAAGTCTGCCAAACATCACTTACTGTGCTGAAAAGTGGATCAAATATAGGGCGTTATGACGTCACCGATCAATGTAATGGGCTTCGCCGCCTGTTATCATCCGTTATGCGGCGACTGTGTACTATGAGTTAGTTACGTCGATTTGAGTTAGCAACCTTATGACGTCACAGTAACATTCCATTGTTCTTTACGTCATTTTTGCGGGAATATGTTGTATTTCCTCCGTAAATATCAGGACCGCAGTTAATGGCGGCGAACCCCATTCATACAAAAATAAACAACATGTCTTGAAAGGTTTAACTAGGTGCTTGTGCATATATATACATATATATCTATAAGCTGTACAGCTTTGTATTAATTAACAATTATCTTTTAGTTTATCGATTTATTGCTTATATGTTATAACAGTTATCTATAACATTTTATCCATCATATTGATTTCTTGGGATTCACCCCTTTGCTCGTGTATTCCTACACTAAGTACAATAGATTCATGGTTATGTGCATTAAATTTGCAAATATTCATGAACATTTTTAAAATACTGCTGTTATGTTAAGAATTACATATTCATCAAATTATTTAGGAAGATGTATGGAAAGTCCATACCAGAGCCGAACAAACACGATGATTATATTTGAGACTAACTGGCATGTAACCTATGTTTTCATTCAGTCGTTGATTACTACGCACAGATGGCATATTTTCGGGCCTTTCCGACGGCCTTGCCAACCACAAATAACATGCTTTTGATGGCGTTATGCCAAAAAAATTGATGCTTTAATTGATTAAAGTGGGACAACAGACTGTATCAGTTAAATTTATTCCTTTCCTTATTGTAAACATTCTGCGTAAGTTTCACCAGAGGTAGGTGTTAACGTGACCTACATTTGCAGCACACGTTTTCCCAATTTGCATATATACAGTTGCCGTCACCATATACTTGAAATAATCGTGGAGTGACGTAAAACAATAATCAATTAATCAATCATATATGCAGTTACAAAACATGTCGTGCAATAATCTTTCATTTCAAAACTTCGACGCGTTAAATATTTTTTAATTTGTTTCATATATAATCGTTAAAATAACAAAAGTAAGTAAAAATTTTTTACATCTTATATAATCTACAAAAACATTTTATGTTCATTGTGATTGTATCTAGTCTCAAGGTTTTAAATTTTCAATAAAATTCTTATTTAAAATTAGGGGACAAACGTATTGTGTTTGAATGTTTCCGACAGGTATACCGTGGTTATACCTTTGGAAAAAGTGAGTTTTTCTGGCGACGCTTGCTGAGTATACACAAATAGTAACACAAAAAATATCGGTTTTTAATGCTTCTAGCGATCGTAAAATTTTTATCTCTTTTTAATTCATGCGACAAAATAGTAAAAACATAAGACTTCTGAATCGGCTGTATGCCAGATCACCTCGAGTAAACAGTGTATGAAATTTTCCAAACTTGCGCTAATGGTTTATCTTGGGATGCAGACTTAAATGCATGCTTCGTATAACTGTTCCCACTTCAAGTCTGTTTCATTAATAGAAAATTTATTTAAATAGCTCAATAATGATTCAAGAGTCATTTTGGATTTGTGCCGTTAATTCTAAGGATGAAACTAGTCCTGAATTAATACTATTGATAACACTAATTCCTCCTCATATGAGTGTTGCTCAGGACCTTCAGTCCTTTGGTTTATTACTCTAGAAACTAAAGTACATCATTTAGCATTAATGCAATACATATGCAAAATATATATACATAGCTTAATGTACATTTATATAAAAATAAATTACTTTTTGGTAACAGAAAGTGAATTAAACAATGTTAAGTTCTCGGTTTACTGGTTAAAATAAAGGATTTTACGTATAATGCACAATTCGTTGAAACCTTGCACATTCATATGTTGCACTACTTTGAAAACACTAGGCCATCTGGAGTAGATACATTTTATATGCGTAGTACGTTAGCTCTGGTGTATACAGCATTCTAAAATAAAATGAAATGCAATTTAATTGCTGTTACAGAGCGGACATACTCTGTTGTTTCGTATAATATTTCTCTGTCTGCCATTCTCTATATGTAAGTTATGTGAAGAAATTCTGAAACGTGTGATAAATAGCTTATAACATGGTTCGAGTGGTTTCTTCAAATCAAATTGTAATGTAAAATTGACAATAAAATGTTGATATATATTATTGACAATAAAATGTTGATATATATTATTGACATTAAAATGTTGATATATATTATTGACAATAAAATGTTGATATATATTATTGACAATAAAATGTTGATATATATTATTGACAATAAAATGTTGTTATATATTATTGACAATAAAATGTTGATATATATTATTGACAATAAAATGTTGATATATATTATTGACATTAAAATGTTGATATATATTATTGACATTAAAATGTTGATATATATTATTGACAATAAAATGTTGATATATATTATTGACAATAAAATGTTGATATATATTATTGCTTTTCGAGAGGTAGTATAATAAGACATAATATGTCAGTTAATGTATATAAATTCTTTGTTCAAATATCTTATCAACTGTTCTTGCTGGAACATCACTATCCAGAGGATATACAAACGATGATGTTCTGATTCGTCTTGAATACACACTATCTAAGAATCATTTACAAGGCACCCCCCTCCCCCATTAAAACATATCCTCAACATACAGTCATTCCTAGCATTGAGCTTTTGCCACTATTCAGATTTGCGACTATTTTTAAATAATTAAAGGCAGTTTACAAAATTCACAACAAACCAAATGATAACCATACACTATGTACATAAACGTCAAAAACATCACATTGTGTTTCAATATTCAGGCCGAAATTTAAAAAGTTTTATGACAATACAAGGGCAGCATTTCTTTGTAAACATTATCAGAACACATCAATAGAAAAATATTAGGTTATTGTATTTCAATCGAAGGAAAATTATCTTTATAACAGTTATCTCAAAATTATTTGCACAGTAGGTTGTGTTCTTGGGGACGGCACAGACACGAGGTATTTTTTAAAAGCGGGTTGCTGTATAACGGACTGTGTAGCCGATGGAGTAGTAGTACGATTAGTAAACTTTGCTTCACTAGGATTGCGTACATGTACGGTATCACTAGCATGTCGACCTTGACCTGATATTTGACTCTGGAATTCGGGAGGTGTTGTGCCGAGTGGTTGACTGGCGACGCATTACAAACATTGGCGTACTCCTGTTAAGTTAAGCATTTTATAAGTTGTATTGTGACATGAGGGCAGCGATATTACTGGGTTGTTGTAGTGACCTGAGCGTAACCATATCATTTGGCTGCTGTATCGCACATGCAGTACAGTCGATCTTTATCGAGTTTTGCTTTTTCTTCATCACTACGCAGTTTGCGCATCAGTGGATATAGATCTTTTTTTTGTCTTCGGTGGTAGTTGGAAACTGTTCACGTCTTCCAAAAATTTATACCTTTTAATTAGAATGCACTATTTTTAACTAGTTGCTAATGGGTCAGATTGATAACAAGATACCGGTACAAAACATGAGCCATTATAGGCCTTTTTTACCCCTTTCAAAACATCCATATTGATGTATATTATCGAACTAAATGTCACGATCAATGTTAAGTTCAAACAATGAAAAGTCCAAGTTTAATAATTGTTACATTACACGGTATTACTAGCAATAAAACACGACGCTACTGCCATTATTACGAGATGTGGCATGTACTCGGGAATAGCTAGGATTGAAAGAATTGCCATTGATTTTAGTATAACCTCCCTTCTTCCGAATACACTTTCTCTATCTCTGGATTCCAGTTTCTGAATCCCCCCCCCCCCCCTAATAAAATGCATGATTGTGGTCCTCTAATTACTTATATACAGTGTCCATGACGCCCCGATCCCAACATTTGCTTTCAAAATTCTAATCACGTAGGTAAGATTTTAGTTTTGGGAACAGATAGAAGTAAGATAGAGTTAACTGTGGAGAATATAGTGGATGAGGAACCTGGAATCTGCCTCCGGTTAGCTTTCCTCTTCTCTTTCTTTCAACCTTCAGACGGGACTTCATTAACTCTATGCATGATATGTATCATTTATCGTGGAGCCTTCCTGAAGAAAATCTATCATGAATAGTCCCTAACTGACCCAAGAGACAGAGGTCACGACTTTCCACCGTTAAGGAAACTCTCTTGAATATTTTAGGAGCGGGTGAATTCATTTCTTGCTTTGTCTTTTATAGTCAAGATCTAAATGGTGAACCCAAGTGTAATCCTGAGTGTCATTTGACCCATAAAATCCTCGGGATCATCCTCACAGCGAGACAAAACATGCAAAGAAACATCATTTCTGTTTTTCTTCTTATCGTCT